>JAANYP010005478.1:0-176934 GCA_020465985.1 Centrapalus pauciflorus | reverse complement strand
CGTATGAACTTAGCCTTCGTAAGTTCGTGGGCTTGGGCCATGCACGAACTTAATGGTTAAATAATCAAGTTATCATTGGGAATTCAGGAGGCTTTTTGTTCAGAAACTCGGAGGAGTTTTAGAGCAGAAAGAGACTTTTTGGAAATACGATTTTCAGAGTTTGTGAAAGTGCACGTATGAACTAGAAATCATTTCATAGAGTTTCAGGAGCAATACATCGTGTGGGGTCGGTATCCTATCGGCTAGCATTATGTTCAGCTCTGTGTTCCGCGCGTGATCAATCTGTTAAGCGTCTAACGAGGATTCCGCACTCGTTGGACGACTTCGCGCCTTGATCCGATCCGTAGACGTGGTGACCTTACAAATACACAACCCCTGGAGCTTATACACTTGGATTTGTGTGGTCCGATGCGCATTCAGAGCATCAATGCGAAGAAGTATATTCTGGTAATGGTTGACGATTTCTAGCGCTACACTTGGGTAAAGTTCCTACGCACGAAGGTTGAGACGCCAGAACTGATCATCTCATTTCTGAAGCAGACCCAAGTCAACCTCCAACTTCAAGCCCAAACCATCCATATGGACAATGGAACTGAGTTCAAAAACAAGGAGTTAACCACATTCCTAGATTCCGTTGGTATCACCCACCAATATTCCGCTGCCAGAACTCCTCAACAAAACGGAGTTGTAGAACGACGGAATCAAACTCTGGTTGAAGCAGCTCGTTCCATGATCACATACTCAAAGCTGCCTCTACACTTCGGTGCTGAAGCCGTGGACACTGCATGCTACACTCAAAACCGATCCATCATCAACAAGCAGTTTGGCAAAACACCCTATGAGATTATCAATAAATGTGCACCTAATGTCAAACACTTCCGTGTTTTTTTGTTGCAGGTGTTTCATCCTAAATGACAAAGATAAACTCGGTAAGTTCGACGCCAAAGGAGATGAAACAGTATTCATCGGATACTCAAAAAACTCAGCCTCCTACCGGGTGTACAACAAACGTACTAGAACAGTTAATGAGAGTGTGAATATCACATTCGATGATTTAGCTAAGACCGAGAACATTTTTGAACACATCAGTTCGAAAACCGGCTCCTCAACAATCATCTGAACCGACTCAGACGTCATCTGCATCCACCTGAGAAGATGATCTAAACTTAGACTCATTATTTGAACTCTTATATCCAAACACTAAGTCTAGTACTAACTCTCTCACTAAATCTGATGCAGATACAAATGAAGTCAGTCCAAGCTCACCTATCCTTGACATATCCGAGCCCACACCTACTCACACCTCACTCTCCCAAATCCCTAACGGTTCTGCTATTCCTAACCTGAACCCATTTATAGCCCCAGAACTTTCGACACCCGTTGATGCTCCTCAAACCGATTCAACCCAATCTGATTCACCCCAATCCGTAGACGACCTCGTACCGCTTCTATGAAAACGGACTTTATCCCACCCCGAATCTCAAATCATTGGGGATAAGTCCGCTCCAGTTCGAACCAGAAGAGCTACCAACGCCGAATGCTTATTCGCTGCTTTCCTAAGATAGATCGAACCAATAACCATAGCCGAAGCTCTACGCGATCCAGACTGGGTGAACGCAATGCATGACGAGCTACATCAGTTCGAATGCCTACGCGTCTGGAGATAAGTCTCACGACCAAAGGATCGGTCCATCATCGGCACAAAATGGATCTTAAAAAACAAACGAGAAGAGAACGAGATTGTCGTACGCAACAAAGTCAGACTCGTGGCTAAATGGTATCGACAACAAGAAGGAATCGAATACTATGAGATGTTAGCCCCAGTTGCCAGACTTGAAGCTATTCGCATATTCCTAGCGTACGCGACACACAAAGACTTCACAGTCTACCAGATGGACGTGAAGACAGCGTTTCTCAACGGAATTCTGATGGAGGATGTGTACGTTTCTCAGCCTGAAGGTTTTGTCGATGAGTCTAGACCATCATATGTCTATGATCTTGACAAAGCTCTATATGGTTTGAAACAAGCACCTTGGGCATGGTATGATAGTCTAACTGAGTTCTTGCTCGATTCCGCTTTCTCCAAAGGTACGGTCAACACAACCCTGTTTATACGGCATCAAGGTAATAACATTCTACTCGTTCAAATTTACGTAGACCACATAATTTTCAGATCTACAAAACCTTCACTTTGTGAAGAATTTTCAAAATTGATGGAATCGAGGTTCGAGATGAGTATGATGGGGGAAATGAACTTTTTCCTCGGATTACAAGTCAAACAACTTCCTGACGGGATTCTCGTAAACCAGTCAAAGTACATCCATGATCTCCTAAAGAGATTTAAGATGGAAAACTGTACGTCGATGAAAACTCCCATCTCCATTTCCTCAAAGCATGATGCCGATCCAATGGGTAAACCCACTGACATCACGGCTTATCGAGGAATGATCGGTTCCTTACTGTATTTAACTGTAAGGTCTACGACTGCAAGATCTATCTAGACGCGGATCCGTGAACGAGTGCGGAATCCTCGTTGACGGTTAGACGGACAACTCTCAACCAACGGAACACGGAGACTATTAGACGCTGAACGAACGACACACGAACGATCCTACGAACTAATTCTCTCCGAAACGGCACTCACCTAGCTGATAAACTCGAGATCGCCTTTTGCTTAATTCCTTACGAATTCTGCTAAAAGTCCTCTAATGATTCGAGTCTATCCCTAGTTATAGACCCTGATTCGAGTCTGTTGTGGGCCAAGCTCGAATCTGGCACAAGGCCCATTCGAGTCTGTCCACAAGACACTCTCGAATCTAGCCTTTGTTCGAATCTATGGTTACATTCGAATCTATCACAGATTCGAATGTCAACCCATATATAATTTGAATCTAGCCTTTTACATAAACAACTAAGTGTTGAACCTTACGTTATTACTTATGATTGAATTTATCTTTGTACTTTATGTTTGAACTTCTTGTAATACGTTACATCAAGTTCAAACATACAAACACTAATGAATATCAACCATATATAAACATATATATCACACACTTGCTAAAATCACAATGTAGGATCACTTAGACTGCTATCGTCACACAGGATGTACCAACAGACTCCCCCTTGACGATAGCTTCTAATAATTCACACATTTGACTTAAGAACTTTGTTTATTTATTGAGTCAAACTACTACCAGCATACAAAACTTTCTCAACACATACCTTGACTACATTTTCATACTTACTAGCTTCACTGTCCATATGTGCATCACTAGAGATCTTACAGGCATGCAAAATATGAAGATCATCTTTGGAGAGGTTTACCAGGTGAAGAGGGTCGTAGACTCTAAGAATAACGTTTTCTTCAAAATCTTCCATGACCGCTTCCCCAGTCTCAGTGTCAGCGTACCACCAATGCAGATTTTTCAAAACATTCTGTGGCATCGGCTTGAGAGGTACCTTCCTAAGACATCTAGCTGGCTTATAGTGAATCCTCATCCAAGGTCGTCCAGTTAGAGGATCAATACGTGACGGATCCTCTACTCTTCTCCCGACCCTTGGATTCAAACGCTCGAATTTCCTTGATCTCCCCTCCTTTCTTATGATTCTTTCAATTACGCTCGCATAGGGATCATTGCCAATGTTTATCAAATCTTTCCATGCTAGCGCAGTGATTTCGATCTTTGGCAGGGAGTTGAATGCTTTTAATGTTCGCCTCATGTACTGAAGCCCGTCTTTCCTTTTAATTACAAATAGCTGCAGATCTCTATCAAAGAACCAGCTTAATATTCGCTCAGACAGCTTCCCAGTACCCGGCACTCTCATTGTCCTCTTAATCGCTAACTCCTTCTCTTCAGCCCTGAACCATAGCTTTCTTTTTTCTTCATTAGTTAGCTCTCTTGCAGGTTCTTCTGTCGATGGCTGAGGATTCAATGCAGCATTTACTATATCTACATTGACAATTCTATTTCCATCAATCATGTAGGTATCGGTAATAGGTTTCTGCTGCACAACTATCTCATCAGCTTCATCATCCTCATCAGCGACTACCTCATCATCTGACTGCCAATCCACTATCTCTTCTGGCACAAACTCGCCTTCCTCCAGCTCTTCATCTTCATTATCAAAACCTACATCCAGAGGATCATCATCGAGATCCATGAGCACGTCAATCATCTCACTGATTTCAAAATCCGTAGGTTGTTTAGATGAACTAGCCTCACCCATTTCTCCTTCGCCTTGACTAGGCTCCCCCTGAATTTGTGTAGCTTGAGCTGCAGGAAAATCTACAGACTCATTCTCTTTATTTGCACCGGGATCATTGCCTTCGTTATCATCATCTCTTCGCTGTACCTCCTGATCCTTACAACTTGTCTCCCCCTGAGTTTGTAGATATTTCATAAGTTGCTCAAGGAGGGACCTCATTGATCTGATTTCTGAAGATTGATCAGCAATAAAAGATTTTAGCTCTGTGTTTTCGTCCCTTACACTTTCCACAATCTTCTTCAGCTCAGCATTATCTCTATCAAGATTTGCATTATGCTCCTGGAGCTCTCCGACAGCTTTTGTTAGAGTCAAGAACTGAACATGCTGAAAGTCAACACGTCCCTTGAGTTGCATGAATCTTTGATTTTCAGTATAAGCGGCTGACGTAGATGGAATGGACTGAATGGGAGATGGGATGAATGGTGGTGGAATGTATGGTTCATGATGCTGAGGTGGCGGTGATGGTGGAGCTGTGGCTTGTGGTTGGGTTTGGGTTTGAGGCTGAGGTTGTGCATCGGACTCTGATGATGTCCCCTGCATGAATCTGTGACGTTTGACCCTTTGCCTCGTCACCAACGGAACAACCTCCTCTTCTTTAAAATTTGAATCCTCAGATTCCCTGTCCTCTCGCCTCCTCGAACCTCCTTCATTCACAATCAACCTCGATCCATAGGTTCCAATTTGAATTCCGGGATCTGCAGCTGCTGGTTCAGGAACTTCCTCTGATTCTGATTCGGATTCTGAAGATGTTAAGCCTTCATCTGCCCTTTCTGGCTCATATTCCTCTACATCCCGAAATACATCATCTTCATCTTCTGGGGGACTAAGCAGCTCACCCACTAACGCTGCTGCAACATCTTCATTGGCATGGGGACCAGATGCCCATATTTCCTCCAGGGTTTGAGCAATCTGCTCGGATTCGGGAACTGCACTTGAAGTCTCTGCTTCTTGTGCTTGGGGCTGGTCGCTCGTAGAAGGCCTTGACGCCTGGATTTGACTCGCGGCTGGCCTCTGTCGTCGTCTTGGATCATGCGGCTGTTGCTGTTGTTGACGTTGCTGTTGTTGTTGCTGTGGTTGAATCTCAACGACCCCTGCCCAGTTGGCATCTCCCGGGGCGTGAAATTCCCTATCCACAATCGCTCCAAACAATGGACGCGCCACCGGAACAGCTAATCTTCCTCGATGTGAGGAACAGTCAGCAAAAATGCGTTTGTCCATAACATTAACGCTCAGAGAGTCATCTGACTATGGCAAATTTGGCAAGAAGTGCCTTATCAACATCATAACAAATCTTGGATACGATGAAACATTTTCGAGAAACTGAACTTCCGATTATACACCAGTGCAATAACCCCCCGATTGGATCTTTGACACTATGTAGTCAAATCCAGCCTTCTTCGGCGCAAAACAAACCATGAAAACGTGCACCAAGAATCCCATTGCCCAATCAGGCCACTCTTCATATACGATGACTTCGTAACATCCAAACTGTAGCCCATCCTCAGAAACGCGGTCTGCCTAATACTTAACGGGAAGTCAATAGGCCCGTCCTCCTGTTCATGTGTTCCCAACTGCAGAACCTGTCGCAACATATCTGCAGAGAAGACTAGCGGCTGTCCAGCAATTCTGGTTCTTAGAACTGTCGGGGTGACAGTACAATCAACCTGTAAATGGTCATAAAATTGCCGTACATACGAAATGACTATTGGAATGTTATGATACAACGCATAGCTAATCCTAGATTCAGCTAGGAAATCCAAAACTTGGCGAAAACCCTGCGCCTCAGGGATATTATTATCAGGATTAAGGACCATATTATGCTTTGGGACAAAAGCTCGAGCCGCCATATCTGCACAATAAACAAAACTGTTAGACTCATTAAAAATCAATAAACTTGTTTGAATTCAAATTTGTTTTATTTTGTACTTGATTAAATACAAAATCTAACACAATTAAATTTCCACAAGTTTAATAAAATTTAAATTAAACAAAGTAAATAAAGTACAGATTCGAAGGTAACAGATTCGAAGTGTCCATATTCGAGTGTAATGGACAGATTCGAAAAGTCCCTATTCGAGTCTAATGGACAGATTCGAATATCATGGTCATCTCGAATCTAATGACAGATTCGAGAAACCCATGAACAGATTCGAATCCAAGAATAGACTCGAAGCCCCGTCGGCCATTGTTTCAACAAAACCCAAGATTTTAACCATTTTGAACTTGGTAAATCACATACATTAGTTCAACTAGGTTCTAATCCTTGATTTATGCTTTTAATTTGATATTTTATAGGCCCAAACTTAGTTATTTAGCAAAAACCCTATTTTGACCCATAAAACTTCAAAATTTGATGTTTTAGCCTAAACTTGTGTATAAAACTACATAAATCTTATACAATCAAGTTGATAATACCTAGATGCAAGAGTAGAATCGAACACACAGTCTTCAAACTCGACAAATTGTCATTTAGAAGGATTACGATAGACTCGAGAACAGATTCGAAATCGCCAATATAGATTCGATAGTATAGATTCGAAAACAGATGGAGTTAATGACCTTTACTGTTAACCTATTTATACCACCAACCCTCGAGTCTAAGCATAGATTCGAATCTACTGACAGATTCGAATTACTCCTTATTCGAGTCTGTCTTAGATTCGAAACCACCAACACTTAGAAAAATTTCGAAAATTTTGAAATAGTTTCAACTTTTCCAACTTTTTTCTACGGTATTGTGTAACCAGATAAATTATGCCAATTCTTTTACCCTAAGCTCAAGATAGTTCACGCATTGTTTATTTTATCCAACTTTGAATGCACCCTCAGTAACTTTTGACCTTTTCCCTAAGTAAAAATTTAAACGAAACTAAAATGAAATAAAATAAACTAAGGTAAAAATAGAATAAAATAAAGTAAAATAAAATTTTGACCAAAAATTTAATCTAGACTTAAGAAAATTTACAATCTAAGCTAAATACTTAACAACATATTTTTGATGAGTATAGTCTAAGAAAGGTTCAATCAGATAGCGATGTCTGATACTAACTTTCAGTACTTAAACTTTCACACTTAGGAATTTTTGAATTCCTTTGATTGTTTGTCGTGACATACCCATTTAGCCGATTGTTGGTATTTTACCCCTTTAAACATTCTACATTTCGGAATATCCCTTGGCCCTTTTATTTATCAGGAAATTATCTTACGTGACTCAGACATAGACATACTTTTATGATCAAGGCACACAGACAAAGATTCTAACTTGGTGGTATTTGCAAACTTTCTTTAAAAGACAAACATCGGACACAGGTTTGTATTTTCATACAACAGAGTGTCTTAGTTCGACTTAAGGTTTTCTTTTAAAGTTAGCAGATAGTGGTGACAGGTCTGTACTGACGTACAACAAAGCGACATGTCTGCTAACCCGAATCTAAACAGAGACAACAGGTCTGTACTTACGTACAACAGAGTTGTATGTTTTCGACTCTTAGTTTTACATGATATTTCTATTCTTTCCATTTCAGATGTATTTGATGTTGCCATACATCCCCAGAAAGTTTGCATACCTCATTTAGACTCAATGTTTGTATGTCTTGTACATAAAAATTAAGACCGATTGGTCGTACATCTAAGTTAGTGACACGCTTGACTTTTTCTAGAATATTTTATTAGCCTTGAGATTCCCTATATGTTTTATGCCTACCAACACATCAAACTAAATAAAGTATAACACTTAGGATTTAGTTGCATTATGTGTGAAAGCCTAAATACTTAGAGTCTGTAACGACGGTGCTAATTTTCGTCACTTTGAACCTATGTATCTAAGACTTAACTCATTTTCTGATATTCTCTTTTTTTTGTAATTTTATGATTTTCTCTCTTTTTTCTTTTGTTTTTCATATGAAATAAGATAACCTACTAACTTACTAAAAATAGAAACTTACTAAAATAGAAACTTACTAAAAATAGAAACTTTCCTAAATTAGCAGACTACTGAAAAGAAAGAAATACTACGACTCTACAAGAAAATAAACTTACTATTACTAAGGTCAAATTACTCTGGGTTGCGCATTCCATTCAGTTGAATTAAATACTCAAACCGTGTCTTATCAAACGCTTTGGTAAATAAATCTGCATTGTTATCTTTTGTTGCCACTTTTACCAGTTTGATTAGATTATTTTCAGCACAATCACGAATAAAATGATGCCTTATGTCTATGTGCTTTGTTTTACTGTGTTTAACTGGATTATTAGTTATAGCAATTGTAGATTGATTGTCTATCCTAATAGGAGTTTGAGTGTAGGCCAAACCGTAATCCCGCAATTGTTGTTGTATCCACAGAACCTGTGAGCAGCAACTTCCAGCAGCAACATACTCGGCCTCGCACGTTGAAACGGCTACCGATGTTTGTTTCTTGCATTGCCAGGATACCAATCTCCCTCCTAGGAACTGACAACCTCCAGTCGTTGATTTGCGCGTCAAGCTGCATCCTCCGTAATCAGAATCCGTGAACGCTTCCAACTCTAGATCTCCCTCCGCGTGATACCAAAGACCCAACTTCGGTTTCGACTTGAGGTATCGTAGAATCCGCTTCACAGCCTTCATATGCATCTCCTTCGGATTCGCTTGAAACCTAGCACAAATACACACAGCAAACATTATGTCAGGTCTTGAAGCAGTTAAATACATAAGTGACCCAATCATGGCCCGATATAAAGTCGGATCCACATCGGAATCACTTTCAGTACCCGGCCCGAGATTGTGATTCACTTGAATCGGCGTGCTGAAGTGGGCAGTCAACTTAGTTCCCTCCATCCCAAACCGTTTTAATATGTCATAGACATACTTAGTTTGATGGATAAACATCCCTTCCTTCTTTTGGTCAACTTGTAACCCTAAAAAGAAATTCAACTCCCCCATAGCACTCATCTCGAACTTAGACTTTATCACCTTCTCGAAATCTTTGCACATCTGTTCGTCTGATGATCAAAAAATGATATCATCGACGTACACTTGTACCAAGATAAAGTGTTCACCCTTCCTCTTCACAAATAGAGTACTATCTATCCTACCCCTTTCAAAACCGTTTTCTAAAAGATGGTTGGATAAAGTCTCATACCACGCCCTAAGTGCCTGATGTAATCCATAAAGAGCCTTATCTAAGCGATATACTCTATCAGGATATTTAGGATCTGTAAATCCGGGCGGTTGTTCTACATACACCAACTCCTTCACTTTCCCATACAGGAAAGCACTCTTAACGTCTAATTGATATACCTTAAAGCCCTTGAAGGAGGCAAACGCTAGAAATAACCTAATGGCTTCCAGCCTTGCTACTGGTGCAAAAACTTCATTGTAATCGATTCCTTCCTCTTGGTTGAAACCCTTTACAACTAATCTCGCTTTGTTGCGCATGACTATACCCCGATCGTCTCTTTTGCACTTAAAAACCCATTTGGTTCCTATGGCAATCTCCTGTCGAGGTAACGAAACTAACTCCCACACTTCTAGTTTCCTAAACTGTGAAAGTTCTTCCTGCATCGCTTCAACCCAGGAGTTATCCTTAAGTGCCATTTGCACATTCTTAGGCTCTACTTGCGATATGAAACATGAATAAAGACATGTGTGATATGCCTCGGAGTCGTTTATCATCGACAACAACACGGTGTTGTTACTTACACTACTCCGAGTCTTCACACCCTCGTTAGGATTTCCTATGATGCTTTCTATTGGATGGTTCTTGTTAATCCTAGAGGTCTCTATTTCATCAACCCTTAGATTATCCCCTAAGTTAGATCCTATTTCACCTAAAGGGGGAACAGGCTCAGCTTCTACATTTTCCTCCTCACGGACGTTTTCCTCAGAGTTAGAACTTGATGCTTGAGTCTGATTCTCAGTGTTAGGTGCCTCTTGATCAGCAACTTCTGGAGATCCATCTACTGTCGCAGTAGGTTCGGATGTAGATTCGAACGTGGTCCTCGGAAAGATTTGGCCATCGTCGTTCAGATGCAACATCGCCATGTCCTTCTCGATTGTACCTGCATTATCATCCAAAGGAATGTTAAATGACTCAAATAACTTATCATAGTCAAATATCCATTCCGGACCAGTTTGGGGTTCATGTGTATAACTTGTGACTTCAATGTTATACACAATCTCCACAGTACCAGTTGTTTTGTTAAACACCCGTTTGTTTGGTGAGTTTGGCACATAACCTAGGAAGTATCCTTCGTCAGCCTTTTCACCAAACTTTGGTTGATGTTTTGTTCTTAAAAGTGTGCATGGTACTCCAAACGGTTCGAATCCAGTTAAGTTAGGTGGCCGTTTATTCAAAATTTCATAGCATGTTTTGTTCAATGATTTGACTGTAAGGACTCGGTTTAAAATGTGGCACGCGGTATTCACTGCCTCCCCCCAAAACATGGTAGGAAGCTTTGAATCCGAAAGCATAGTCCTTGCAGCCTCAATCAAAGTTCTATTTTTACGTTCGGCCACCCCATTCTGTTGAGGTTCATATGTTGCACTGAATTGATGCACTATGCCCTTTGATAGGCAATATACACCAATTACAGTGTTTTTGAATTCAGTTCCATTATCACTACGAATATGTTTAACCCTAGTTCCGTATGAGTTCTCCACTTGGTCCAAGAACCCGATGAGCCTTGCAGCCGTCTCGTCCTTCGTACCTAAAAAGAAAACCCAAGAAAAACGTGAGTAATCATCAGTGATAACTAAGAAGTACCAACTACCTCCGATACTCCTTTTGTTGATTGGGCCGAAAAGGTCCATGTGCAACAGATCGAATGTTGAGGCTATGGAATTCTGCTTCTTGGACTTGTATGTCTTCTTGTGCTGTTTGCCCTTCATGCAAGGTAGACACTTATCCTCGAACTGAAAACTTTTCATGGGCACACCCTGCACCAGTCCATGCTTCGTTATGTAATTCATCTTTCTCAGGTGCAGGTGAGCCATGCGTCTGTGCCACAGTACGGATTCCGTCTCCGAAGCTTTGGATAGTAGACAAATTGGCCCCATCGAAGTCTCTGGGTTGTTCATATCCAGCATGTACAAGTCGTTCTTCCTTGGCGCCCGCATCAACACCCATTCTTCAGGAATTTTGAATCCAGGCTTTAGCACTAACGCCTCAGTGTCAGTAAATAACACCGAGTTCTTCTTATCACAGATTTGAGATACACTAATGTGATTATGAACCAGTTTATCAACGTGATAAACTTGGTCCAATTTTATTGTCCCATTAGTGACCACTCCGGTACCCGTGATGTTTCCACCCTTGTTACCAGCGAATGATACGAATCCCCTATTACCCCCCTTGAAGTCTGTGAGAAGACTTCTTTCCCCCGTCATGTGCCTGGAGCAACCACTGTCGACGAACCACTTGTTGTTTGGACCTGTAGTTATCTCCTGCACATGAAAGAAAAGAGGTTAGTTATCACGGGGAACCCAAGCCATGACTGACTTGGTAATACCATTCTCGTCCACATACGTGAACTCTTTCAAGTACCCATCTCGCCTTTCAGGTGACTTGGGCCTTTGAACTGAATTCTGTTGTGGTGCCGAGTGATTTAAGTTCACTCTTTGCCTTGGTGTAGACATTTGTTGTGGAGCTCTAGAATAATTTCTATTATATGCCATTTCTGACTGTGATCCTTGAGCTCTTACCGGTGCATATTGTCTAACTGGAGTATGTGACCTAACTGGAGTATGTGACCTGCTAGGTGTTGTGCTCCTATAGACTTGCTGAGGTGCTGACCTAGATTGATTATTGACACGATTCGGTGAATTTGTCCTAATCACTTCCTTTGGTCCAACCTTAACCGGTGTGTTTTTCACAACTTGTTTGGGTGCGGCCTGCACAGTTTTCTCGGTAGGTTGAGAACTACTGCTGCTTGCCACACTGGGTGAGGGCTTAACAGGTGTTGGGTTCACTGTCTTAGGGGTAACATCTGCTTTCCTAAGTGGACAGTGAGAAGCAACGTGCCCTTTCTCGTGACATCTGAAGCAAGACATCTTATCTATGGACTTTTTGGTGGTTCCCTTAGATATAGGTGTCTCACTAGTGTCTACTTCCTTTGGTTCAGCTATGATGTCTGACTCGTCGACCTGGTCAGCCCATGAAATTTTCTGTTTTCCTGCAGGTGTTTCACTGGAGGAAGACACAAAATTCACTTTCTTGACCTTGACGGTTGAGTCAGCCACCTTAGGTGCATTTTCTACTATAGGCTCAGGTGTCGGTTCAGGTAGGTCCTCTAAGTCTACTGACTTGTCAGTTTTCTCCTGAGGCTGAGGCACATAGTTCGCATTGAACGGTGGAGGAATTTCGTGAAAACCTAGACCTACAGGCTTCTTAGACTGTCTTGGGCATCTAAGACTTTCCCTAGATTGAGGCTCGAATTCCTAAACTTTTCCAGCTTGCTATTTGCCTCTGCTACCTTAACCTTGGTCTCTGCTAGCTCTATATCCTTGTCCTTAAGACTTTTTGTCAAGGCCTCTACGTGCTCATACATAAGTTCTATCCTAACACACTGCTCACTGAGTTTGTCTTTTAGAACTACTACGTCATGAGCATCAGCCTTAAGCTTTTCTTTTAAATCTTGCTTTATATCATTTAGACTAGCATTTTCAATTTTTAAGTGTTCATTTTGAGCAGATATGGTTTTATGTGATTCTAAGACTAGATTTAACCTATCATTAGAAGTAGCACACAAAGCACATAATTCTTGAAATAGAGAGTAAGATAGACTAACCTTAGAGTTATCAGATTCCACGTTGGCCATCTGAGCAGCAAACTCCAGCACTGTCTGATCATTCGCCTTCTCTACCCACATCGGACTGCTATCTCGTGTGGTCTGCTCGTTCCCATCACATCCAGTTTCAGTAACTTCAGCCATGAAGGCTCTAGCATTCGACTCAGGATGTGAACTCCAATCATACGTGCCATCTAGCTGTCTATCGGAAGTGACATTGGATAGAAGACCCGCTAGATTGGCCTGTCCAGATGAGGAACTCGGAAGGTATCTTTGTTGGGACTGATTTTGGAATTGTCCCTGATGTTGGCTCTGTCCCTGGTATGTCTCTACCTTTGGCCTCTGGCACTCCCTTGCGAAGTGTCCTAGTCTTTGACAGTTATAGCATTTCACCTTGGACTTATCAAACCCGATCCCCTTGTTATTCATCTGCAAATTCCTTCCAGTTCTCTTAATGAATCTTTTAACCCTCTGGGTCACCATGGCCAGTTGCCATTTAAGATCCATTTCCTCTAAGTCATCAGGGTCGACCTGATCGTAATCTTCATCCCAAAGAGCCGGATCATTGATCTTCCCTTGAACACAATTTCCATAAGCGGCCACAAACGAAGCAAGTAGATTCAGATGCTCTTCCGCTGACTTTGCGCTCATGGGCATCTTCGAATAGCTCTAACTGGTCGATGCCTGTTGGACTTGAGGTGGCGGTTCTTCCGATCTTCCTAATCCTAAGAACGCGCGATTCAATGAGTCTTCAGACTCTGCTGGCGATGACGTTTCTCCGGTGAAAAACGCTGTAGCACTCTTTGGTTCAGCTGTCACTGATGATTTAGATGTCTTTCCAAAATACATTGCCGGATTCTGGACTTGCTCGTAATCAGTCTCAGCCTTAATCAACTCGAAGTGATATGCCCTCAACGTTCCCACAATGTCATCAAGTGATTGAGTATAGTATTTGTCCTCATTCAGCTTAATCATTGCCACGTACATAGCCCATTTGGCTGGTAGGGCATCAAGAAGCTTGTTGTTCTTGTCAGTGTCCGAATACTCAATTCCATGACTTTCAAGTTCCGTTATCAGATGATAGAACCTCGTGATAATATCATCCAACTGTTCATCCTTAATTGCCTTGAAAATCGCAAACTGTTGTTTCAACAGCTCTGTACGCTTTCTACGCACCCGAGGATTACCCTCACACATTTTCTCGAGAGACTCCCAAAGTTCCTTCGACGTCCTTTGAGTCCGAAATGTGTGCAAAATATATTGAGGTAAAGCCATACGGATTATGGAGAAAGCTTTGTTTTCGGCTTCAAATAATTTCTTGTCATCTTCTTTCATCATCTGATATGACAAGACCTTTTGACGGCCTTCAACTTCAGATACTGGCGGGATGTACCCTTCATCTATGCACACCCACATGCGCATATCATTGAATCGTACAAAATCTGTAAATCGGTCCTTCCACCAGTAATAGTCCTCAACTTTCATCAGCTTAGGCGGTGCATTTGCCTTCCCAACTTCGTGGTCCATCTCAAGGAATTTCTGAAGATTTGACATCTTTTCTAAACAAATTGAATTTGAACTTAATTAATTTAATTCGAAACTGATTTAGACTAACTTTTTCGAATCTAGGTAGATTCGAAACTAATTAAGGGTAAATCTTTTGGGATTAAGTTCAATTAAGTGTTAAAATTCGATTAGATTCGAAATTATGTCAGAGTCGAGATATCCTTAGAGTCGATGGTCCTTAGATTCGAAGGGGAACAAACTCGAATTTCAGCAAATTCGAAACACAGATTCGAAACAATACTAGACTCGAAATAAACTCGAAACTAATGTAGACTCGAGATCCTATTCGAATGAAGCACCAGATTCGAAACAAGGTAGATTCGAAAATCTCTGAAATTGACTCGAAAGGAGCGTATTTAGGTTAGACTCGAGACTAAAGTGAAACCCTGATTACCCCTATAGATTCGAGCGCCGCAAACTCGAAAAACGGCTAACACTTTGATTTTTTGACGTTTTACAGATTAAATCACTATTTTTTCAACGAAAAATAATGATTTCGATCAAAAACGTGAAAAACCACAAAGTGTTTCCCGAATATGAATTTGCTAAGCTTGAAAACACGTTTTTGAGAGCAAAACCGTCCAACTAGCGTCAAGAAACCTAGAATGTATCTGATGAACACGAAGAACACGAAGAACACTCTGATACCACTTGTAAGGTCTACGACTGCAAGATCTATCTAGACGCGGATCCGTGAACGAGTGCGGAATCCTCGTTGACGGTTAGACGGACAACTCTCAACCAACGGAACACGGAGACTATTAGACGCTGAACGAACGACACACGAACGATCCTACGAACTAATTCTCTCCGAAACGGCACTCACCTAGCTGATAAACTCGAGATCGCCTTTTGCTTAATTCCTCACGAATTCTGCTAAAAGTCCCTTAATGATTCGAGTCTATCCCTAATTATAGACCCTGATTCGAGTCTGTTGTGGGCCAAGCTCGAATCTGGCCCAAGGCCCATTCGAGTCTGTCCACAAGACACTCTCGAATCTAGCCTTCGTTCGAATCTATGGTTACATTCGAATCTATCACAGATTCGAATGTCAACCCATATATAATTCGAATCTAGCCTTTTACATAAACAACTAAGTGTTGAACCTTACGTTATTACTTATGATTGAATTTATCTTTGTACTTTATGTTTGAACTTCTTGTAATACGTTACATCAAGTTCAAACATACAAACACTAATAAATATCAACCATATATAAACATATATATCACACACTTGTTAAAATCACAATGTAGGATCACTTAGACTGCTATCGTCACACAGGATGTACCAACATTCCCATTTCAATATCAATTACCTCCAAATGAGAAATCGATTGCATTTGAGGTATATCTCCGTGAGAAATGAAAGAGTGGGCTTTTAAGAAGCAACTGAGTAGCTAGTGGGGTTCTGTGCTTGCGTCACTAGGTCCATGATGTCTTCTTCAATACCAAATATCTACAAATAAGATTCGATAGCATATTTAGGTAACTTAGATATTTGTAAGTTTGGATAGGATTTTCTTTTCTTTTAATCCTTTCGCTCCCCTCAAGCTCTCAAATGAATTTTTCAACTATAGCTCCCTCCGACTCACTTATAGCTCCCTCCGACTCACTTATCCAGTTCTCGGTAGACCATAGGAGTGATATATATATATATATATATATATATATATATATATATATATATATATATATATATATATATATATATATATATATATATATGCCTATTTCGTTCATATGGTGCATAGAGTCAGCAGATATCATCAAACATGATGAACTTTGAGTTTCGAACTTGCAGTTATAACATATAACATAGTATGCTCGGAAGAACTGCTTCAGCGATATGAGAGAGAACTCAATGAAATGAATCAGATGAGTATGGAGATGAGTGAATGAATCCGAAAGAATTAGAAGAAGATAATTCAAAATGAACGAATGATTTTGATTAGGATGAGATTCGAATTCATATTGAGATGAGATAGTGGGATATGGAGAGAATTATCTAATGAATAGGAATGAAACACAATTCAAATATGAACGAATTCAGTAGTGAACGAATACACAGGGTGTGGAGGGATTCTCAGAGAATTATGATCATCAGATCTGATCAGTCAAAATGAACCAGAATACGAGTATCAAAATGAACGAATGTATCCTGATTGGCATGAAAAATCGGATTGGTCTCCTCAGATTGAACGAAAATATTTTCACCCCCTTAAATGATGATCAGATAAAATCCAAATTAGTCATCATTAAGGGTTAACAAAAAGTCCTTAAAAAAACTTTACCTACGAAAGAAAACCTTTAAAAAATTAAATAGAACTACTCCCCCTACAAGTATGCACTAAAAATTATATCTTTTAGGAATAGAACCACTCCTTGTTAAATAGAACCACTCCTCATTAACGCATAGTTGAAAACTCCCCCTGCAAATAAGAATAAATATCAGTCAAGAGAATATAGAAGCATAATATACGAAAGAAATTCACGCTCCCTGAAATCGTTTCGTCCTTGATGTTGAACTGACATTCAGATATGCACGCCAGAGGGGAGGTTTCAGAATCATTGTTGCATGGGTTCTAAACTGAGATGTTTAGAAGCCATCTCTTTGAGACACAGGTTCTGTACAGATATGCCCAGAAGCCATCTCACTAAGGCTCGGGTCCTGAATTGAATGAGCAGGAGCCATTACCTGCAAAACAATCACGTAACTTTTGGTAGCCATTGAAGTTTGGGTACCCATCTCTGAGTGATGACCTTTTTTGCATTTTTAGGTTCCCAGCAATGAGTGAATGTGGGCCCTTTGTGTTTATTTACGTGATGGTTTATAGATTTATTCCTAATGTTGGATACACAACCATTCGTAGCATAAGCTAAATTACAAAGTTTAGTAGGTCATAGAGCAAGTAACTTCTTAGAAGAATATCTCAAACAAGGTTTACGCGATACAAAAGCATCACACTAAGCAGTCTTTTGATTAACATCAAACCGAACTTTTATGACTTGAGAATCAGATGTAAATGGTTGTGAGTCCTTAGGATTCTCGAAACGATTTTTCACTTGAGTAGAAGAAAACCAATTATGCCTGCTGTTGGATTTTCCAATCTTTTGTGGTTTTCGGGAATTCCATGTACTACTGAAGTAAGAGTATATTGAATTCCTTACGGCTCTTTTGAAAGAGGATTTTGTAAGGTCACCTACCTACGGATCTAATCTTGACGCGACACCTTCCAACGAGTGCGGAATCCTCGTTAGGGGTTTAACAGATCGATCACACACACGAAAACCAGAGACTAACACAATGATAGACGTCAACAACGAACGTCCCGACACGTGAATCTCTCCGAAACGACTCTCTGAAATCCTCACAAGTTCGTAATGCACTATACGAGCTCTGTGTGTTAATCTCTGTGAAAGTCTATAATGAAAACTGATTAACTCTTAATTATAGAGCTTAAGTTCGAACTTAGCTCAGACAAGTTTGTTTAGGCCCAAGCCCACGAACTTTTCCACTACATGTTCGAACTTAGCTAAGTTCAAACCCTAGCTTTTGAACTTATTCTTGAACTTATGTTTGAACTTATCTTTGAACTTAAGTAAACATCAAACACAAATAAGATCAAACATATATGACTTGTATTTGCAAAGCCTGAACTATTACAAAAGACTATCTATACTTAGACTACTATCGTCACACAGGGTGCACTAACAGACTACCCCTTGATGATAGCTTCTAATTTGATAAACTACTAAGCTATAGACATAGGCTTATTTAAAATACTACCAGCATACAAACCCTGTTCTACACAAACCTTTACAACCTTTGGGTACTTCTTGCCTTCTGATCTCCAACCTTCGTGAAAATAGATTGGTTGCTCATGAAGTTTCAACAAGTCGCCCTAAGACAGGTTTACGAGGAGCAAAGGGTCACATACTTTCAAAATAAATCTTTCGTCTTGATCTTCCATAATTTCCTCGGCAGTTTCATTATCAACGAACCACCACTTCATATTCCCCAGAACATCCCGTGGCATAGGCTTCAATGGATCCTTCTTTACACATCAAACCGGCTTGTAAAAAGCTTTTCATCCAAGGCTTTCCGGTCAATGGATCCATCCTTGACTCATCCATTACTCTCTTTCCTTCCATTGGCTTTATTCTCTCAAACCTTCTAGACCGACCTTCTTTTCTGATGATTCTTGCAATCACTTCTGCGTATTGTTCGTCTCCTAGGTTGATCAGATTCTTCCATGCTAGTTCTTTTACTTCACATTCCGGCAAAGTATTGAAGACTTTGAGTTTTCTCTTCAAATACTGGAGCCCGTCTATTCTTATCTAGTAAAAAAGCTATAAGTCTTTATCGAAAAAACCAACTGAGAATCCCTCCAGACAGTTTTCCTGGGCTTGGCAACCTCATTCTTTCTTTCACAGCTAACTCAGACTTCTTTTCTTCTTTCTTGAACCAAAGCTGTCTCTTTTCTTCATTCGTTAGCTCTTTATCTGTTTCTTGAGTAGCATCATCATCTGATTCATCATTTATCGTTGACTTCAGAACGTCTAAATCTATCGGATTCTGGTCTGCGTTTACGTATTGCTCCGTAACTGTTTGACCCTGGATGACGAACTCGTCAACTTCGTCTTCTTCATCTGCAAACACTTCATCATTTGGGCTCCAATCGGGAACATTTTCTAGGATGAACTCTCTTTCTTCGAGTTCTTCCAACCAATCTTCATAATGAAAATTGATCTCGTCGTCATCATCAATATCGGCCAAGGCTCCAATTATTTCGTGTTCGACTAACTCTGATGCTTCAGGAGCCTTGCCTTTATCCTGACTTCCTCCTCCTGTCCCAGATGATCCAGGCTCCCCCTGAATCTCAGCTTGCTGAGCAGTCTCACGTGGAAGATCTGCTAGCTCACTATCTTTTTGCGTGCTAGGATCACCTCCTTCATCATCATCTCTTCTTTGGACTCTCCTTAGCTCATCTTCTCTGCAACTGCTCTCCACCTGAGCTTGTAGATCTTTCATATTTTGCACAACCAGGGTATGCAGAGTCAGAATTTCAGACTGTTGAGCTGAGAATGCTTGTTGTTGATCAGTCACTTTAGTTTGCAGTTGTGCATTTGCTTGCTCCATTCTTGAGATAGTTGAAATATTTTGATTGTCTGGAAGTCTACTTTGCTTTTCAGTTCTGTGAATCACTGGTTGGCAGAATATGTAGTGGAAGTGGATGGAGTTGAAGTGGATGTGGATGGAGTGGTGGTTGCGGCAGATGGAACGATAGCTGAAGTAGACGGAGCTCCCTGACTAAAGTGCTGTCGCTTTGCCCTTTGTTGCGTGGCAATTGTTTCTTCTTCTTCTATTATAAAGTCCTCATCTCCTTCTTCTTCATCACGAAGTGCAGGACGTGACATCTTTCGCTTGCTAACAACAACTCTTGATCCGTATCTTCCAAAAGAGACTGCTGGATTATCATCTTCAGCTTCTTCCTCGCCTGAACTAGACTCTAATTCAGTTTCAGAGGCGGTCTCTACTTGACCCTCTGTCACGTCATCCCTAATCTCTGTTCTTGTCGTGCTTTCAGTTTCGGCGACTGGGGGCTGATATTCATTAATTTCTTTAAAGATGTCATCCATGCCGGTTGGGGGTTCCAAAATCTCATGAACAAGTTGTTCTACTATGTTCTCTTGTGCTACAGCTCCTTGATCAAAAAATTCTTGCAGCGTCTGTTCCCTATGGTCAAGCTGTGGTGCCGAAGTTGATGGCCCACCTGCCTCTGTTGTCGATCGGGAACGTGAAGATGTCCTAGCAACCAGAGCTCGCCTAGCCGGTGCTTGTTGTGTGTGAGGTTGCTACTGTTGAGGTTGTTGCTCTTGAGGCTGTTGCTGCGGTGCATCACCTCCCCAATCATCGCCTTCGGGGGCAATAAAATCCGGGTCTATAACAGCTCTAAACAATGGAGTCAGCTGCGACCTAACTTGCTCAGCCCTTCGTGCATTGTGCGACTGGTAGTCGGTAAAAATCCACTTGTCAATGATTGCTACGCCAGTTTGGTCTAGTAGCGTTTGTAAATCTTGCAGGATACGGCTAATGATCATCATAATGAAGCGCGGGTACATGAGAAACCTTTCTCGGGCTGGGAGCTGAAATTTGCTGAACAAACTCCCCGAAGAACATCTCCTAGAAACTAAACTTCTTATTGTAGATGAGGGAGATCATTGCTGATTGAAGCTTTGACACCATTGTGTCGAACCCTGCTTTCTTTGGCGCAAAGCAGACCATGATCACATGGACCAGATATCTCCACTGGCCGATGAGTCCACTTTTAACGTAGGAAGCTTTGGTTATATCTTGTGCATAGCCCATTCGGAGGAAGGCAGCTTGCCTTATGGGCATCGGGAAGTCAATAGGTCCTGCTTCTTGATCCTCTGTCCCCAATTGCAAAATTTGGCATAAAAGATCAGCCGGGAAAGCTATCGGACGTCCACCTACTCTTGTACGCAAAACTGTACTGTTCACAGAGCAATCTACTTGCAAATGCTGCCAAAATTGCCTAACGTATGTGAGAATGATAGGCAGATTGTGCGTTAGCGCATAAGACAACCTTGATTGTGACAAAAACTCGATCATTTGCCTGTACGGCTGAGCCTCCGGAAGCTGGAGATCAACGGCCATCACAATATTATGTTTATTGAAAAATGCGCGGACTCCCATATCTGCGCATAAATTCATAGAAAAGTTAAAAGTTAATTTAGAAATAAACTTGTGTTATTCGAACATGTATAACTTCGAACTTGATTAAGTTCGAAGTTTACACATTCGAACATACATATAATTCATGACTGTACAACATTCAAAATTAATGAAGTTCGAGAAATCCTATTCGAACATGATTGACTTCGAACTTATAGATATTTTAACAAGTTCGAAGTCCTGACAAGTTCGAACCTGAAGAACATGTTCGAAGTCGGTCACATTTAACATCAAAACTATGATTTTAACCTTTTTTGACGTAATTAACAGTAGAATCGAGTCCTAGTGGGTTCTAATCAAGATTATATGTCATTATATTTAAGTTTTTGCTTATAAAACTTGTGATTTAAGTCACCTAGTTTTAAATGACACAAAACTCAAAAATGATCAATTTTAGCCATATAAAATTTCCTAAACTAACCCTTACTTAGTATTGGATTGTACAATACTCCTAAGTGTGTGAGTATGTTCGAGGACCAGTGGAAATATTCAAGAAACAGGAGCAAATTCGAAAAGACGACAAGTTCGAAGGCTAAGTTCGAGATCGCTGGACAAGTTCGAGAGAATATGTTCGAAGGTAAGTGCATTGAATGAAGCACTGTTGACCTATTTATATCCAACCATATTCGAACTTAGGTCAAGTTCGAACTTGCAACAAGTTCGAATGTAGCTTTGAACTTGATTGAAAATTTTGAAAATTTCTTGAATAAATCCAACCTTTTCAACTTTTTCACTTAACGGAATTTTTTCAACTTTGCAATATATTCTCATTAAGCAACGGATTTTCACGAACTTTTGTTTCTCCACCTAACAATTCATCCTAGTAACTTTGACATTTTCCTATTTATTAAAACTTAAGATAAAATAGAATAAAATTAATTTAAATAAGATAAACTAAAAATTAAATTAAATTAACTCAAAAATACTTTAAAGATAAAATTTATACTAAAAGAATATTTTTGTGAGATAGTCAAAGAAGGTTCAATCGGATAGCGGTGTGAAATTGCACTTTCAGTATTTCACTTTCACACTTAGGAACTTTTATTCCTTTGATTGTTTGTCGTGATTCACATTTCAAGTCGATTGTCGGTATCTTTTTCCATTTAAACATTCAACACTTTGGAATTTCCTTTGGCCTTTTTATTTATCAAGAATCTACCTTACGTGTCCCATACTTAGACATACTTCTATGATCAAGACAGACACACAATGATTATAACTTTTTGGTATTGCAAATTTTCTTTAAAAAGCAAACGTCGGACACAGTTCTGTATTTACATACAACAGAGTGTCTTTTTTTGTCTTAAAGTTCCTCTTATCTTAGCAAGACAGCAGTGACATGTCTGTACTCACGTACAACAAAGCGACTTATCTTGCTAGCTTAATTCAAAACAGCGGTGACAGGTCTGTACTCACGTACAACAAAGCGACTTGTTTTGACTTCCTTTTCTTTTCAAAACCTTTTCTCTCTTTGTTTAAGATGTATTTTGGTGTTTCTATACATCCCCCAGATAAATTTGCATACCACATTTATAATCATTGTCTGTATGTCTCTAACATAGAAATTAAGACCTTTTGGTCATACATCTAAGTTAGTTACTCATATGATCTTTCCTTGATTATTTTATTAGCTGTTAGGATTTCCTTCATGTATTATGCCTACCAACACATCAAGCAAGAATATGCACATCACTTAGATTTTAAGGTGCATTATGTGTGAAAGTTCAACACTTAGAGTTTGTTTAGACGGTGCTAATTTTCGTCACTTTGAACCTATGATTCTAAGACTTAACTCAATTTTTGATATTCTCCTTTTTTGAGATTTTTTTAATGATTTTCTCTCTGTTCTTTCTTTTTCATTTAAAAGAAAAATAAGCTGATAAACTACACTAAACTAATAACTTACTATCAAAGGAAATCTACTAAGGTCAAGTTACTCTGGATTACGCATGCCATTTAGTTGAACTAACAATTCAAAGCGTGACTTATCAATTGCTTTTGTGAATTCGTCTGCATTGTGGTCTTCCGTTGCGACTTTTACCAGTTTTATCAAGTTCTTTTCAGCACAATCACATATGAAATGATGTCTTATGTCTATATACTTTGTCTTACTGTGTTTAACTGGATTATTCATTATAGCAATTGTTGATTGATTGTCTATCCTAATGGGAGTATGAGTATAAGCCAAACCGTAATATCGCAATTGTTGTTGGATCCACAAAACCTGTGAACACCAAATACTAGCAGCTACATATTCGGTCTCGCACGTTGACACGGCTACCGAAATTTGTTTCTTGCATTGTCAGGATACGAGCCTCCCTCCAAGGAACTGACAACCTCTAGTTGTTGATTTCCGGTTCAAACTACATCCACCATAGTCAGAATCTGTGTAAGCCTCCAATTCCAGATCCCAATCAGCATGATACCAAAGTCTCATCTTCAGTTTTGACTTCAGGTATCGTAGAATCCGCTTCACGGCTTTCATATGCATTTCTTTCAAATTAGCTTTGAACCTAGCACAAATACACACGACAAACATTATGTCAGGTCTAGAAGCAGTTAAATACATAAGTGACCCGACCATGGCCCAATATAAGGTCAGATCCACATCAGTATCACTATCTGTACCCGGTCCGAGACTGTGATTCACTTGAATCGGAGTACTAAATTGCGAGGTCAGCTTTGTTCCTTCCATCCCGAAGCGCTCCAAAATGTCGTAGACATACTTCGTCTGATGGATAAACATTCCTTCCTTCCTTTGTTCAACTTGCAAACCAAGAAAGAAATTCAGCTCTCGCATAGCACTCATCTCAAACTTAGACTTCATAACTTTTTCAAAGTCTTTGCACATATGTTCGTTTGACGACCCGAAGATGATGTCGTCCACGTACACTTGTACTAAGATAAAATCTTCACCTCCCCTTTTTACGAATAGCGTATTGTCAATTCTCCCTCTCTCAAATCCATTGTCCAAAAGATGAGTTGACAGCGTCTCATACCAAGCCCTAGGTGCCTGATGCAATCCATACAGAGCCTTATCAAGTCGATATACTCTGTCGGGATATTTTGGATCAGTAAACCCTGGCGGCTATTCGACGTACACCAATTCCTTCACCCTGTCGTACAACAATGCACTCTTGACGTCGAGTTGATATACCTTAAACTCTTTGAAGGACGCGAAAGCTAGAAACAAACGAATCGCCTCAAGCCTCGTCACTGGTGCAAACACTTTGTTGTAATCACTTCCCTCTTCTTGGTTGAACCCTATTACCACAAGTCTTGCCTTGTTGTGAGTAACAATACCCCGATCATCCCTTTTTCACTTAAAGACCCACTTGGTCCCTATAGCAACTTCTCCTTGAGGTAACGGCACTAACTCCCATACTTCAAGCTTTCTGAAATGTGATAGTTCCTCTTGCATGGCTTCAACCCAAGATATATTTTTCAGTTCCATCTGCACGTTTTTCGGCTCTTCTTGTAAGATAAAACACGAGTATAAACACGTGTGAAACGCCTCAGAGTCGTTGATCATCGATAACAGCACTGCGATATTACTCACACTACTCCTAGTTCTCAGACCGGTGTTTGGATTCCCTATGATACTCTCAATCGGATGATCCTTGTTTATCATCGATGTCTCAATCTCATCGACCTGAAGATTATCTCGCAAGTTTGATCCTATTTCACCTAACGGGGGTATGACTTCGGACGTTATATTCTCTTCCTCATGATCACTGTCCTGGGAGTTAGAATTATTCGTCTGATTTTCATTTGTAGGTATTCCAGGTTCATTTTCTGCTGGAGACCCATCTTCTGTCGTTGTAGGCTCAGATGTTGATGGAAAGCTTGATTTTGGAAATCCTCTATAGTCATCATTGAGATTCAATGATGAGAAGTCATCTTCCACAGAACCTGCATTTCCACTAAACGGTATGTTAAATGATTCAAACAAAGAGTCATAATCAAATAACCATTCAAGACCAGTTTGGGGTTCATGTGAATAACTTGTTGCGTCAATGTTAAACACAATCTCAACCGTACCATTTGTTTTGTTAAAAACCCTTTTATTTGATGAATTAGAAACATAACGTAAGAAGTATCCTTCGTCAGCCTTTTCACCAAACTTAGGTTGATGTTTTGTTTTCTATAAAGTACACGGTACCCCAAACGGTTCAAAGCCAGTTAAATTTGGTGGTCTTTTATTCAGAACTTCATAATAGGTTTTGTTCAGTGATTTGACAGTAAGGACCCATTTTAAAACATGACACGCGGTATTTACTGCCTCCCCCCAAAACATGGTAGGAAGCTTTGAATCCGAGAGCATGGTCCTTGGTGCCTCAATCAAAATCCTGTTCTTACGTTCTACCACACCATTTTATTGTGTCTCATAAGGTGCACTAAATTGATGCACTATGCCTTTGGTTAGGCAATATACACCAATTACTGTGTTTATAAATTCCGTTCAGTTATCAATCTTGATACGTTTTACCCCTGTCCCATATGAGTTCTCAACTTGGTCTAAGAACCCAATCAATTGTCAGTTGTTTCGTCCTTTGTACCTAAAAAGAAAACCCAAGAGAAACGTGAGTAATCATCAGTGATAACTAAACAGTACCAACAACTACCTATGCTCCTTTTGTTGATTGGACTGAAGAGATCCATATGCAGCTAATCGAAAGTGGAAGCTATCGAGTTCTGAGTCTTTGACTTGTGTCACTTCTTGTGTTGTTTCCCCTTCTTGCATGGAACACACTTGTCATCGAACTAGATCAAATGTGATTGTCCCATTAGTGATCACTCTTGTTCCAGTGATATTTCCTCCCTTGTTCCCAGCGAATGATAGAATTCCCTATTTCCCTCCCTTGAAGTCTGTGAGTAGACTCCTTTCCCTAGTCATGTGATGAGAGCAACCACTGTTGATGAACCACTTGTTGTTTAGACCTGTAGTTAAATCCTGCACATGAAAGAAAACAAGTTAGTTATCACGGGGACCAAGTCATGACTGACTTGGTAATACCATTCTCATCCACATACGTGAACTCCTTCAAATACCCTTCTCTCCTTTCAGATGACTTGGGTTTTTGATTGAGAACCTGTTGTGGTGCTGAGTGATTAAGAATCACTCTTGGCCTTTGGGTTGGCATTTGTTGTTGAGCCCTTGAATAGTTTCTATTATAATGCATTTCATTTTGATATCCCTGGGTTCTACCTGGTGTTTGTTGTCTTTGAGGAGTATGAGACCTAACTGGAGTGTAAGTGCTTCTAGGTGTTGTACTCCTGTAGGCTTGTGGTGGTCCTGACCTAACCTGATTAGGGACTCTATTCGGAGAATTAGTCCTAACCACCTCATTCTGCCTAACCGACACAGGTACTTGTTTAACAGCTATCCTAGGTGTTGTTTCACATTTTTCTCAGTATTTTGAGAACTACTGGCGCTAGCAATACTAGGTACTGTTCTTGATTGATCAGGCTTTCCTACAGTAGGTCTAAACTCTGGTTTAGAAGGTGTAGACTCTACTTTCTTATAAGGACAGCTAGATGCGACATGTCCTTTCTCATGACATCTAAAGCATGACATCTTATCAATCGACTTTTTATAACTGCCGTTTGATTTAAGTGTCTCACTAGTGTCATTTTCTTTTAATTCAACTAGAGTGATCACTTTCTCTTGTTGATTATTAAATTTAGGTCTAGGTTCTCATAGTATAATGTCACTAGTAGACTGCACAAACTTGACTTTCTTAATCTTAGAGGCAGTAGTAGAAACCTTAGTTGAATTATCATTATCAGATTCAGTTGCAGTTGCTACCTCTGATTCAACTGGTTCAGTGGTTTTATCTTGAGGTTGAGGCACGTAGTAATTGTTGAATGCTGGAGGACTCTCTTGATAACCTAGGCCTAATGGCTTCTTAGACTTCCGTTAGCTTCTAAGATCTTTCCTATGTTTAGAGACGAGTTCCTGAACTTTTCAAGCTTGTTATTTACCTCAACAACTTTAACCCTAGATTCTGCTAGCTCAACATCTTTAATGGTGAGTTTTTGGTTAAAGCTTCAACATGCTCATACATGAGTTCTATCCTGACACATTGTTCACTTATTTGTCTTTTAGAACTATGACATCCTGAGCATCTGCTTTCAGCTTATTCCTTAGATCTTCCATAATGTCTAAAAGGCAAACATTATCTGATTTTAACGATTGGATCTAAGCAGTTTAGTTGTTATGTGTTTCTAGTACTAAGTTTAACCTATCCTTTAAAGTAGCACTTAAAACACATAAATCATGGAACGTAGAAAAATTGAGAATTACCTTTTTGTGGTCTGATTCCACGTTAGCCATTTGAGCTGCAAACTCCAGAATGGTCTACTCCTCTGACTTTTCCACCAACAAAGGTTGTATCTGTTTGCTTGTTGTCCTCTACAACTTCTTCAGCTCTATCATCCCCAGTCTCAGTTACTTCAGCCATAAAGGCTCTAGCATTGGACTCCGGATGAGTACTCCAATCATAAGTTCCATCAAGCTGTCTGTTAGATGACACATTGGTTAACAGACCAGCGATGGCAGCTTGATTTCTAGAACCACCAGATTGATATCTCCCTTGGTTCTGATTCTGATAGTTTTCTACTTTTGGTCTTTGACACTTTCTTGCAAAGCGTCCCAATCCTTGGCAATTGTAAAACTTTACCTTTGTCTTGTCAAAACTAACTTTGTTGTTGCCTACGTTCAAATTTCTTCCAGTCCTCTTAATGAACCTCTTGACCCTTTGAGTCACCATGGCCAGTTGCCATTGTAGGTCCATTTCTTCCAAGTCGTCAGGATCTACCTGATCGTAGTCTTCTTCCCACAGAGAGGGATCGTTTATCTTACCCTGAACACAATTTCCATATGCTATGACAAATGAAGCTAGAAGATTTTGATGATCTTCAGCCGATTGTGCACTCAGAGGCATCTTTGTGTAGTGTTGAGAAGTAGATGCTGAATGAGTCGGTTTTTCTTCTGATTTAAAATACCCTAAGAATGCCCGACTACTAGATTCTTCTGATTCAACTGGGATAGGCTCTTCTCCCGAGTAAAATGTTGTAGCTGCCGACTTCAGTTCACTAGCGGTTGACGGTTTTGACTTTCCAAAATACATTTCTGGATCTTGAACCTAATCATATTCCCGTTCCTTCTTCTGTAACTGAAAGTTGTATGCCCTCAGCGTTCCTATAACTCCTTTTAGAGTAAGAGTCTCAAACTTCTCTTCATCATGCTTTATAAGCGCCGCGTACATTTCCCACTTTGCCGGTAAAGCATCCAGAAGTTTTTCTATCTTCTCAGTCTCTTGATATTCAACATTGTGATTATCAAGCTCAGTCAGTAGATGATAGAATCTAGTTATTGTCACATCCAGCTTCTCACTTTTCAATGCCTTGAAAATGCCAAACTGCTGTTTCAGCATCTCAGTCCTACCCTTGCGTACCCTGCGATTTCCCTCACAGCTCTTCTCTAGAGCATCCCATAGCTCTTTAGAAGTCCGATGATTTCTCATTGTGTGTAGAATTTCCTGAGGTAACACCATCCTGATAATTGAGAATGCTCGGTTCTCGGCCTCGTAAATGTTCTTGTCGTCATACTTCATGTTTGGATACGTTAAGACTCTTTGTCGGCCTTCCAGCTCTTGCGTACGAGGAATATAACCCTCATCAATGCATATCCACATACGCATGTCGTTGAATCGAGCAAAATCAGCAAACCTATCCTTCCACCAATAGTAATCCTCCAGTTTCATCAGCTTTGGTGGAGAATTTGCTTTGCCGACTTCATGGTCCATTTCTATGAATTTTTGCAAACTCGACATTCTTTCTAAACTTTTTGTTTTCGAACTTAAACAATTTAATTTAAAAATTAATTTAAAGTAAACCCTTCGAACTTATGCAAGATCGAATAATTTAAATTTAAATTCGTTTGAGAACTAAATTCGAATTTCTTTAAGTTCGAACTCAACAAGTTTGAATGAGTGCAAGTTCGAGAAAACCTTAGAAATTCTGACAAGTTCGAACCTCTGGCAAGTTCGAAGAAACCCTAAAATTTCGGACAAGTTCGATTATGACAAATTCGAATCTGACAAATTCGAATCTGACAACTTGGAGACCCAGATAAATTCGAATGAAGCCCTAAAATAACTTCGAGAGGAGCATATTCTGACAAGTTCGAATGAACCCTAATATCCCCTTAAGTTCGAGCGCCGCAAGTTCGAGAAACGGCCAAAAATTCGATTTTTTCAAGTTTTCAGATTAAACCAATGTTTTTAAGATTAAAAACAATGATTTCGACTGAAAAAGTGAACTAATATGAATTTTTCCCCGTTACCGTGCTTGTATAACTCAGAAAACTAAGAAAACGTGATTTTTCCGGTAAGAACGTCAAGAAACCAAGAATGTTTAGATGAACACGAAGAACACGATGAACACTCTTTATGGATCTGATACAACTTGTAAGGTCACCTACCTACGGATCTGGTCTTTACGCGACACCTTCCAACGAGTGCGGAATCCTCGTTTGGGGTTTAACGGATCGATCACACACACGAAAACCGGAGACTAACACAATGATAGACGTCAACAACAAACGTCCTCATACGTGAATCTCTCCGAAACGACTCTCTGAAATCCTCACAAGTTCGTAGTGCACTATACGAGCTCTGGGTGTTAATCTCTGCGAAAGTCTATAATGAAAACTGATTAACTCTTAAATATAGAGCTTAAGTTTGAACTTAGCTCAGACAAGTTCGTTTAGGCCCATGCCCACGAACTTGTCCACTACATGTTCGAACTTAGCTAAGTTCAAACCCTAGCCTTTGAACTTATTATTGAACTTGTCTTTGAACTTGTTTTGAACTTGTTCTTGAACTTATGTTTGAACTTATCTATGAACTTATGTTTGAACTTATCTTTGAACTTAAGTAAACAACAAACACAAACAAGATCAAACATATATGACTTGTACTTGCAAAGCCTGAACTATTACAAAAGACTATCTATACTTAGACTGCTATCGTCACACAGGGTGCACTAACAGATTTAGAAGATTTACCGGTGTAAATCTTGATTGGAACTTCCAACTTTTATTTGCCGTTCTTGATATCCAAAAGATGTTTCATTTTAAGTTCAGAGTATGATTCCTTGGATTTAGAACGACTTTCAACTGTGGAATTGTTGATGATAGAAACTTGTGGATTAAACAGTTTTGGATAGGAACAAGTTGAGATGTCAGCCCCTTAATGGTGGCTAGAAGCTGATCTCGTTCCTTGTCAAATGATTTAACATTAAGTTTGAAATTCTGTTCCCGAACTGAAAACAGTCTTCGTGCCTCATTAAACTCTTTGGTATCTTTTATGGCTAACTCAAGGCATGGAATTTATCATTTTGTAATGAAGTGTCAGATAGAGAAGAATTTAGTTGAGCAATATTGGCTTCAAGATCTGATATTTTCTTTGAAAAATCTATCCTTTCTTGCTCAAAATGTCGTGAAGTAGTTTCCAGAATCTGTTCTAGATCAAAAGCCCGTTGTTCTAGAATAAAATATGATATTTATTCACGAGGTTTTGGCAAGGTCAGATCAGGTGTAATCTCTTTTGGTTCAACAAATTCGTCTTCTCTAAAAGATTTTTCTACTTTTCCTTGAAGAACTCAAGTTGAAATTTTCAAAGCCTGAAAAATGTGGAATCCGGATCAATTCTATTATGAATTGATTGTAAAAATAGAATGATGTTCACCCGATGGACTATAGTATCAGACGAATTTTCACAACCAACCTCTTGAAATTAATCTTTTATTTTAAACACCAAAATTCAGTTAACGCATAATTTTATAAAATTGGATACAAAAATTTTTATAAATTTGAATTCAAAGCGTATTCAAAATCTAGATTAAATCTTTTGCAAAGTGGTTGCAAAAACAGAATGATGTTCACCCGAAATAATATACTATTAAACGAATTTTTTCAACCAACAATTTGGATTCAATCTTTGATTTTTAAACAGCAAAATTCAATGAACCCAAAAAAAAACTTTATAGTTATGAAAAAATAAATACACGGATCGGAGAGGGTTTATAAAGAATTTAACAAAAAGTAAAAGAAAAAAAAATTAAGGATTAAAAGGTTTGGCAAAACGGATCCGAATAATGCTCTAAATAGGATTCAAAAGTAGAAAAAAAAACTTGACTATTAATTAATTTTGACCGATTTGAGCAAAAGAAACGAATATCAACAAAAATTGATTCATTCAATTATTTAATTTAAATATTTGAAGTGTGCATACCAAAGAATTAACTAAATAGTAGAGTCAATTGTTCATAAATAGTCAAACCTTTGTGCTGATTATTAACCAATACTAATCATAACAAGAATGAGTAGATTGATATATGAATAAGAAAACGAACGAACAGTAGTCCCCAAATTAATAAAAATCAGATATACGAATCAATCAAAACCAACTTGTCTGCTCTGATATCAATTGTAGGTCTCGAATAATTAAGCAATGCATATAATCAAACAATATATTATAAAGATTACGAACGAGAATAATACCAATAGACGAATATTATAAACTTTGAACAAAGAACACGATAAACAAATGTTATTTTCTCTCTAAGCAAGAACGGCTACACGCACAAAACATCTTCAATTCTACACACTAAAACCTAAATAACCCTTTATATAATAACCTAATGAGGCCTAAGCCCGTAGGTTAAACTATTAAAGCCCGTACATAAATAACCTATGAACTATTAAATAAATACAAATAAACCCCTAGACTTAATTGCAATTAATAAGGTCTAACAATTATCTTTTTTTTTTAATCCTTTCTCACCCTAAGCTCTCGTCATTTTTCAATTGTACTCCCTCTGGCTCATTTTTAAAATACAATGATAGTCAGAAAACATAACATTGTTAGTTCATGATGCACCCCCATCTCCTTTCGATAACCCCTCTCATTTACATTTTATCTATGGTCGACCCTGTTAGTACCACGTGGTAATTAACACTCCTCAACTAATTGACCTAGAAACTCTTACCCACTCAAACTAAAGTGGTTTGCTCCATAGGTAAGTCTTCCGGCTCTGGTTTAGACCATAAGAGCAATATATATGCCTAATCACACATATTGTGTATCATCGAAGTCAGCAAGATATCTTGAAAGATATAGCAGTTAAGCTCATGGGGTATTTCAGAAGATGGATTAGAGTTGATTGAAATATCTTGTGAATTTTGAGAGACTATATGAGAGAATTTCAATAGAAAGTCTGATATTAGATTTGGAAATGAATCAGACCATCATGAAAGAATTATCTAAATTTGGGGTTTTCTGTGAAATTTAAAATTGTATGGGAGAAACTTGACGTATGAGAGAATCAGAAATATGTAGGAGAAATCAGAATATTTGAGAGAATCTCAGGAAGAACGAGATCAAGATCCTCATGAAGATTAGATCGATTAATCTTGGTGGAAATTTATTTAGTTAGAGAATCAGATTGCTCAAACAAAACTTTTGAAAGTGTGCATTAGAGTATTCAGAATGCTTACACACTAATCATTAATTTGTCATCTTGAAAGCGCATATGAAATTTCCCCTGCGAATAAGAACAGTATCAGTGCCACAAAAAATGTTATGAGTGAATTTCAAGAACGAAACTCAAAATCAAACTGATAAGCATAAAAATTGGAGAAATTCCAAAGAAGTTGCAGAAACAGGAGTTCTAAACTGGGTGTTTAGAAACCATCTAAACATAAAAGAACGGGTTCTTATCTATCTTGATGCAGAAGTCATTGTTTTGAAGCACGGGTTCAACTCAGAAGTAAGTAGAAGCCAATTCACTAAAGTCCGGGTTTTGATCTGAAGTAATCAAAAGCCATTACTATGAAGTACGGGATCCAGTCTTAAGTAATCTGAAAACCATTTGCATAAAATTAAACTAATTTTGGTACCCATGGAAAGATGGGTCCTTTCTTGTTAGATGCAGAACCTTTTGGCACCCATTTGTATACGGGTCCAACGGGTTTTAAAACGGCCTTAGGTAATGGAACTACCTTTGGCTTGTGTGATTTTGGAAATGCCTTAGGCTTAGCCTTTGGCGATGGTTTTTCCACTTTGTCAAGCGTTGATGAAGCTCTTATTTTTCAGAAATCAAAACTTTTTCTACACATTCATCAGACTTTAATTTTTCCAAAAGTTCAACATTTTCTTTAGTCAACACTTTAACTTGATTTTCAACACAAGATAAATCTTCTTTAAGTTTGTAGCTCTCTTGATAAACATCAATTGTAGCTTTGAGTTCTCGAATTTGTATATCTTTGGCTGTCCAGTTATCTTGAAACATCCTGATGATATAAATGATCAAAAATCAAACCAAGTCAAAAATGAAGTCAACTATGGTCAACAAAAGTCTACAATGTCAAATATAATCCAATGAAAGATCAGAAAACAGCAAGTTGAAAGTTGTTCGAGGATAGAAATCCAATGTTGAGGCTCTGAATATGTATCCGTGGATGATGACTTGGTGAAAATCAGCTCTGAATTGACTTTTGGATGTTGAAATTTCAGATTTTCTGCAGAAAAATGCCTGTAACTTTTTTCTGGAGCTGAATTAGGCCTAAAAAATTGAAATCCAATTTTATAAATCGTAGATCTCGGTTCAAGCTTTGATTTGACGTAAGGTAGGTAATGTAACGATGTTCCAGTGAAAAGTTATGACCAATTTAAGCAGCAAACGTCATACATTCAAAAGTTAGATATTCTGAATTGCAGATTTTGAACTTCCAAGATCTTTTTATGGGATTTTGAGTGATTTCTGATTCAACACTAAGAACACTGTATGAAACTCAATTTAAGAAGTACCAAACTCGAATATTGAATGAATAAACTCAGATGAATAAGGATGAAACTCGAATATTGAATGACCAAACTCGTTTAAGGAATGAACAAACTCGAGTGAAATATGAACAAACTCAAATGAAAGAGTATCAAACTCGCGTATTGAATGATCAAACTCGATTAGTGAAGGATCAAACTTGATGAATGAAGGATCAAACTCGATTAATGAAGGATCAAACTCGAATGATACTATGAGTAAACTCGAAGAGTTATTATTCAAACTCTAATTACAAGTAATCAAACTCGAAGTACAATTAAGCAAACTCGAACCAAGTTTTATCAAACTCGATAGAAGTGTAAGCAAACTCGATCTAATGGTTGATCAAACTCAATCAAAGAGTGATCAAACTCGGTCAACTCTTTGATCAAACTCGGTCAATGTTGAGTTCAAACTCGATCACTTCTTTGTAAAACTCGGTCAATTCTAAAAATTTAGTGTTGCCCTAGTTTGTACAGAGATTAATAAAACCAAGTTCAAATTCAAAATTTTCAACAAAAAATCCACCAATTGATCTCAAATTAATATTGAATGTGCGGTTTTCACACACAAACACTTTTTGAGAGAAAACTTTGTCTAATTTCATATTAAAATCCCAAAAATAGACAAAAAAAAAAACGTGAAGAACACACTTTTTCAAAATAATCAATAAATTCCAGATTAATTTATGTGTGTTTGGAGTTAGAATCTGAGACTTATCTCATTCAAATCGTCTTTACAAAACACACCCTCGATCCAAATTTCACTTTATTTCATCCACTCAATCAAAAACCAAAAATGATTTTTTGATTTTTAAAACTGTGGATGAAACAGTGCTCAAAAAAGTTTAAATCAGAATCAAAAATCACACAAATTTGACCATATTACGCTCTGATACAATTGTTAAATAAAAATCAACATGCAATTCATAACAATACAGTATGTACACAATTAAGATCAACAAAGACTAATTCTTAGATTGAGAGATAGAAACGATTACAAAATGACATTGGCGGTTTCTTCTCAATTTTGACTTTCTTTGCACTTCCTCCAAGAACTACTTTATGATTTGTATATATCCATTTCCTTACAACTACAACCGCCTCCTATTTATACAGATTACAAGTATGAGAATATAACACAGCCATTAAAGCACAGCCATTAAAGCACAGCCATTTCCTTATAATTAATTTAATCTCTATATATTTGTTCCTAACACAGCCATTAAAGCACTTTAGCATCGAGTGCACTTGGAGTGCCATGAAAGCTCTTGAATATGTACAGGAGGTCTCCAGCTTCGAAAGTCTTTATAAATGATGGCTCAGGGAATCACATGTCGTAGTTTCTTGATTTCTTCTATAGTTGGTGGCATCACCATTTGAGCTAAATCTGTTAAAATGATCAAAAATTTACAAATAAATTATGAATTTAGTTTAAATTTTTTATAAAAAATTGTATATATATATCCTAAATAACTAGATGTATAAAATTATAATTCAAATGGATCAGTGTGATGAGTGGTTGCAGTTGCACCTCGTCCATGAGTGCTTTATGGAGTATGGTATCCGAGGAAGTAGGTCATAAAGGCGGCGACACTTGCCATAAAAACCCAGAAACAAATAGTTTTGAATTTTGATGCAGAGTAGAGACGCCATGTGAGATAGCCACCATTGAGCAATGTCGAAAATAACAAAATTAGGTTTAAGGTGTTGTAGTAGCTTCTTGACCTAGGGTTGCATGAGGTCTAAGGCGACTTTGAGGAGTTCTCAACGGTGGCAGGGGACACATCGTATGTGTTCTTGTTAGGCACAAAAAGGCCTCAATCAAACCTGCTCTACATCTTAGGGTCAGATTTTTAATCAAACCTGTTTGATGCACTTGAAGGTATAATTTAAGGCCTGTTTATGTCTTATTGAAACCTGAAAAGTGATTTGCAATATCAGCCAAAGTTGTTTACCCTGTTGCATTCGTTGCAACAAAGGCAGATTGTCCAAGCTGTTCTGTCTGCTGAACAGGCTGAACATAAACTGTCTACGCTGCTCTGTTCTGTTGAGCAGCTTGGAAAGATTCTAAGTGTTCTGTTCTTTGTGAACAGAACCTGTTCTTTGTGAACAGGCTAAACACTTTATGGAATATGTTTCCAAGTCCTCATGTATTGTTTTTGGCTACAAGATCACTTTAGAATTTGAAGACAAAGTGGAAACAGAAACTGCAAAAGTCTGCCTACGATGTTCTGTTACATGAAGACAAACGGATATCTGAAAAGGGAGACAGACCTTTTCTTATATCAAAATGGCCTTAACAAAAGCAGAAAGATGCAAAATTGACATTCCTCTTTTGGTTAAAGCCTTATGCAACAGTGACAAAAAGAAAAAGACAAAGGTTCTGCCACATGAAGTGCAGAAAAGTTGTTTTGTCTTTTTGGAAAGACATCCCACTATCTCATTGTCCAATGAAGAAGCTTCACTGAGATTCTCAGTGAGAGTATAAAAGGAAGCTTCTAATGATTGTGAGATATCCAAGAGTGAGAAATCAGATCGTTCATTAAAGTGTTTTTTTTATGCATGCAAGTCTGCTTGAATATAACAGTACGTGTGTCTAAGTTATTCATACTCAAGCTGTCCATCTATGTCTTGTAATATCAGTGAGTGCATCTAAGTGAGTGTAGTCATTGTATCTATTCTGAGTGTGTCTTAGATTAGTTGTACATCTGTTGTATCTGTCATCTCAGCTTGAACCTTTCTGCAGTCAAGCTTGTTTGTAATTAACAGGTGTTAATCATATACACAAACATTGAGAAAAGAGTGTTGAATTTTAATTTGTTGTATTCACCCCCCCCCCCCTCTACAGCTTAGAACAATACTCTAGGGAAACCTTTTGGGACCTACAGCTGGTATCAGAGCAGATAGAGTGTGTGTTAACTCTAGATCTCTCATTCTCCCTCCTTTCATAGGGACAACAGTGCTGCCAGTTCCTCCTCTTACTATGACAATGGTTCAATGGCCAAACCCCCATCAAAACTTCTCTGGTTGGAAGTGCAGAATGATGCTCTACTTAGAGAATCTAGATGTACAACTGCCAGAGATAGTAATGGAAGGTCCCTATGTGCCAACATCTGTTACTACTATCACTCCTGCTGTTGAAGGAGCTGCCCCTGAGATCAGATTCTTTGAGAAGGCCAAAGCTCAATGGTCTGATGAAGACAAAAGGCTGGTTGCTCTTGATGCAAAAGCCAGGAATAACCTGGTCATTTCTCCTCTAGATGATGTGTTCAAACAGGTTGAGAAAATGAAGACTGCAAAGGAGATGTGGGATACTTTATGTACCATCTATGATGGTCCCACTATCACACTGGATAACAGGATTAACAACCTTGTTAGACAGTACGAACTCTTCTTTGCAAAACCAAAGGAGTCTCTCACAGAAACCAATACCAGGTTCACTGCTCTTGTCAATGATCTCAAAGCTATTGGGATCACAAAGGACAGCCTGACTCTGGTTAATAAGTTCTTGGACATCGTGCCTGAAGAATGGATCTATTTTTCTACTATCTTGAGAAATTCAGGCACCATCAAAAGTATAGATCTTGTAAACTTATATGGATCCCTACTAAATGATGAGCAGTCAAGGCAACTAAAAAGAAATGCCTTGGAGATGTCTAAGAGAGGTGCTGCCTTAGTGGCCAACATGAGACAACCTGTTGGTCAGGTATGTGATGTGTGCACACTACCTGATCAACAGGCTGATGATGAAAGGGAAGAATTGTCTGAAGAGGAAGACTGTGAAGATCTTGCTGAACTAGATGATTAGCAAATGATTGCAATGCTTGTCAACAAGTTCAACAAGAAGAGGTTTGGTGGAAAAATGCTGCAGGGGAACTCAAATGCTGTCAAAAGGAAGGCATTTGATAAATCTAAGGCTGAGTGCTTTAAATGTGGCAAGACTGGCCACATAGCTGCTGACTGTGTGTCTAAAGCTGTTGGTCAGTCATCCAAACCATTCAAGACAAACAGGGACGATGGCTACAGGGTTAAGTACCTTATGGTCATGGCTAAGCTGAAAAAGTTGGAAAACTCAGTGGCTTCCAACAAGCAAAAGGGACTCATGGCTGAAACATGTGATTGGGAGGAATCTGATTCATCTTCAGATGAAGATGGCCAACACTAATGTCCCATTAACCAGCAACTTCAAACAAGACCTTGCTGAAGCTGAAGCCTTCAGCAGCTTAGAGAACTGGAATTCCACAATGATGTACAAGGTACAAAACTTTCTGTCTTACAGTTCTTATGAAAAAGTAAAAATGTTTGAATACATGCTTGTTGATTTAAAAGCTGCTGTTGAGAAGCACAATGTTTTACTGTCTGAAATCTCTAAGCTTAAAAATGATCTTGACATAAAAACTAGCAAACTGGACAGTTACCATAAGTTGGAAACTGAGCTTGATGAATTAAAACACATCAACTCCATTTTACTAGAAGAAAAGAGAGAAATAGATATAAAACATGCAAAGCTTCAAAAGATAGTTGACTCTTGGTGTCAATCTGCACAAAAAGTCAGTCATTGCATTAGTCAACAGATCCATGCACAAATCCAAGCCTATCTTGGAGGGGATCTTGACAAAGCAGCTTCTATTGTTGAGATAAATAATCTGAAAAATGACTTATCCACTCTTGGTGACCTTCCCAGCACTTTGATCCAGAACGTAAATGGTAAGCTAGTCTCAACAAATAGGTTTGTCAGGCCACAAGATACTGACAGCTTGTGTGAAAAAGCTCCAAAAGCTAATAATGGAATGTGTTCTCCATCAATTCAGCCTCCTAAGTGCTCTCATGGTTCACACAAGACAAAGAAAGGAAAACAAGCTCAAACTGCAGCTGCGGACTCTAAACCTGTTGACAAAACAGGCTCTGGGTCTAAAGCTGATGGTAAGAGACCTGTCAATCCTTTTGATGCTGACCATTTTGAGAAAAAGTTTTCAAAAGGTAAGCAACCTGCTTTCAACAGGGGTAAGTCTCATGTTGAAAGCAAATCTGCTGTGATTTCAAATAAGTTTTTAAGTCATAGTGGAAAATTGGTTATAAATGTAGGTAAGTCTTTCATAACAAAAAGCAGTGATTATGTTGATAGGCAGCATCAATCACATCTCAGTAAAGGCAAAGGCAAAGGCAAAGTCATTGCTCAACCTGAGAAATTTGGGAATAAGTTTCCCAAAACTGTGGAAGGTCAAAGGCCAATCAAACTTCCTGTGTTTGATATCTGTCCTCCCAAAAAGAGGAAAGAAGAAACAGGCAAAGCTGTTGCCATTGTGCCTTCCACCCAAACTGTTGATTCATCTAAAAACAGTAATAAGTTTGCTAAACCTGCTGACAGAATCAACAAAAATAATTCAGAATATGTTTATGGAGGCTCTTCTTCCAAAAAGGCTAAAAAGAGGAAATCTTATAGGTGTGGCAAGAAGACACGTATGGCCAAAGACTGTCCTGAAACTAAGGACATGAGGCCTGTTGACTCTGCTAGTTCCATCACTGCAAAAACAAGCAGTGTTGGAAGTAACATAGTCAATGAGGATGGTATTCAAGCTGATACCATCCAAATAGGAAATATTAGTGTGGATATCACTGCTCCATCAACAAATGTTGATGAAGTAGGAGAACTCATCCCTATGATGAGTTCCCCTAAAAATAACTAATATTTTTTCATGACACTCTGCAGGACAAACAACCATCCCAAGTTTGGTACTTGGACAGTGATTGCTCAGGACATATGACAGGATGCAAGGACCTGTTGAGTGATCTAAGTCCTGAAAGGGCCAAAAGTCACATTTGGTGACAATGTACAGGGATCAACAGAAGGATATGGAACTTTTCAAGCTGGTGCTGCAGTTTTCAAAAGGGTAGCCTATGTGGTTGGGTTAAAACATAATCTTGTTAGCGTAAGTCGACTGTGTGATGCTGGCTACAAGGTTAACTTTGATGAGCACTTGGGTTACATATTGGATCCCTAAGGCAAAGTTGTGCAGTGTGCACAACGGAAGAAAGGTGTATATGTTGTGGACATGAAATCTATTGATCCCACAACTGAAACCTGCTTTATCTCAAGAAGCAATGCAGACCTGAACTGGTTATGGCACAAAAGGCTATCACACCTGAACTTCAAGAATATCAACAAACTCTATAAGAAAGAGTTGGTAACAGGTTTGTCTTCTATAACCTTTGTAAAGGATAAACTCTGCACAGATTGTGAGAAAGGCAAGCAGAGAAAATCATCTTTTAAATCTAAGCATAATTTCTCTATTGATACTCCTCTCTTCTTAATCCACATTGGTTTGTTTGGACCAGTTAGTGTTCCAAGTCTAGGAGGAAGAAGATACACTCTAGTAATGGTTGATGAGTTCTCCAGGTTTACATGGGTGATCTTTCTGAAGAGCAAAGGAGAGGCTGCTAGAGAAATCAAAGGGAGAAGGCCAAACATTAGCTACCATGTATTTGGATATCCCTACTTCATTCTGAATCAAAGGGACCAACTGGAAAAGTTTGAACCCAAAGCTGATAAAGGTGTGTTTGTTGGATATTCTACTATCTCCAAAGCCTACAGCGTATACAACAACAAGAGAAAGGTGATAGATGAATCTATCAATGTCACCTTTGAAGAGTCTAGGAGTGCCTCCACCAAAGCTGTACCTGAATCAGTTTCAGGAGAATTCACCTTTGATGATCTTATGCATTCCATCAATGAACAAAAAGACTCAAAAGCTTCCACTACATCCAGTGTGGAACCTGCTAATCATGATGGGCATGATGATAACTATGTTGATACACCCTGAGTGAACAAGTGTACTGACATAATTACAACTTCATGTCCTGAACCAATCAATGCTGATTTTCCTAGATCTTCTGCTGATATGTTCAACAATGGAAAGTCATGCTCAACAAGTGAACATGCTCAAGATATCAGTGTGTCTGAAAATGTTGAGAGCTGCTCAACAGGACCTGTTGAAGGTACAAATAACTCAGGAGAATCCTCATTGAAGCAAGATCCTAAGTGGATCAAGTGTCACCCAAATGATCAAATAATTTGTGACATCAACAAAGGGGTACAAACAAGATGGGACAGCTTAGGAAACTTTTGTATGTTTTCTAGCTTTGTGTCCCTAATGGAGACTAAGAAAGTGGATGAAGCACTTAAAGATGCCAATTGGATCACTGCCATGCAAGAAGAACTCACTCGGTTTGAGAGAAACAAAGTATGAAAGTTGGTCCCTACTCCTAAAGGAAAAGCAATAATTGGCCCGAAATGGGTTTTTAGGAACAAGATGGATAAGCAAGGTCATGTCATTAGAAATAAGGCAAGACTAGTTGCTCAAGACTATAGACAGCAAGAAGAAATTGACTATGATGAAACATTTTCTCATGTGGCCATGTTAGAGGCAATTCGTTTGTTTCTAGCCTACGTTGATTATAAGAGCATGAAGGTATTTCAAATGGATGTGAAAAGTGCATTTTTGAATGGCAAGCTGCAAGAAGAAGTCTATGTCAAGCAGCCTCCAGGTTTTGAAAATGAACATCATCCAGGTTTTGTCTATAAGTTGGATAAAGCCCTCTATGTATTAAAACAAGCCCTAGAGCCTGGTATGACTCTCTAACTGATTTCATTATGAGAAATAGTTATTCCAGAGGTAAAGTGGATACCACACTGTTCTTAAAGAAGGTGAAGTCTGATATTATGCTTGTTCAAATATATGTGGATGACATAATATTTGGTTCTACTGTTGAGCAGTTATGCAAGAATTTTTCACTACTCATGAAATCAAAATATAAATTGAGTATGATGGGAGAAATTACTTTCTTTTTAGGATTACAGGTTAAACAAACCTCAAATGGAATTTTCATAAATCAAAGAAAGTACACTTTAGATCTTTTGAAAAAGTTTAAATTTGATCAAAGTTCTCCTATCAAAACCCCAATGGCAACCATTGTAAAGTTGGATGCAGATACCAGTGGCAAAGCTGTTTCAGTAACAACTTAAAGAGGCATGATTGGGAGCTTGCTATACTTAACTGTCAGTAGACCAGATATTATGTTTGCTACCTGTTTATGTGCTAGGTTTCAAGCTGATCCTAAAGAATCGCATTTAGCTGCTATAAAAAGAATCTTCAGATACCTTAAGGGTACACCAGGTTTGGGTCCTTGGTATCCCAAAGACTCAAGTCTTGAGCTAACAAGATATTCAGATTCTGATTGTGCAAGCAGCAGGCTAGACAGAAAAAGCACAACAGGTGGATGTCAACTCCTTGGTGGTAAGTTGATAAGTTGGTGTAGCAAGAAGCAGAATTCAGTTTCTACTTCTACTGCTGAAGCTGAGTATATTGCTGCTGGAAGCTGCTGTGGGCAGATTCTATGGATGCAGCATCAACTTGAAGACGATGGACTTGTATATAGGAAGATTCCTATTGTGTGATACTACAAGTGCTATAGCTATCTCCAACAATCCAGTATTTCATTCCAGAACAAAGCATATAGAGGTCAGACATCATTTCATCAGAGATCACATCCAGAAAGGTAATGTGGAGGTAAGTTTTATTTCCACAGATGAACAACTTGCAGACATTTTCACCAAGCCTCTTGATGAAAATAGATTTAATTATCTTGTAAGCAAGCTGGACATGTTAAATAAATGTGACTAAGTGTCATAAATGTTCTAAGTTCTTATATGTCTCACATTGCTTAAGTTTCTCAGAACAGATTAGACAGAACAGGTTATGCATGTTCTATACTTAGCCAATTTCTGAAAACTTGAACAGCTTGAGGGTATAACAGGTTTGACAATATTAGCTTTCATTCCAAACCTGGTCTGATGATCAAACCTCCAACCTGCTCACTCTCTCAATCTATCATACAAGACATTGTCTTGTAACCTGATCAGCGATTGACCACAACCTGTTCTTACATAGCTGAACATGTTGAATGAACAGCTTGAAGAATGAACAACTTGTGATGACCCTGCTCATCACAGGTTTGACCAACAGCTTAGACCATCAGTTTTAATTACCTTTTTTCACAATTAAGTTACTTAATTTTTGTTTTTATTTAACTTAATTATTGCGGATAATGTGTGTTAGTGACTAAAAAGGGATCGAGTGGTCTAACAACCGTTCTGACATGGACAACCGTTTCGTATTCCGTTAAAGAAAATTTCAAATCAACCGCCCAAACTTTTCTCTCTCATACCCACTCACATTCGAATCCTATAAATACCCTTCTACTGTTTCATCTTCATCTTCCTTACTGCTTCCATAACTCCCAAAGAACCCTAACACTCGACTAAGTGTCTTGTGCTCATATCCTCACTACTTTCACTATGGCTCACAGAAACAACCCCTTTCTACCAGTATTTGTTGGTGCAGATGTTCATAAAACACTCTTCTGTCACCACAATGCTAACACTGAAACCCACAAACTACATAGCCTACCTATCCATTCCTAAAAACTATGTGGGGAAGGGTTATGAAGATATGGTGGAGTTTCTAAAGGTTCACCCTCTGAATTATGCCATGACTGCCACTCCTGGTGTCCTGTACCAGGAGATGGTATATGAATTTGGGTACACCTGTGCCTACGACCCAGTGACCAAAATGATAAGGGGAACCATTCTTAATGGGACTCAGACCATTGAGATCACTACTGGTCTGATCAGGGAAGTTCTTCATCTCGCCGTGGCTGAAACATATGATCAGCCACAGCCTTAAAGTGATTAGCTGGGAAATCTGCTACATTTTTGTGGTGTAGCAGAATCGAAGATTAGAGCCACTCTGTTCAGGAATGATCTCTCACCTACTTATAGCTTTCTATTTGCCTCAGTGGTGATGTGCTTCAGAAGCAAAGTTGGTTCCTTTGACCAGCTTAGCCGTGATGAGATTCCAATAGTCCTACAGCTCATAGATGGGACAAACATGAACATGGCTCGGTGGATTTTTATGAATTTGTGGAACCTGGTGCAGCAGGAAACACGTCCAGCTGCTGTTCGATATCCCTGGTTTCTGAGCCTCATCTTCAAGCATGTTCGTGCTGAGCATCTGTATAACTCTCTGCCCCTGTTACTAACTACTGCTTTCCCAGTAAGTGGGAACAGAGTTTTCTACGTCGTTGTACTTCCGAATGAGCCTCGTCTATCTACTCCAATGAGGAGGTTGCTTGGTATGGTGGAAGGACCCTCTACTGTGAGGGTGGATTTGTGACTGGTCCCTGAGGAAAATCCAAATCTAGGACCAAGTTTGTCAAAAGGGTCCTGGAAATGACTGAAGCTGAGCCTGTACCCAAGAAGGCAAAAACAGCTAAGTCCAAGTCTGCCCCATCAGCCTCTGTGGCTGAGGGGGAGCATGCTTCTCATCCTGGTTCATCTGTTGAACCTGAAGCCTTTGTGGCTGGTGCCTCTATGGCACCTGAGACTATGGAACAGGCCAACCCACCTGTTTCCGACCCAGTCTCACCACCAGTCCAAACAGAACCCCTCATTGCCTCTCCACAGCATCCATCATCCACTTCATCTCTCAGACTAAACAGACGCAAAACCTTAGCCAAAAAGAAACCAACATACCCATCTAGCCCCTCTGACCCCTCTCAACAGGGTTCAGTAGAAAAAGAAGCAACCCCTGCTGCTTCTCTTATTTTGGGAGAAGGTTCAACACATTTGAAGCAAGCTTCACTCCAACAAGAGTCTACCCTGACTCAGCCTCGGCCCTCTGGTTCCTCCCAACAAGAGCCAGTTTTACATCTGGAGACTACCACATCAAGTATTCCAGCCTCCCAACAGGCTGAGAATATTGAAAGACAGGAGTTCACTCCACTCCATACTGAGTCCACACAGTCTCCACTCCATACTTCTCCTACACAACCTGAGTCTGCACGATGTACCAAACCTGCTGGATTAGACCATCTAGTAGATCAGCCTCAAACTTCTGCTCCTCATGATACAACTGTTGTACACCCAACAGCTGCTAAAGGACCAACATCCCAAGCTGATGAACCTTAGGGAACAGACCATCCCTCTGGTGAGGCTGCACCTTCTATTCAAATTCCATAAACAAGTTTCACCACTGCTGATGTTGAAATGCACATCCTATCTCCCCATGATGAGGCACCTCTATACCAAGGTGCTGCTGAGGGAACCATCCCAGGCCTTAATGAAGGTGCTGTAACACAAGCAGCATCTGAAAGGCTACCATCTTCTACCCCTTCTCCTGATGAAGCAGCTACAGCCACTGCTGAGGGACCCATTAACCCTTCCAAGCTGGGCCATATTACTTTTGCCCATGCTATGGAACTTCTGTCCAAAGTCACCCTTCCCTCTCTATCTCATCCTCAAATACCTGCCTCATCCTCATCTCATTCATCACCCTCTACACAATCCAAACAGTCCACCCATACTCCCCCATCCCCCAAAGATCTTCTTTTGAAGGATCAACTTTCTTTGCTGACCAACAAAGTTGAATCTTTGGAACATTCCATGACTTCTCTACCCTTAATAATCTCAGACTCCGTGTCTGCACAGCTCCAACGATTCTTTGATTTGTTCAAGAATTCCTTTCCAACCACTCCTCAAACTGACCAGTCCTCACAGCTGCTTGCACTCACTGCACAGCGGCTAAACATCTCCTCTACTCTCTCCTCTATCCTTTTAAATCAACAGGACTCTGTGTCCTCAATGACAGCCATCTCACAACAGTTGTCCACTCTCCTCACCACTTGCACTACTACCCTTCCTACCACATTGGCCAGCTTAAACACTCTCCTTGCCTCTCCGTCAAATTGTGTGTCAGCAAATCTTGATGATGTGCAGGACCCTCTTGAGTTACGTGTTACCCAGCTTCAAAGTTTGCTATTCACAGTTTCTGATAGAGAAAATCTCTTTAAGTTGTCCTCAATTGCTGATTCCCAATCCTCTTCTCTTAAGACCTGCCTTACCCAGCTTGCAGAGGTTAAGGACAATTTGGCTTTCTTAGTGCATAGCCTGGTTGGCCCCAAGCCTGCTGCCAAAACTGCTACTAAGCCTGCTGAATTTGTTTCTGCAGGCAGACCAGTTGTTGAAGGTTCTGATCCATCTCCTTCAAAGGGGGAGAAGTTTTCTGCCTCAAAGACAAAGTCTAAGGGGGAGAAAACCTCTTCTCCTTCTAAGGAGAAATTAGCATCTATTGGTCAAGCAGCAGGTGCATCAGAAACGAGTCCAGCTGCAGATGTCTCTCATCACACTGAAGCTTCTTAGCCTACTTAGGCTGGATCTCCAATCCCTGCACAAACTAAGGGGGAGGAATCCATTCCTAGGGACAGGCAAGGCAGAAGGAGGCATCTGATTTTGGAAGAAGAAGAAGAAGAAGAAGAAGAAGAAGAAGAAGAGGAAAAGGTTCCTGAAGCTGTTCAAACTATAACAGCCAAAGGAAAGGAGAAAGCAGCTTTTGACCCCGACCACCAAAAAGCAGCACAACTAAAGTTTGACAAGGCATGGGCTAAGGAAATGGGTGTTCCTATGGAGAAATACTATGAGTTCAGAGATGAACAGCTCCAAGCCCTGGAAAGACTGAGAAAGCAAGAAGCCTTTAGCCAAAGCTGCCAGATCCCTTGCATTCAAAGAGGCAAGCAAAAATAAAATGCCTTCTTTGGATGTCCAAAGAAAACTGCTTTTAGCTGCTAGAGAGTCAGCGGGTGAAAAGAAAGGTGAGAAGGAAAATGGTGCTCCGGTCTCTGTGACCAGGTCTAAGCAAGCATCCTCTGCAAGAGCCCAGATACACTTTGACAACTTGGCAAGGAAAACGTTCTTTGATGTTGCTGATAGAAGACTTGCCAAGGAATCTATTGTCAAAGTTGTGCCCATTTCAAGAAAAGGCAAACAGTGGAAGCTACAGATAACCAGAATGGGTGCAAAAGTCCCAGAACTGGAATCATATGATTACACTGATGTTGCACAGATGGGATATCGAGAATGGGAGGAATTGGCAGTTGTACTGAGCCAGTCTAAGTCTGAAACGGCTAAGACTATCAGGGCATATGTCAAAAAGCTGATGGATAGGGTGAAAGACCTTGGCCTGATCTTAGAAGAACTAAGTAATGGTGTCTCAGTGACTTACCCCAAAATAAAGGCCAAGAGGAACAAAAAAGATTCAGAGCTGGAGGAACTCCTGATCTTGATTGAACAAGGTGATTATGCAGTAGAGATCAAAGGAGTTCACCACAACCTGCCCAAAGGAGTAGAATTTGAAGAAGGCAAGCTGATTGAAGAACCTGAGTTAGGGGCATTTTTTGTAGATCCCCTGACAAAGAAGAGGTTATTCCAAAGAGCATCAGATTTACACAAAGTGGGTCTCAAATAGCTTGTAGCATTCAGACTTGCAAACTCCTTCAGGCAATCCGTAAAGTGGAAAGCTTCCATCTGGGATCAGCTCAGAGGCTTCAATGAAAGAGGGGACCATCGACATCCCAATTTTTTGTTCCTCATAGTTGAAATACAGGACTAAGAGGAAACCAGGGATGAGCTTGTGAGAATGTTTGAAGAAGGATTACCACCACCACTGTCCTGAAATCCATCTACTAACTGAGTAGCTGAAGAATGGAAGTTGTCCATCTGTTGGACAGGCTTGCCATTATTTGCTCATATTATCAACAGTCCAACTTGTTGAATTTATGTACATTAGTTGTAAATTTTTCTTTTGCATCAGTTGTATTATACACCAGTACATCAGTTGTACTTTTGTAAAACCATATGTTGTTTATGTAATCAAAAATCAGTATATATAAACTGATCCTTTACTTTACTTTGATGTTGCAATCTCATTTTAGCAAAATGTATTGTAAATATATATAGTGGTTATTGATAAAATCAGCTTAGACTTATTATTGCAAATAGGGGGAGATTGTTAGGCACAAAAAAGCCTCAGTCAAACCTGCTCTGCATCTTAGGGGGAGATTTTTAATCAAACCTGTTTGATGCACTTGAAGGTATAATTTAAGGCCTGTTTATGTCTTATTGAAACCTGAAAAGTGATTTGCATTATCTGCCAAAGCTATTTACCCTGTTGCATTCATTGCAACAAAGACAGATTGTCCAAGCTGTTCTGTCTACTGAACAGGCTAGACATAAACTGACTACGCTGCTCTATTCTGTTGAGCAGCTTGGACAGATTCTAAGAGTTCTGTTCTTTGTGAACAGAACCTGTTCTTTGTGAACAGGCTAAACACTTTATGGAATATGTTTCCAAGTCCTCATGTATTGTTTTTGGCTACAAGATCAATTTACAAGTTGAAGACAAAGTGGAAAACAGAAACTGCAAAAAGTCTGCCTACGCTGTTCTGTTACATGAAGACAAACAGATATCTGAAAAGGGTGACAGACCTTTTCTTATATCAAAATGGCCTTAACAAAAGGAGAAAGATGCAAAGTTGACATTCCTTTTTTGGTTAAAGCCTTATGCAACAGTGACAAAAAAAAAAGACATAGATTCTGCCAGATGAAGACAAGTCTGCTTTATTTGAGTGTGTAGAAAAGTTGTTTTGTCTTTTTGGAAAGACATCCCACTATCTCATTGTCCAATGAAGAAGCTTCACTGAGATTCTCAGTGAGAGTTTAAAAGGAAGCTTCTAAGGAGTGTGAGATATCCAAGAGTGAGAAATCAGATCGTGCATTAAAGTGTGGTTTTCATGCATGCAAGTCTTCTTTAATATAACAGTACGTGTGTCTAAGATGTTCATACTCAAGCTATCCATCTGTGTCTTGTAAAATCAGTGAGTGCATCTAAGTGAATGTAGTCATTGTATCTATTCTGAGTGTGTCTTAGATTAGTTGAACATCTATTGTATCTGTCATCTCAGCTTGAACCTTTCCGCAGTCAAGCTTGTTTGTAATTAACACTTGTTAATAATATACACAAACATTGAGAAAAGAGTGTTGAATTTTAATTTGCTGTATTCACCGCCCCTCTACAGCTTAGAAGAATACTCTAGGGAAACCTTTTGGGACCTACAGTTCTCCACCCCTTCAGGGAGGCCTTGGACACGTGGCAGATGAGTTGCATGATTTTGGTGGTGGTAGTGTAATTGAGCATGGTTTGGACACGAGGGACGTTGGCGGAAGAAACCAAGAAAGAAATTCAGGGAGGTCTCCAGCAACTTTCATTTTCTTATGTTTTGCGGAATCTATAATCAATCTTTTTTAAAGTTGTTGTGTTAGAAATACATATGATATAATCATATGGTGTTACATTATTATTATTTTCAATTATGAAAGAAATGCTTCGAATGACCATTGGTGAGAAACTATTGTTCTAACTTCTTTCTAATTACCAAGTGACACTGATAAAGTGATAATCATAGGAGTAAAAGTCAGGTACAGTGGGTGTTGTATAATATTCATGTATGGATGATTCAAAATCTGAATAATCACATTTCTTGTATTTAGGGGATGTTTGGTTTGAATAATCACTTTCATACCAACCACAACAAATTTGATTTGTTTTCTCTCTTCTACTTAGTTTGACATACCTTATATCATCAAATTTCACAGCCCTTTTATTGTCAAAGAGTACTATTTTATATGTTAGTTTTTAATAATATTTCAAACATTTGAAAATATGATTGTGCCTAAAGCAAGAGCATATTGAAATGTTAAATCTTACTAATAATATCGGTTTTACCAGTACCTTTTTTTGGTGATTAAAAATATCTTCATCAAGTTAAAAGTATAGGTAGGTATGTTAGGGCCAATCGTGATGGTAGTGAGGAAGTTATAAGTGTGAGGGTAGTAGTTAATTTGTCTTAAACATGTGGAAACCGGCAGCCGGCTCGCATAGGTTTCGTCTTATGGTCGTTTTTTGTTGCAACATAAAATCCAGTTGGGAAAATGAATTGAAATATTTGACAAGCACAGCGAGGGATAATCTCTCGTCCATTATGATTTTATATGCGATGGGCTCGTGTTAGATATTTAGTTTCGATCTTGTGACTTTCTTTTGTAATAATTATTATTAGTTTATTTGTTTGTAATTTAATTCAAGACTTTATTTAGTTGTTTCCTTTATTTTACAAGTGAAGGGGGCAAATGTGTGATAGTATGAAAGTTGAATTAATTCCATGTAAAAGGGGAACCCACCTAGGGTTTCCCACCAGTTACACGATTATTGAATTGCAGCCGCCGCATATTGTGAAAAACATTCTCTCTCTCATTGTCATCTTTATTCCTTGCAATCAGAGAGTAATCATTCTGTTTTCCTTGAATATTGGTGTGATTATCGTACAAGTGCTGATATATTCTGGGAATACGATTACAAGAATTGGTATCAGAGCTCAGGAGGTGGATTTCAACTGATTATCATTTGGATTATGTGCTGTTCTTCGTGTTCTTCATTCTCAACCCACGGTTTGAACATTTTTTCATCTTAATATTTCTGTTTTTCGTGTTTATTCATCCCATAATCATCTAATATTCATCATATAGTGATTTCGAGCTGTATAGGTTCAATCATTACGTGCTTTTGTCATTAAAAATCTGCTTATTATCATCGAGAAAAGTGGGTTTTTGTCATATTTTTAATAGATTTTTAGGAGTTTTGGTGTGTTTTAAAAACCTACAAGTGTTTAAAATATTTTTCCAAACATTTGGAAATAATTTTTAGGCTAAAAAGTGCTTGTTTTAATTCTGTGAAAATTCTGAAAAATCATAACTGCTAAAATTCGGACCCTATTCTGGACCAACTCGAACCTCCTTTCGGTCCTCTTCGGATCAAATTTCGGTACATTTCGGACCAAACTTTAACAAATTTCATACCCAATTTTGGACTCATCCGAACTTCGGGCCATCCGAAGTTCTGTTAAAGTATTTCTAAACACTTAACATTACTTTTGCTTCATTTTAAAATTCCATCTAGGACCATCCGAACTTCGGCTCCCATCCGAATTCGGTCTTTGTTGGGAAATATTCTAAGTATGTCAAGTTGTTAGTTAGATTTCTCAAACTGTTAGTAGATTTTCTGTGTAATTACAAAGTTCAAGCTGTTAGTTGAGTAAGTTCGAGCTGCTAGTTCAAAAGTTCAAGCTGCCAGTGCAAAAGTTCAAGCTGCTCATCAGATAAAAGCTCAAGCTGCTCAACAGTTTAACAAATAGAAAGTGCTGAAAATCAGGAAAAGATTTATATTTGAAGATTCCAGCATATCTACTACTAGAAGAAATCAGAGTTTCTCAAGGAAACAAATCTGAAGGCATTATATATACATAGAATAGGTTTTTCTATTGTAAGTCTGCACGTGCAAGTTTATTTCAGTTGTAAGTGCTTTTCTGATTAAGTTTTCATAAGCCTCTAAGGTTGTAAAACCCTAAGAACAATCTGTGTTCTTCGTCTAATCAAACAGATTAGAGGTGATTGTAATCATTGAGTTTTGCAATACAAAAGATTTTGGTTGTTGATTATATTTATGTGTTGTTTACTTTGAAAGTTTTTCTTAAAACAGTTAAGTGTTATTCCACAAACTTCTTAATTGGACTTTGATTCAATACAAGGTTATTGGTTTTATACTCTAATTAATTCAAACCAGTTAATCTTAGGTAGTGATTTTGATCTTGACAAGTGGTATCAGAGCCACTAGTCTTTCTTTGTTTTCAAAGTCAGAAGCTTTCTTTTAAAATTATTTTTCTGCAATGAAATTTGATAACATCAGCAGTGGATCTGGGCAAGGACTCAAAGTGCCTATGCTCAAACCCACTGAGTTCGAGATGTGGAACTCATGATTCAACAGCACATTCAATTTATTGATTATGCCATATGGGAAGCTGTTGAATTTCCTCATGTAGTTGATCCTGAACTTGATGCTGAGGGCAAGCTTATAAAAACACCTCCAAAGACTGAACTTGAAAGAAAGGCTAGAATGAATGAAGTGAAAGCTCTTACACTTTTACAGATAGGCATTCCTAATGCTTATCAACACCAGTTTAAAAAGTTCTATACTGCTCATTCTCTTTGGATTGCCTTAGAGAAAAGATTTGCTGGCAATGCTAGCACCAAAAGAAATCAAAAAGATCTTTTGAAACAGTAGTATGAAAACTTTTCTGGTGGCAAGAATGAAAACCTTACTCAAATGTTTGACAGGTTTAATAAACTCATCAGTGAATTGGAGAGTGCCAAAGTCAGCTTGGATCAAGATGAAGTAAACAGAAAATTCCTTAGATCTCTTGGTGAAGAGTGGACAGTCTATGCTGCACAATGGAGAACAAAAGATACTCTTGATGAAGTAGAGTTGGATGACCTTTACAACAGTCTGAGAGTGTTTGAAACTGAGATTGAAAATAAAAAGAAATCCTTTTCGTATAATCATAACACTGCTTTGCTGTCATCAGCATTAACTGATAAATCTAACTGTTGTGATTCCTTTTCAGGTGCTGATGGTAACTCTACTGAAGTTCATTATGAAGCTTTTGTTGCCAATGATGGACTGTTTGCTCTAAATGCTGAAGATTTAGAACAAATCCATCCAGATGATCTAGAAGAGATGGACTTGAAATGGCAGCATGCAATGTTGACTATGAGGGCTAAAAGGTTTCTGAAAAGAACTGGCAGATCCAACTTCCAAGCCAGATCAGAAGGCAAACCGACATTTGATAAATCAATAGTTGAATGCTTTAAATGTCACAAGCTTGGACACTTTGCCAGAGAATGCAGATCCCAAGGTCAACAGCCACCAAGACCACAACAAACTAATCAAGCTTCATCATCACAAGCACTTGTTTCTCAAGAAGACAATGTGTTTGACTGGAGTGATCAGACAGAGGAAGAGTTTCAAAATCAAGCTCTCATGGCAGAAACATCTAATGTCACTTCCACTGAAATACCATTTGAGGTAAATGCTAAATTTGCCATCAATCATGCAAAAATATGGTTCAAAAGTACAGAGATCATAATGAGAGCATGTGCAAAACTCTAGCTAGGATGGAAGAAAGGAGATATGAGTACATGCAGGCAATAGAAGATCTTGAAAAACAGATCAATGACTATAAAGATAATGAGATTCAAATGGGAAATGATAGAACATATCATCAAGTGGGAGAAAAAGGAGCTGAATAAGAAAATAGAGCCTTTAAATAAAAAACTAGATGAGGCTGAACAGAAGGTGTTAGAAGCTAACAAGAAATTAGAATCTCTCAATATAGATTTAGGAAACTTCAAATTGGCAAATTAAAAGCTGGAACACCTAATGGATGTTCAATTTAAAGATAGGGTTTAATCTCAACTCAATCCCATAGAAGGCATAGGATACAGAGCCACTCCACCCCCATACAAAAACAAATACATTCATCCCATGAGTGAAGTTGCTGACAGGCTTGTTAATGAACCATTAGATGAGTCAATGACTACTGTAGATCCGATCCTTGAAAACAGTCTTGAATCTAAGAAGAACTGATTCCAAATGAAGGCTGTGAGTGCAAAGAGGTTGAGAAAGAGCACAAAACAATGAGTGCACCTATAGAACCCTCTAACCCCAGTAATAAAGGAAAAGAGAAGATGAGTGTATGCCATGCTGCTCCACATGTTTCTGTACCTTCTAACTGTAACACTACATCTTCCTGAAAAGGTTATAAAAGGGGTAAGACTGTTCCAATCTGCACATGCCAAAAGCATGGTGTACAAAAGTTTCCCAAACAACAGCAGGTAAGAGGAAATCAAAGGAACAAGAACCGGTTTTGGTCCAATAAAACTGGTTCTCCAATCAAAACTGTCAAAATATGTTTCCATTGTGGCAGGAAGAACCATTTGGCTAGACATTGCTAGTACAAACCATCTGTTGCAAAACAAAATATGATACAGAAACAGGCATTTGTTCAAAACACAAAAAATTCAAAGGCCAAACCTCATGTTCCACCAGTTCCAAAGAAAACAGTTGATCATAGGTTCTTAAAAGTCAATAAAAAAAAGTCCACACACCAAAAACAAGTTTCGGCCAAACCCAAATCACATTTTAAACAGATATGGTGTGTTAAAGGCAAAAACTCAGATCATACTGCTGATATAAATGTTGAAACTGCCAGGCCTAAAGTTGGAACTGGTAGTGCAAACTGTGAAGCTGTTAGCACTAAAAATTCAGTTCAAGCTGCTAAGCCTAAAACTGAAGCTGGTATTGGATCATCTGAGACTGTTAATACAAAAGTTGGAAAGAACACCTGGATACCTCGTGTCATAACTAAATATTCTTCACAGAATCCACCAGTGGATCTTACCAAGTGTAAGAAGTCACAGACAGTGTTTAGTTATGTCAATGCACAAGGACAACCCAAAACCAACTTGGTTTGAGTTTACTCCACTACTAACTATGCTTTTATTTGTGCAGGGCACCCACATGGCACAACATAAAACAAGATGACATTTGGAAGTGGATGCTCTAGGCACATGACAGGCAATTCTGAGTGCTTGTCAAATTTCAAAGGGTTTGAAGGAGGGTTTGTTGCATTTGGAGGAAACTCCAAGGGAGGTAAGGTCACAGGTAAAGGTACTGTCAAAGCAGGTAATATGCTTTTCAATGATGTTTTGTATGTTGAACAGCTGAAGTATAATTTACTAAGTGTGTCTCAAATCTGTGATAAACAAAATATTGTTGTATTCACAGATTCTGAGTGCATTATCCTTTCAAAAGATTTTAAAATACCTGAAAATCTTCTTTTACTTAGAACACCAAGAAAGGACGATGTCTACTGCTTGGACACAGATCTTTTTATCCAAATCAAGTAATTTAAGCTGTTTGATATCCAAAGCATCATCTAATGAGTCTACTCTTTGGCACAGAAGGATGTGTCACATGAACTTCAAATCTATGAATGTTTTAGTCAAAAAGAATTTGGTAAGAGGTTTACCACAAAAGAAGTTCATCTGTGATGATCATTGTGTAGCATGTCTTAAACGCAAGCAACATAAAACTTCTCATAAGGCCAAAGAAGTAAATTCAATCTCATCTGCTCTTCATCTTATTCATATGGACCTCTTTGGTCCAACATCTGTTTTGAGTTTGAATAAAATAGCTTACTGTTTAGTCATTGTTGATGATTTCACCAGATTTACATGGGTCTACTTTCTTAGGACTAAAGATGAAACTGCTGAGCAAGTTAAATTATTTATCCTTAAGATAGAAAACCAATCCAACTTAAAAGTTAAGGTGATCAGGTCAGACAATGGAACTGAGTTTAAAAATCATATCCTAAACAGTTTCTGTGAGTCTAAAGGTATTGCAAGGCAATATAGTGCACCAAGAACACCACAACAAAATGGTATAGCTGAAAGAAAGAACAGAACTTTAATTGAGGCTGCTAAAACCATGCTAGTTGATTCCAAACTGCCAATGACCTTTTGGGTAGAGGCAGTCAATATAGCTTGTTATGTTCTAAATAGGGTTCATGTTGTTCAAACACAAGGGAAAACTCCATATGAGTTATTCCATCATAGAGTCCCCTTAATAGCCTTTCTAAAGTCTTTTGGTTGTTCATGCACCATTCTTCACACTAAGACTCACTTAGGGAAGTTTGAAAGTAAGGTTGAAGAAGGTTTCTTTGTAGGATACTCTACTCAAAGAAAAGCCTATAGGGTATATAACAGTGTGTCTAAAACCATTGAAGAAAGTGCCAATGTTGAATTTAATGAAAACACTTCAAATGTCAAAGGCACTGGTCCTGATTGGTTGTTTGATTTAGATTCATTAACAAATTCTCTGAGCTTTGTTGAGCATACTGCATAAACTGATGAAAACAGGGTTGAAGCTGCCAACACAAATTCTCATGCTGGTAGCACAAATGTTCAAGCTGTTGGCACAAGGTTTCAGACTGTTGAAGATTCTGGTCAATGGGATGAGTAGACTGTTCTACCACTTCTGTCCTGCGACCCACTAGGGGTACTGAATTCCCAACATGATTCAAATCCAAATTATGAAGTGACAATTCCAAGTCCTGACGTAACAGCTCCATCTCATAAGGAAACAGTCCCATCTTCTAGTCAATATGTTCCTGAAGCTGAACCATCAAGTGGTCCTGAAGGAGATGATACAAATCTAGGAACCTCATTTCAGACAGACAGAGAGCCAACCCTCAGAGTTCACAAATATCACCCTCTAAATCAGATAATGGGTGATCCATGCACTCCTGTACAGACAAGGACAAGGTCAGAAGGAGTCTACTGATGATGAATCAGCAGTTCCTGAATTCGGTCTAGCAGCCTTTGAACATGCATGTTTCATGTCACAATTAGAACCTAAGAAGGCATCTGAGGCTTTGAAAGATCCATCTTGGATTGAGGCAATGCAGGAAGAACTACTGCAATTCAAGATTCAGAATGTATGGAATCTAGTTGATCTTCCTAAAGGAAAGAGAGCAATTGGTACAAGATGGGTGTTCAGAAACAAAAAGGATGAGAGAGGGATAGTAATCAAGAACAAAGCAAGACTGGTAGCCCAAGGATACACTCAAGAAGAAGGAATAGATTATGATGATGTATTTGCTCCAGTAGCAAGAATAGAAGCCATCAGACTGTTCCTAGCCTATGCAAGCTTCAAAGGGTTTAAAGTGTATCAAATGGATGTGAAGTCTGCTATTCTGTATGGTACAATTGAAGAAGAGGTCTATGTGTGTCAACCTCCTGGATTTGAGGACTACAAGTATCCAGAAAGAGTCTACAAATTAGACAAAGCCCTCTATGGACTCCACCAAGCCCCAAGAGCATGGTATGACACTCTGTCATCATACCTTCTACAGAATGGATTCAAGAGAGGAACTCTGGACAAAACATTATTCACAACGTCCATTAAATCTGAGATTCTGCTTGTTCAAATCTATGTTGATGATATCATCTTTGGGTTTACAAATGACAGCTTGTGCAAAGAGTTTGAGGCATTGATGCACACAAAGTTTCAAATGAGTTCAATGGGAGAACTCGCCTTCTTTCTAGGATTGCAGGTCAAGCAGAAGCCCACAGGACTTTTTATAAGACAATCAAAGTATGTTAAAGACATACTGGAAAAGTTTGGTTACAAAGATACCAAAGTTTCTAGTACTCCAATGGACACTCACAAGCAGCTTTATGCAGACAAAGATGGAGTATATGTGGACATTCCCTTATACAGATCCTTGATAGGTTCACTTATGTACCTCACATCTTCTAGACCTGATATAATGTTTGTTGTTTGTGTTTGTGCCAGGTTTCAATGTGCTCCAAAGGACTCACACCTATTTGCTGTTAAGAGAATCTTTAGATATCTCAAAGGTTAACCACATTTGGGCCTCTGGTATCCTAAAGACTCTCCTCTTGAACTAACAGCCTATTCTGACAGTGATTATGGAGGATGCAACATTGAAAGAAAATCCACAACTGGTGGATGTCAATATCTGGGAGCAAGACTGGTCTCTTGGCAGTGCAAAAAGCAAACTACTGTCTCCACCTCATCTACTGAAGTAGAGTATGTAGCAGCTGCCAGCTGCTGTTCCCAAGTGATGTGGATTCAGTATCAACTGAGAGACTATGGTATGAACTTCTTATCCACTCCCATTTACATTGACAACTCAAGTGCCATAAGCATTGTACAGAATCCAGTGAAATTTCCCAAAACAAAGCATATAGATATAAGATTTCATTTTATAAGAGACTGTAATGAGAAGAAATTAATCCAAGTTACCAAAATTCATACAGATGATCAGTTAGCTGATCTATTTACAAAATCATTTGATGCAGGAAGGTTCACCTTCCTAGTATCAAATATTGGCATGGTTAATATGGATTAATTTGTTTTTCATCATTTTCTCTTATTTTATGAAGAATATATTTATTTCATATACTTGATTAAGGGGGAGATACTGTTTCATTAGAATATGCTTACTTTTCAACTAACAGCTTAAGTCTTTTCTCAAGCTGCTAGTTCATTTAACTCGGACTGTTAGTTGTTTCACTTGATCTGTCAAAGTGTGCAGGGTAATTTGGTAAATTCCTATAAGTGTGTGCGCGAGATTAGATATTTTCGAAACGCCCAAACCTTTAAAGGTCCCAGTTTCGTTCAATTGCAACTATTAGTTGCAAAAATATCTTCCACAACCTTGTTGTTCACTCTGAGCGATTCACACACACTTCTCCCGAACCCTAAATCACCGTTTGACCGTCAATGGAGTTTGTCAAAGAACACAACTGTCTTCCCTATTCCCTCAAACACACTGACCATCAACCATTCCACGACGTGATGGACTTCCTTCAAAGTTCCCATATCCATCATGCCCTCACTATTAATCCCACCATCTACATATCCCATATAAAACAGTTTTGGAAATATGCCTCTGTCAAAACCATCAATGGAGTCACTTCTTTGACATCCAAAATCGATGGAACCACTGTCACCATCACTGAGGATCTCATCCGCCAACACTTGCATCTTCAAGATGCCTCAAGTACAACCGATCTATCCCTTACTGCCTTACATGAAGGACTTTTTGCAATAGGGTATAGGGGCCCTCCTGATTCTTTTACTTTATTTAAAGCACATTTTGCCCCTAAATGGAAATATCTCGTGCATATCATCTAGCAGTGTATAAGTCCCAAAAGAACTGGTTGGTCTGAGTTTTCCTAAAATATTGCCACTGCACTAGTATGTTTATCAACAGGCCAACAGTTCAATTTTTCTAATATGATTTTTCAGGGGATGTTGAGGCATCATGCCCTAAAGAATGGGAAATTTTTGATGTATCCCAGATTTTATAATTGCAAAATCTTGAAATAATTTTAATATTCATAAAAGGATACATGAATCCCATAGGCACTCTTTATCATCAATCAAAAGGCTTTTAAAAACTAGTGCCAATTTTTTGAGTGTGGATGTCCCATTGCCTTCTGCAATGCTGGGCATCAATCCTACAAACAGAGGAGAGGGTCCTGAGCAGGCTCAGCCTCCCATCACTGCTTCACCCCCAGGACCCCAACCCACTCCTCATGATACAAATACTCCATCTGCTCCTTCAATCAAACCCACATCCCCACTCATACAATATAAAAGACAAAGGGTTTCAAGAGCTCCTTCCTCCTCAGCCCAAATACCAGAGCCAAATATCCCTGTGCAGGAGGACACTTCTGCACTGTATATCCAAAGGGCACCCACTGAGGACACTCCCATCCTCAATTTGGAGGTGGACATTCCAACAGAGGATGTCCATATGGGTTCTGTGGCTGACACTACTGATGTCTCTGTACAAGAGGCACAGGACAGTGTCAACATCAATAAGACCACTCCTATGGCAACAGTGGGTGTGCAAGCACCTTCTAGAAGTCCACAGTACCAAGAACAGAGTGGCCCAGATGTTTCTACTTCTGGAATTCGTGCCAGTGATAGATCACAAGCACCACTCTCATTTGCTGATCTTGAGGCTAGTTTGCAACTAATGATATTGACGGATCCTCAGCTGAAACCTGTTGTAGTAGTATTAGAGCATTACCAATCTCTTATTACTACACAGGGGGCACAAATCATAGCACTCCAACAGACTGTGGCAGCTCAAAATCAGAGGATGGATTATTTTCATCAAGGATTCACCCTTTGTGGAAATAAGATCATTCAACTTGAGAAGATGATTCGATCCCTAATGGCAAAGGTTGTAGGTCCTCCTGGCCAAACCAGTGCATCCAAAAAGGGGGAGAATCAGGAGATCCCTATTTCAGTCCAAACAGCTTCAACTCCTGCTCCAACAGTCCCAGCTCCAACAGTCCCAGATTCTAGGCTAACAGTCCCAACAGCTACTCAAGCTGTTAGCCTAGAAACTCAAGCTGCTCCTATAAGAACAACTGGAGTTGTTATCAGAGAAGGTGTTCAAGCTCCAGTCAGTACAGTCCAAGCTACAACATCGGCAACCAAAGATAAGGGCAAGGGTATACTCATAGAATCTCCAAAGCTTAAATTTTCATCTAAAGAAGCCCAGGTTGCTCATGATGCTGCTCTTGCCAGAAAGTTGGCAGAGGAACAGGGTGCTCTCCTAGACCAGCAAACCCATGCTCCAATAAAAGATGATGAAACCTTAGGTGATTACCTAACAGAGTTTGTGGTCAAGGATAATCAAAAGAAAAGGAAAATGCCAACAGGGCATTCAAAGGCAGAGCACAGAAAATTATTGATCAACTTCTCTGCATCAGTTGGAATTCCTAAAATAATCGCTCAGTCTTGGCCAACAGACAAGCTGCAAGATGTATATGATAAAGAAATGGAAAAACAGAAAGCAGCCAGAGCCTCCCAACAAGTCCAAAGTCAACAAGAATCTGTTCAAGCCGGTGTAAGCAATCCTCCTCCTGTTCAAGCTGTTGCTAATGATCCTCAATCTGAAACTATTCAACAGGCAAAGCTTGATCAGGTAAAAAGGGTGTTGTTTGAGCATCAGCTTCAAAAAGTCATGGAAATTGAAAAGTCCCTCGATCAGCATGACTTCTCCAAGCCTCCTATTACATATTGGTATGCTAAGTCAATGGATGACATTGACTTAAAATATCATTTTGTAGTCAGAAGAGAAGCTGGTCCTGAGGAAGAATACAAGAGTATAGTGCATCTAGTACAAGGGATGACCAGAGATGAACTGACTCGAATGCACCATATTGGAACTGTGAGTCAGTCTAGGGCTTCACTACTTTGGGTAAAGCAGAGTATAAAGGATTTGAAAAGCATTTTTGATCCAGAGTCTATCACAAAAGATATAGAAGATGCCAAGGACATGAAGATTGCACATGTTGATCTGTATGTGAAATCAAAGACATATAGACTCAAATTTGCAAATGGATCTAGCATGTTCTTCAATTTTGAATTCTTTGATCTTCCAAGGGCATGGTTAATGCAACTGAGCTCAGTGTAGATATACTGTGATAAAGAAGAGATGAAAAGAGAATTTTTGAAGGCAATTAAGAAGAAACTTTCTCAATTGTATGTTTTTGGATGCCTTAGTTTGTAGATAACAGTTTTACTTTGTTTTATTTCCTTATTTTGTATAGAAACTTAAAGTCTTGTCTAAAGAGTTTAAGTTAGGGGAAATTGTTGGGAAATATTCTAAGTATGTCAAACTGTTAGTAGATTTTCTGTGTAATTACAAAGTTCGAGCTGTTAGTTGAGTAAGTTCGAGCTGGTAGTTCAAAAGTTCAAGCTGCCAGTGCAAAAGTTCAAGCTGCTCATCAGATAAAAGCTCAAGCTGCTCAACAGTTTAACAAACAGAAATTGCTGAAAATCAGGAAAAGATTTATATTTAAAGATTCCAGCATATCTACTACTAGAAGAAATCAGAGTTTCTCAAGGAAACAAATCAGAAGGCATTATATATACATAGAATAGGTTTTTCTATTGTAAGTCTGCACGTGCAAGTTTATTTTAGTTGTAAGTGCTTTTCTGATTAAGTTTTCATAAGCCTCTAAGGTTGTAAAACCCTAAGAACAATCTGTGTTCTTCGTCTAATCAAACAGATTAGAGGTGATTGTAATCATTGAGTTTTGTAATACAAAAGATTTTGGTTGTTGATTACATTTATGTGTTATTTACTTTGAAAGTTTTTCTTAAAACAGTTAAGTGTTATTCCGCAAACTTCTTAATTGGACTTTGATTCAATACAAAGTTATTGGTTTTATACTCTGATTAATTCAAACCAGTTAATCTTAGGTAGTGATTTTGATCTTGACAGTCTTTCTGAGTAGAAATATTATTTAAGTGTCCATCCGAACTTACACTGTTCATCCGAGATTCGGTCCATCCGACTTTGTTCCATCAGAATTCGGTCCATCACATTTTCCACTATTCATCCGAAGTCCGGCCCATCCGAATTCCATTGTTCATCCGAACTCAACCTCATCTGACTTTTCCACGTTTCATCCTAATTCGAACAAACCGAATCACTATTCATTTGGGTTACTGTTCAACCGAGTTACTGTTCATCTGAACTCCTGATTATCCGAATTTCAGTTTCCACCTTTAAGATCTCATTCATTAAATTCAGCACTATCAACGATGTCCCGAGAGGCACTTGTCCTAGGATTTGAGAACAGACCACCTGTTCTATATCCTGATGAATACGAGCAGTGGAAGTCCAGATTCATTATATTCATCGGTATGCAGCCCAATGGAAATCAAATGCTCCAATCCATTACCGAAGGCCCAGTCATCTACTATCGGGAAATACCTGCCAAGCCTGAAGCCGACCCACCTGTTCTAGCATCTAAAGTGGAATGTGAACCTGCAAATGAGGCTGAGTGGGATTGATAGCATGCAGACAAAAGGGCGGAGTATCTCATCTATTAAGCGCTTCGCACTGATATCCTTGTTGGGGTGGACAGCAAGATGTCTGCCAAGGAAATGTGAGATGAACTGGAGGTTCAAATGATGGGGGCTGATTTAGACGACAGGGCTAAGATTGAGGTGGCAAAGGCTAAATTCACTGATTTTAGAGCCAAATACGGGGAGTCGCTACATGGTACGTTCACCAAATTCTGTGTTGTTCTGAACGAATTAAACAAACTGCATATCAAGAAAGATAAGGATGAAATCAACATCCAGTTCTTTGCTTCGTTAGCCCCTGAATAGCAAGTTGCATGTCGTGCCACTAGACGAGTATTGGAAGTTCCAAATGTGTCTATAAATGTGGTTTTCATGGAACTAAAAAACTATCAAGGAGATGTCGATCACCAAAAGCAGATGGCAAATAAGTTAGTATCCCAGGTACTCTCTGCAAACACGGGTATCAAACCACCTGATTTTCTGGCAGTTATCTCAAACAAGAACCTATCTCCTGCACCCTATGCTCAAGGTTCATCATCATCTCAGTGTAGATATGCTTCACCCCGCTTGAGCCATACGATGAAGAAGAGGCGATGATTCAGGAACAAATTGCCTTATAGACTAATTGTCTTCAACAAAGATGTAACATGACAAATAATCAGCTTCGATACGATACTGGCCCGCAGAGGTATTCTGATGATAAGAGGGATGACAGGATATATGAGAGAAGAGATGACTATCGAAGAGATGATAGGAGGGATGAGTATAGAATAGATGATAGAGACGACCGGAGATATGATTACCGGAGGGACTATCGAGATGATCGCCGTTATGACAGGCGTGACGATAGAATGGATGATCGCAGAGACGATAGACGAGACTACAATCGTAGGGATGATCGGAGGGATGAGAGAAGAGACGATTGGAGAGACTATGATCGTAGAGACAACAGCAGAGACGACAGCCGCGAACCTCGTAGAGCTGACAAGAGGCCGGTTGTAAGGAGAGATGAAATGCCAAGAGCGAATGATCCAAAAGCAAATGATGAACGTATGTGCTATAAATGTGGGAAACCAGGCCACCTTGCTCGGGAATGCAAAAACCAGTTTGAAAGAGACGTTGGGTATTATAAGTGGAAGCTGGAGGCCGCTAAAAAGAGATCTGATGCTATGACTTTGGTTGCCCAAGAGGATTATTGGGAAGATGTGGATTCTGACGACGAGGACGACAAAGGAAAGAATTGCTACATGGTGGATCGCATTGGGTTGGCCGATTATGCTACAACGTCAGATTCAGAATCAAACATGGCTACTGAGGGGGAGATAAATCAAGATCCTCCAGCATGTCTGATAGCCAGGTTCGGGGATCCTGAATGCTGCACGTCAGATTCTGAGGCACATGAGGTTCATTCCTTTTACAATCAAAAGCATTTAAATAATTTATCTGTACAAAACGATTGTAACTTGCACACACAAATACTTGATCTAGTAGCTAGATTAAATGCAAAAAAGGAAAAGTGTGACAAGGCTAAACATCTAGCCCAAACCTTAATAGAATCATCTGAATTATATCAAAAGAAGTGGTTAACTAATCATGACGTGATAAAACAGATGCAAATTGAAAAGGTAGACGTTCAGGATAGGAATACGTATCTTGAATATTGTATGGATAGACTATCAACTGAATATAACTCTTTAAAATCAGAATTATCTGTTCTTTCAAAACAATTAGAGACTGTAAGAATGGAAAACATAGATAGTTTAGAAAAATATAAAATGATAGAAGAAGAAAGATTAGGTTTGTACTCTCGCATAAAGACCCTAGATAATGAATTTCTAAAACAGAGTCAAACTAAAACAAACTATTCATTTAAACCAACCCAAAGAAACTAGTTTTATCATTTCAAACAAGGAATTGGTTTTAAAAATCCTAAATTATTGGAAAAGGTTCAACAAGTTTTACCTATTTTATATGACATGAGATATATGGGTGCTGGGTTAAAGTCTTTCGTTTACCAATCATCAGAAGAAGTTTTGACCCAAGAGGATGAGAAACGAAATGAAAATAAAGAAAAAGAAACATCTTTTAAATAGGAGTGTTATCCTTATAAAGTACCTACTCTAGAGGAAGATTTCTTGTCTAGTTATCTAGAGGCTGAAATGAAAGCAGAACCAGTCAAACCAATCCCTCATCTTTATATTCCTACAAAAGTTCATCAACGTAAATTAAAGTTTTAGAAAAGGAATTAAAGTCAACTCGAAAGAAAACTCTTGATTATCAAGAAGCTCTTCTTAAGAGTGAGAAAAATTGGCAAATCAAAGTTTTCAACAAACTATAGAATTAACTGTCTACAAGGAAAATTTTGACAAGGTTTCAGAAACTTTAAAAGAGCCAAAAGTTTCTCACCCTATCAAAATCTCACTCACATCGTCTAAAAAAGGTAAAGCTAAAGTTGAAATTTATTCTATCAGTATTAAAGGTGGGTGCTCAAAACCTTTCAAAGCCAAGGTTTCCAAGAAGACTTAGATTCAATCCAAGTCTTCTAAGAAACCCACTCACCAATAAAAAGAAAAATCTTCAAAATCTAAGTCTTCCATGCGTACTGGCTCTCATTGTTTTGTTCCTACAGATCATGTGAGAAGAGTGCCCAAAACGTCTATACAAGATTTTTCAAGTTGTTTTTGTGAAGAAGGCTGTTATGCCAAATTAATTTGTTTCTAGAGATAGGTTGCATGTAATCTCAAAAAACAATATTTGTAATGATGTATCGTATTCTTTTTCTTGTTTAATGTATTCAATTAGTGACTTGTTTAAATTATGTCCAACTCGTTTTAGACGTCAAGTACATCAAATGAATGCTTTTGCGTCTTATCCTGCTAAGAGAATTCGTAAAAAGAAAATAAAAAATGTTGCATCATCGGCCTCCATAAAAACTGAGACTTGTACTTTGCTTAGGCCCAAAACCAAAGCAAATGTCAAACAAGTCTCAAAAAGTCAAAAACCAAAGGTAATTTAATCGCCAAAGGTCCTAAAGCCTGTTAAATCCAATTACCAAAAGGATTCAAAAAAGGCTCTGCATTTAGTCCACACATAACTGCAATATGGGTTCCTAAGACTACACACATGCCATATTCATCGGGAACACCTAACCCAAAAGGACCCATCTTAAGATGGGTACCCAAAGTTGTGTGATTTTAATGCAGATGGTTCTTGGTTACTTTAGATCAAGACCCGAACTTCATTGAATTGGCTTCTAGTTATCATAGGCTAGGACCCGTTCGTCTGCTTGTCGGTTGTGCTTAAACCGACATGTTTGGCTTCTGAGCACTCAGCTCGGGACCCGGTCTAAAATCATCATGTTTTCTGAACATCTCGGTTCAGAACACAGTTTAGATGTTAATTTTTGATGGATTTGTTTATATTCCTATAGATTTTCATTGTATGTATTCTTCGTTTTCAGGCAAAATCCATCTGGTATATGGATTCGGGTTGCTCTAAGCATATGACTGGGAGAACAGAATTTTTTTCCAACATAGTGGAACAATATTGTGGGACAATCAAATTCGGGAACAATCATCATGCTCACATAAAAGGATAAGGGGATTTAGTCTTGAATAATCTAGTCATCAAGGATGTTGACTATGTTTAGGGATTATCACATAATCTGTTTAGCATAGGTCAACTCTGCGATAAAGGGTTAGAAGTTACATTTAGGGCTAAAAACTGTAGTGTTAAAAGTATGGATGGTAAAGAAATATTATCCGGTTCTCGTAGCTCTAACCTTTACATCATCGATGTAGCTAAGCTTATGGTTAAGGATAGTATTTGTCTTATGTCAAAAGTCTCTTCAAAAGACTGTTGGTTGTGGCATCGTAGGCTATCTCACCTGAACTTTGAGAACATCAGCAAGCTGGCTGCAAAACAACTGGTGAAAGGACTCCCAGAACTGATATATGAAAAGGATCATCTATGTGGAGCATGTGAGAAAGGAAAACTGGAAAGATCTTCTCATAAATCAAAACCTGAACCATCGTCGAAGAGAGTATTGGAGTTACTTCATATGGATTTGTGCGGTCCAATGCGAACTCAAGCATAAATGGGAAGCGATATGTGTTGGTTATCGTTGACGACTATTCACGATATACCTACGTAAAATTCTTGCGATCCAAGGATGCGACAGCTCAAGAGATCATAGATTTTGTTAAGAGTGTCAAAACCAAACAGAAGCTGTCCATTCAATCAATCCGATCTGACAACGACACGAAATTCAATATTTCGGTAGTAGAGAGATTCCTTCGATCCAAAGGTATTCATCGTTAGTACTCTGCTCCTAGAACACCTCAATAAAATGGAGCCGTAGAAAGGCGTAACCATACCCTTGTGGAAGCTGCTCGTACAATGCTGACATATTCAAAGCTACCTATGTTCTTGTGGGACGAAGCCGTAACAACAGCTTGCTACACGCAGAATCGCTCCGTAATCCATAAGCGTTTCAATAAAACTCCATACCAACTCTTTCTGAATAAAGTTCCATTTATCGAGTTCTTACGTGTATTTGGTTGCAGGTGCTACGTGCTTAATGACAAAGACAGCCTCGGGAAATTCAATGAAAAGGCGGATGAAGCAATCTTCATTGGATACTCATCCAACTCGAAGGCATATCGCGCATACAACACTTGCACCAGAATAGTCAATGAGAGTGTGCATGTCACATTTGATGAAATGGCTGAACTGACACCCGAAGTTGATCAATCAGGACCACGCATTACACCAATGCCTGGAGACTCTTTTTCTCATTCTACTTCTTTTTCTCCTTCTGCTTAGTAGATTTATTTTATCCTTTTTATGTAGAATTTCTTGGTCCTAGTACTAATACTCCTAATGTTTCTTCTTTAGTAGTTAACACATCCAACGATTTAACTGCGCAACAAATTCCATCTGATCCTTCTTCATCCACTCTATACCCAACTCCATCCACTTCATCGACTGATACATATTCAGTTGAATCTACTCCGCAAATGCCCTCACACATAATGCCAAACATCATTCCTGCATTTGATCACCCTGAACCCGAACAGGAACCAGTGGTACCTTCTTTCGAGATCATTGACCAGGACTCATCATCCATTCCCACACTCACCACTGAGGTTCTATCTCGTTGACCCCTTCCACGCGAGAAAAAATAGACCCGGAGTCACCCAACCAAACAAGTCATTGGTGATATCTCGACCGGTGTCCAAACCCGAAGGGCATCTACTATTGAATGTCTCTTTGCGTCATTCCTTAGTATGATAGAGCCTAATCATGTGGATGAAACCTTGAAAGATCCTGACTGGATTATGGCAATGCAAGAAGTGCTCAACTAATTTTTACAGCTCAGAGTATGACAGTTAGTTCCTAAGCCCAATGACCGAACCATTATCAGAACAAAGTGGATCTATAAGAACAAACGAGACGAAAATGGTATTGTGGTTGAAACAAAGCAAGACTTGTCGCCAAAGGCTACCAATAGCAAGAAGGCATAGACTATGAAGAGACCTTCGCTCTAGTTGCACGGATAGAAGCAATCAGAATTTTCTTGGCGTACGCGGCACACAAAGATTTCAAAGTGTACCAGATGGACGTCAAGACAGCCTTCCTGAACTGTGAACTTAATGAAGAGGTGTATGTTGAACAACCACAAGGATTTGTTGATGCACATAAACTTGACCATGTTTATGTGCTAGACAAAGCCCTCTATGGTTTGAAACAAGCACCTCGCGCATGGTATGACAGTCTTTCCAATTTTCTTCTCTCTGCTGGTTTCAGCAAAGGTGTGGTGGACATAACATTGTTCAAAAAAAGGGAAGGCCCACACATAATGCTAGTCCAAATATATGTCGACGATATTATAGTTGGATCTACTGACAATAATTTCTGTAAGGATTTTTCAACCCTAATGGAGTCCAGGTTCGAGATGAGTATGATGGGGGAAATGAATTTTTTCCTCGGATTAAAAGTCAAACAACTTGAAAATGGGATTTTTGTGAACCAGTCAAAATATACTCTTGACATTCTCAAGAAGTATAAGTTAGACTCTTGCACGAGTATCGCAACTCCCATGGCTTCAAACTGTAGGTTAGACACTGATCCTTCCGGGAAAAGTGTCAACAATACAACTTACAGAGGGATGATAGGATCCTTACTGTATCTTACGGCCAGTAGACCAGATATAATGTTTTCACCATGTCTTTGTGCTCGTTTTCAGGCCGATCCAAAAGAATCACACCTAACTGCAGTAAAACGCATTTTTCGTTATCTTAAGGGTACACCCGATCTTGGTCTCTGGTATCCAAAGGGAACCAATTTTGATCTTACTGCCTTTTCAGATGCCGAGTTTGCAGGTTGTAGAGTTGATAGGAAGAGCATATCAGGTGGAATATAGTTCTTGGGAGACAGACCGGTGAGTTGGCCCTCCAAAAAGCAGAATTGTGTTTCAACATCCACAGCTGAAGCTGAGTATGTAGCAGCCGCAAGCTGTTGCTCTCAAGTGCTGTGGATGAGAACACAATTACGTGACTATGAGTTCTCGCTCACCAACATCCCAATCTACTATGATTCTAGAAGTGCGATTGCTATTTCTTACAATCCCGTGCAGCACTCACGAACAAAACATATAGATATCAGATATCATTTTATTAAAGATCACGTAGAAAAGGGAACAATTGAATTATATTTTGTAGGCACGGAATGTCAACTTGCTGATATTTTTACTAAAGCTTTAGACGAACCTCGTTTTCAGTTTTTAGTATCACATATCGGCATGTTGAATCCATCTTCTAGTTAAATATCAGACATTTCCTAAAATTCTATTTTAAACATACGTGTTTGAAATTCCTTTATCTTAGCAAATACTTGTTATTTAAGTTTAAGGGTTGTGTCACAAAATTAAATTTCAATTTTTTCTTATCTATGTACATTTTTGATAATTAATGATCCTGAAAAATTTCTATATGAATTGTTCATCATTGAGTGGGACGCTAATTTATCCAGGTTTGTCTGTATCTTAGAGGTTGAAAAGGTTCGAGAATGTAAAAAGAAAAAGGATATGTGTTTATTTGAGGGGGAGTATATTTAGGATGTTAGTTTATGTATTTTTTTATTGTTTTTAAATTCTCTATAATTTAAAATTTTAGGTTGTTTAATCTTTAATTCTTAATTTTATAATCTGTCAGAAAAGCACAAAAAGGTTTTATTTGTTTAATTATATCAAAAAGTCAAAAATATTTTTTATTTTATTTTTGTCTTATGTAAATTTCTAAGAAAATCACAAAAATATTTTTTTAATCTTCCTTATGTTCAATTTAGTTATTATATTCAGTTTTAATTGTGTTCTTCAAATATAAAATCAGAAAAAGTCAAAAAGATTTTATTGGGCTCATCGTATTTTATTTTGTTTAAGTTTTTTAGTTAAAAATCTTTAAGCCCATACTTTTGTAATAAAATCCGGCTGGCCCATGACTGAAATTTTGCACGGATCCCTCACAACATGACCCGCCCCATGCTTTAAATAGGCGGGTCAAACGCTTTCTTCTTCATTAAGCTTTATTCTACCTCCTTCTCTCTCAACCGTTGCAACCCACCTCCATTATTTCCGATTTTCAAGCTCCAAACATCATTTTGCAGCCATTTTTACTCTTTTTTTTTTGCTGTTTCGTGTATCTGCACCATCAGGTAACATATTTTCAACTTTATTTCAGTTTATAACTTCATTTGTAGTGTTTTTAATTTTTAAATTTTTGAGGTTTTGAGCTTCGGTTTTTAGACATTTTGCCTACTTTAATCAGTGTGTATTCACTTAGTGTAGTTACATAAGTTGTTCATTGCATGTTTTTACATTAGGATCTGCATTTTCATGCATTTTTATGAATTTTCCAACTGTTCACGTTGCATGTGCATGAACATCTTAAATGCTGGAAAATTTTCTAAGTCCCAATTTCGGACCGTCTGAAGTCCCTTAGAAAATTTTCACATGTTTTAAAGGACCCATCCGAATTCGGACCACTGTTCATATGAATTTGGACCACTGTGCATCCGAACTCGGTCCTAATCAGCATTGTTCATTCATGATTATTTTTCTAAGTATTTCCATTTTCACCCCCATCCGAATTCGGACCCCATCCGAATTCGGTTCCCATCCGACTTCGGTCCCCATACTTAGTGTTAGGCACAAAAAGTCCTCAGTCAAACCTGCTCTACATCTGAGGGGGAGATTTTTAATCAAACCTGTTGATGCATTTGAAGGTTGAATTTAAGGCCTGTTATATGCCTTATTGAAACCTGAAACTGATTTGCAATATCAGCCCAAAGCTGTTTACCATGTTGCATTCATTGCAACAAAGGCAGTTTGTCCAAGCTGTTCTTTATGAACAGAACCTGTTCTTTGTGAACAGAACCTATTCTTTATGAACAGAACCTGTTCTTTGTGAACAGGTTAAACACTTTATGGAATATGTTTCCAAGTCCTCATGTATTGTTTTTGGCTACAAGATCAGTTTGCAAGTCGAAGACAAAGTGGAAAACAGAACTGCACAGCCTGCCCACGATGTTCTGATTACATGAAGACAAACAGATATTTGAAAAGGGTGACAGACCTTTTCTTATATCAAAATGACATTAGCAAAAGAAGAAAGATGCAAAGTTGACATTCCTCTTCTGGTTAAAGCCTTATGCAACAGTGACAAAAAGGAAAAGACAAAGATTATGCCATGTGAAGAGAAAGATAATTTATTAGAACGTGCAGAAAGGTGTTTTGACCTTTTGGAACTACTCTCCACTATCTCATCTGTCCAATGAAGAAGCTTTACTGAGATTCTCCTTTTGAGTATAAATGGAAGCTTCTAAGGATTATGAGATATCAAGAGTGTGAAATCAGAACGTGCATTGATGTGTGTTATTCCATGCATGCAAGTCTGCGTACGTAAAACAATAGAGTGTGTCTAAGCTGTTCTTGTGTAAGCTGTCCATCTGACTCTTGTAAAAACAGTGAGTTCATCTAAGTGAGCATAGTAATTGTATCTAGTCTGAGTGTGTCTTAGATTAGCTGAACAATTGTTGTATCTGTCATCTCAGCTTGAACCTTTCCGCATTCAAGCTTGTTTGTAATTTACACTTGTTAATAATATACACACACATTGAGAAAAAGATTGTTAACTTTTAAATAGCTGTATTCACCCCCCCTCTACAGCTTAGAACTATACACTTGGGAAACCTTTCGGGACCTACAACTGGTATCAGAGCAGATAAAGTGTGTGTCAACTCTAGATCTCTAATTCTCCCTACGTTTCCATGGACAACAGTGCTGCAAGTTCCTCTTACTGTGACAATGGGTCAATGGAAAAACCCCCAAAGTTCAATCATCAGAACTTCTCTGGCTGGAAGTGCAGAATGATGCTCTATTTAGAGAATCTGGATGTACAACTACCAGAGATAGTAATGGAAGGTCCCTATGTGCCAACTTCTGTTACTACCATAACTCCTACGGTTCAAGGCGCTGCTCATGAAATCAGAACCTTTGAGAAGCCGAAAGCTCAATGGTCTGATGAAGACAAAAGACTAGTTGCTCTGGATGCAAAAGCCAGGAATAACCTGGTTATCTCTCTGCCTGATGATGTGTTCAAACAGGTTGAGAAGATGAAGACTACAAAGGAGATGTGGGATACTTTGTGTACCGTCTATGATGGACCACAATCACACTGGACAACAGGATTAACAATCTTGTTAGACAGTATGAACTCTTCTTTGCAAAACCAAAGGAGACACTCACAGAAACCTACACCAGGTTTACTGCTCTTGTTAATGATCTCAAAGCTGTTGGGATCACAAAGGACAGCCTGACCCTGGTGAACAAGTTCTTGGACATCTTACCTGAAGAGTGGAACTACTTTTCTACCATCTTGAGAAATTAAGGTACCATCAAAGGTATGGATCTTGTAAACTTATATGGATCCTTACTAAATGATGAGCAGTCAAGGCAACAGAAGAGAAATGCCTTGGAAATGTCCAAGAGAGGTGCTGCCTTAGTGGCCAGCGTGAGACAACGTGTTGGACACGTTTGTGATGTGTTCACACAACCTGATCAACTGGCTGATGATGAAAAAGAGGAAATGTTTGATGAAGAAGACAGTGCAGATCTTGCTGAACTTGATGATGAGCAAATGATAGCAATGCTTGTCAAAAGGTTTAACAAGAAGAGGTTTGGAAGAAATATGTTACAGGGGAACTCAAATGCTGTCAAGAAGAAGGCATTTGATAAATCTTAGTGCTTCAAATGGGGCAAAACTGGCCATATAGCTGTTGACTGTGTGTCAAAAGCTGTTGGACAGTCTTCCAAACCATACAAGACTAACAGGGACGATGGCTATAGGGTTAACTACCTTATGGCCATGGCAAAGCTAAAACAGTTGGAAAACTCAATGGCTTCCAACAAGCAAGAGGGACTGATGGCAGAGACATGTGACGGGGAGGAGTCTGATTCATCCTCAGATGAAGAAGACAACAATTGTCTGATGGCCAATACTGACGTCCCATCAACTAGCAACTTCAAACAATACTTGGCTGAAGCTGAAGCCTTTAGCAGCTTGGAGAACTGGAACCCTACAATGATGTACAAGGTACAAAATTTTATGGCTTACAGTTCTGATGAAAAAGTGAAAATGTTTGAATATATGCTGGTTGATTTAAAAGCTGCTGTTGAGAAGCATAATGTTTTACTATCTGAAATCTCTAAGCTTAAAACTGATCTTGAAATTAAATATGGTAAACTGAACAGTTTCCATGAGTTGGAAACTGAGCTTGATGAACTAAAACACATCAACTCCATTTTACTGGAAGAAAAGAGAGAAACAGATGTAAAACATGCTAAGCTTCAAAAGATAGTTGAATCTTGGTGCCAATTTGCACAAAAAGTCAGCCATTGCATAAGTCAGCAGATCCCTGCACAAATCCAAGCCTATCTTGGAGGGGATCTTGACACAGCAGCTTCTATTGTTGAGATCAATAATCTGAAAGATGACTTATCCACTCTTGGTGAGCTTCCCAGCACTTTCAACCAAAAAGTTAATGGAAAGCTAATCTCAACAAACAGGTTTGTCAGGCCTCAAAATACTGACAGCTTGTGTGAAAAAGGCCCAAAAGCTTATGATGGAATGTGTTCTCCATCAAATCAGCCTGCTAAGTGCTCTGCTAATTCACACAAGCAAAAGAAAGGAAAACATGCTCAAGCTGCAGCGGTGGACACCAAACCTGTTGACAAAACAGGCTCTGGGTCCGAAGCTGATAGTAAGAAACATGTTAATCCTTTTGATGCTAAACATTTTGAAAATAAGTTTTCAAAAGGTAAGCAGCCTTTCAGCAAGTGTAAGTCTCATGTTGAAAGCAAATCTGCTATGGTTTCAAATAAGTCTTCAAATCATAGTGGAAAACTGGTTATAAATGAAAATAAGTCTTTCAAAACCAGAAACAGTGATTATGTTGATAGGCAGCATCAATCACATCTCAGTAAGGGCAAAGGCAAAGCCATTGCTCAGCCTGAGAAATCTGGGAATAAGTTTCCCAAACCTGTGGAAGGTCAAGAACCAATCAAGCTTCCTGTTTATGACATTTGTCCTTCCAAAAAGAGGAAAGAAGAAACAGGCAAAGCTGTTGCTATTGCGCCTTCCACCCAAGCTGTTGATTCATCGAAAAATAGTAATAAGTTTCCTAAACCTGCTGATAAAGTCAACATAAATAACTCAGAATGTGTTTCTAAAATCTCTTCTTCCAAAAAGACTAAAAAGAGAAGATGCTATAAATGTGGGAAGAAGACACACCTGGCCAAAGACTGTCCTGAAACTGAGGACATGAGGCCTGTTGACTCTGCTAGTTCCATCATTGCTAAAACAAGTAGTGTTGAAAGTAACTTAGTCAATGAGAGTTGTATCCAAACTTTCAAATAGGTAATATTAATGTGGATATCACTAGCCCATCAACACATGTTGATGAAGTAGGAGAACTCATCTTTGTGATGAGTTCCCCTAAAAGTAACTAATATTTTCGTATGACATTCTGCAGGAAAAACAACCATCCCAGGTTTGGTACTTGGACAGTGGCTGCTCAGGGCACATGACAGGTTGCAAGGACCTGCTGAATGATCTCAAGCCTGAAAAAGGGCCAAAAGTCACATTTGGTGACAATGTTCAGGGATCCACTGAGGGATATGGAACTCTTAAAGCTGGTGCTGCAGTGTTCAAAAGAGTAGCCTATGTGGTTAGGCTGAAACATAACCTTGTTAGCATAAGTCAACTGTGTGATGCTGGCTACAAGATAACTTTGATGAGCACCTGGGTTAGATATTGGATCCCCAAGGCAAAGTTGTGCTGTGTGCTCAACGAAAGAAAGGTGTATATGTTGTGGACATGAAATCTGTTGATCTCACAACTGAAACCTGCTTTCATAGAAGAACCAATGCAGACCTAAACTGGTTATGGCACAAAAGGCTGTCACACCTGAACTTCAAGAATATCAACAAACTCTGTAACAAAGAGTTGGTAACAGGTTTGCCTTCTATGACCTTTGTTAAGGATAGACTCTGCACAGCTTGTGAGAAAGGCAAGCAGAGGAAATCATCTTTTAAATCCAAGCATAATTTTTCTATAGATACTCCTCTCTTCTTAATCCACATGGACTTGTTTGGACCAGTCAATGTCCCAAGTCTAGGAGGAAGAAGATACACTCTAGTAATGGTTGATAAGTTCTCCATGTTTACATGGGTAATCTTCTTGAAGAGCAAAGGAGAGGCTGCTAGAGAAATCATTGGATTTGTCAAAAAGATGGAAATATTGAACTCTGCTCAAGTGAACCAGCTTAGAAGTGATCATGGTACTGAGTTCAAAAACAGTACTCTTGAAGACTTCTGTGAAGAAAAAGGGATCTCACAAAACTTTTCAGCAGTAAGAACTCCACAACAAAATGGAGTTGCTGAAAGGAGAAATAAAACCCTTATTGAAGCTGCTAGAACCATGCTGTGTGCATCTGGTTTACCTTCATCATTCTGGGCTGAAGCTGTTAATACTGCCTGCTTCACCCAAAACAGATCCTTAGTGGTGAAAAGGTTCAACAAAACTCCCTATGAGCTGCTCAAAGGGAGGAGGCCAAATATTAGCTATTTCCATGTGTTTAGATGTCCCTGCTTCATTCTGAATCAAAGGGATCAACTGGCAAAGTTTGAACCAAAAGCTGATGAAGGTGTGTTTGTTGGCTACTCTGCTATCTCCAAAGCCTACAAAGTGTACAACAACAAAAGAAAGGTGATAGATGAATCTATCAATGTCACCTTTGAAGAGTCCAGGAATGCCTCAACCAAAGTTGTTCCTGAATCAGTTTCAGGAGAATTCAACTTTGATGATCTCATGCATTCAAACAGTAAAGAGGACTCAAAAGCTTCCACAACACCCAGAGTGGAACCTGTTAACCATGATGGGCATGATGATGATTATGTTAATACACCTTGTGTGAATAAGTGTACTCACTTAATTACAACTTCATGTCCTGAACCAATCAATGCTGATTTTCCTGGATCCTCTACTGATGTGTTCAACAATGGAGAGTCATGCTCAACAAGTCAACATGCTTAAGACATCAGTGTGTCTGAAAATCTTGAAAGCTGTTCAACAGGTGCTGTTGAAGATGCAAACAAGACGGAGAATCCTCATTGAAAAATGATCCTAATTGGATCAGGTGTCACCCCAATGATCAAATAATTGGTGACATTAACAAAGGGGTACAAACCAGATGGGACAGCTTAGGGAACTTTTGTATGTTCTCTAGTTTCGTGTCCCTCATGGAGCCAAAGAAAGTGGATGAAGCACATAAAGATCCCAATTGGATCACTGCCATGCAAGAAGAACTCAATCAGTTTGAGAGTAACAAGGTATTGAAATTGGTCCCTGCTCCTAAAGGTAAAACTATAATTGGCACCAAATGGGTTTACAGGAACAAGATGGATGAGCAAGGTCATGTCATTAGAAATAAGGCAAGACTTGTTGCTCAGGGCTATAGACAGGAGGAAGGTATTGACTATGATGAAACATTTGCTCCTGTGGCCAGGCTAGAGGCAATTCGTTTGTTTCTAGCCTACGCTGCTCATAAGAGCACGAAGGTATTTCAAATGGATGTGAAGAGTGCATTTTTGAATGGAAAGCTGCAAGAGGAAGTTTATGTCAAGCAGCCTCCAGGTTTTGAAAATGAACATCTTCCAGGCTTTGTCTATAAGTTGGACAAAGGACTCTATGGTCTAAAACAAGCCCCTAGAGCCTGGTATGACACTCTTACTGATTTCCTTATGAGCAATGGGTATTCCAGAGGTAAATTGGATACCACACTGTTCTACTAATGAGCAATTATGCAAAAAAATTTCATTACTCATGAAATCAAAATATGAAATGAGTATGATGGGAGAACTTACTTTCTTTTTGGGATTACAGGTTAAACAAACCTCAAATGGAATTTTCATAAATCAAAGAAAGTATACTTTAGATCTATTGAAAAATTTTAAATTTGATCAAAGTTCTCCTATTAAAACCCCAATGGCAACCAATGTAAAATTGGATGCAGATGCCAGTGGCAAAGCTGTTTCAGTAACAGCTTACAGAGGCATGATTGGGAGCTTGCTGTACTTAACTGCTAGTAGACCTGATATTATGTTTGCTACTTGTTTATGTGCTAGGTTCCAAGCTTATCCAAAGGAATCACATCTAGCTGCTATGAAAAGAATCTTCAGATACCTAAAGGGTACACCAGGTTCGGGTCTTTGGTATCCCAAAGACTCAAGCCTTGAACTAACAGGTTATTCAGATTCTGATTTTGCAGGCTGCAGGCTAGACAGGAAAAGCACAACAGGTGGATGTCAACTCCTTGGTGGAAAGTTGATAAGTTGGTGTAGCAAGGAGAATTCAGTTTCTACTTCTACTACTGAAGCTGAGTACATTGCTGCTGGAAGCTGCTGTGGGCAGATTCTGTGGATGCAACATCAGCTTGAAGACTATGGACTTGTATATAGGAAAACTCCTATTCTGTGTGACAATACAAGTGCCATAGCTATCTCCAACAATCCAGTGTTTCACTCCAGAACAAAGCATATAGAGGTCAGACATCATTTCATCAAGGATCACATTCAGAAAGGTAATGTGGATGTAAGTTTTATTTCCACAGATGAACAGCTTGCGGACATTTTCACTAAACCTCTTGATGAAAACAGATTTAATTATCTAGTAAGCAAGCTGGGCATGTTAAACAAAAGTGACTAAGTGTCCATCATGTTCTAAGACATTATATGTCTCACACTGCTCAAGTCTTGCAGTACATGTGACGTCCTTGTTAATTAATGATATAATTGTAATCTCCAGGATCGACAAACAACCCAATGAATAATCATGATAATTGAAATTGAATACTTAAATTAGAATTAAGCACATCCACACTAAAGCAAGGTAAAGTACATGACTACAGTGATTAAATCTAGCTATTACATCATCAATAATGTTTTAATAGTAACAAATCCCAGCCCCAAGGCTACATTGTCCATGTACCAATTAGCTTCTAAGGTCACCGAGATAAGAAATGGATTGCTTAAGATGAAGGTCCCACAACACTCTTGCCTTTGCCTGAAAACAATGTGAGTCAACAGTAAGCTAAATGCTTAGTGAGATAACAGATTATGCATACAACAAATATTTCTTTACATGCAATGCTTAACCATGGGCAGTGTAAGCCCCATGTATGTGAAAACGGCAGTGAAAGCCTCAATGTGTGAGTAAACCATGCAGTGCTAGCATGGGGTGGCAGTTCAATATGCTGATCGGGGATGTGCCGAACCTGATGGGATACGAGTGGGATGATCAGTCCCCGACAGTGGCCTGCTGTCAGCCCCAGTCCAGGTCGCATCAGAGTGTGAAGTAATGATCATGCAGTGCAAGCATGATGTAAATAGATGCACTTTCAATTGAACGCAAGCTACATGTGTGTTACATGTCAAGTACGAGTGTGCATCATAACAACAAATCATTTCATGAGTGCCAAATGAAGTATATGAACAACGTGAACATGCCATTGAATGTATAAACACGAATGTAAAAACAATAAATGTTCGAATGATAATCTGCAACTCACAGTGATTGGTATTGTGACTTGATCCTGAATCAATGTGTGTTTTGATAACACCACAATGATCTGTAATGTAAGTGTAATAGTAAACATGTGTCAGTAATTGCTTAAATATTGTATTCTGAAAATTAAGTGTAATTGAGTCCTGATTTCGGACCAGATCCGAATTCGGATGGTCCGAATTGTAGATGGTCCGAAATTAGGTCCTTGGTCCGAAATTGAGGTGATCCGAAATAGCAGGGTCCGAAATGGGATAGGAGTCCGTAATTGAGGTGATCCGAAATCACTTTTGGTCCGGATTGAGTATGGTCCGAAATTGAGGTGTGGTCCGAAATGGTCATGGGTCCGAAATGAGTGATCCGAATTCGGATGGATCATCATCCGAGTTCATACTTAGAAAATTTCCAATATTTTCAAGAAATCATATTTTGACCATTTTTGCATGTTTGAGTATCTAAAATTGCAGATATGAACTTAAATACACTATTTCAACTTATATCATAACACTTATGTACCAAAACAACCCATTTGTGTCCAATTTTCAGCATGTCTCGATGAACACACACACTAAAACACACACTAATTTCAGAAATCACATGTAGACTTTGAATCTGATTCTGAAATTTTGTGTACTACAACATATATGCTCGATTTACATATTTCAATAACAATATCCAACATGCATTGACATTTGCAACTATAATCTTAGAAATCGGTTCTTCCCAAAACCGAATCAAAAATCACCAAAATTGCAAGTTTTGTGTAACTCTTACCTTAAAACGTTTGTTGTATTGCTTATAGTTCCTTACTTGACACTTGATTTCAACTTTTGCAGCTTCAAATTTGATGTTCGTGGGTGTTTTTTTTTGTTAAAATCCGAGAGGTAGAGAGAAGAGAGAGTGTTCGGTGAGAGAGAGTAGAGAGATAGTGGGTTTGTTCAAAATGAAAGACTTAGTCACTTTTATTTGTTGCTTTTTACCTATTTGCATAATACACCCCTCATCTTTGTATTTTCTTACTTACTAATAATATGATCATAATAACTTAAATTGACATAATGATTCATTATCATAATAATTAAGTCCTTAAAATTGTAAGTTACAATTAATAAAAATTTGGGATGTTACAGCATGGGCTCCACCACGCCTATACTTCGTCCGCGAAGTCATGCTGCGCTAAACAAACTTGGGTACTTAGTCTTCATGTCTTCTTCCGATTCCCAAGTATGATTAGCTCCCCGATGATGCTTCCACTTGACCAGCACCATCCTGATTTCCTTGCTACGTAGTTTCTTGACTTTTGTCTCCAAAATGCACTCCGGCTCATCAACGAACCTTAGCCGTTCATCAACCTTAATATCCGAGTGATCAGTCCATGGTTCCCTGTCGGGCACCAGACTCTTTCTTAAGTATCCTACGTGGAAGACCGGGTGAACTCCTGATAACTCTTCCGGCAAGTCCAAGTGATAGGACTGATTCCCAATTCTTTCTAGTATTTTGAAGGGTCCTATGAATCGAGGCGATAGCTTTCCTCGCTTTACGAATCTTGTAACTCCCTTCATCGGGGAAACCTTCAAGTAGACCCAATCATCTTTTTGAAATTCTATCGCTTTGTGTCGGCGATCATGATAATTCTTTTGCCGATCTTGTGCCGTTTTCATGTACTGCCGTATGAGTTGGATCTATTCATTCGTTTCTTGTAGCAAAGCAGGACCAGCTATTGGAGTTTCTCCTGTTTCCCTCCAACAAGTTGGAGTCCTACACTTTCTGCCATACAGGAACTCGAACGGTGCCATCTTGATAGTGGAATGGTAACTATTGTTGTAGGAGAATTCAACCAATGGGAGGTGATCGTCCCAGTTACCACCCAAATCCATGACACAGGCTCTGAGCATGTCTTCGAGAGTTAGGATTGTTCTCTCACTTTGCCCGTCTGATTGAGGTCTATATGCAGTACTCATTGCGATACGAGTACCAAGACCCTGTTGTAAAGTAGCCCAGAAGTTGGAAGTGAATCTACTATCTCGATCGGAGACAATAGACTTAGGCACACCATGCCTAATAACGATTTCGTTTACGTAGATCTGGGCAAGACGGTCGAGTGAATAAGTTTCCCGAATGGGAATGAAGTGAGCAGATTTTGTTAATCGGTCAACGATGACCCAAATGGCATCATGCTGACGACGTGTTTTGGGAAGTTTTGTTACGAAATCCATAGTAATATGGTCCCACTTCCATTCTGGGATAGGAAGAGGTTGCATACTACCATAGGGTTGTTGGTGCTCTGCTTTGACTAAACGACAAGTTCTGCACTTCTCTACATATTGACCAACGTCCCTTTTCAACCCTGGCCACCAGAAGTCGGCTTTTAAGTCATTGTACATTTTCGTGCTGCCAGGATGAATTGAGAATTTGGATTGGTGAGCTTCTTCAAGTATCACTTCCCGCATGTTCCCGAACTTAGGAACCCACACTCTGCCATAAATACCCTTTAATCCAGTTCCATCATCTTGCATTAATGGCAACTGTATTCTGATATCTTCATCTTTAACATTCTCTTCTTTTAGGGCCTGCAACTGAGCAGCTCTTACATCGTCTATGATCGTTGAAGTCAGTATCGTGGAAGTCAAGGCATAGCAGTATGCCTTGCAATACGCTTTTCTGCTTAAGGCATCGGCCACTACGTTGGCCTTCCCCGGGTGATATAGAATTTCACAGTCGTAATCTTTGATCAGCTCCATTGACCTTCTTTGCCTCATATTCAAGTCCTTCTGACTGAATATGTACTTCAAACTTTTGTGGTCGGTGTAGAGCTGACACTTGGTTCCATACAAGTAGTGTCTCCATAATTTGAGAGCGAAAGTCACAGCAGTTAGCTCTAGATCATGAGTAGAGTAATCTTTCTCATGCGGTTTGAGTTGTCTAGAAGCATAAGCTATGACGTTTCCTCTTTGCATTAGAACAGCACCTAAACCCGTGCCTGATGCATCTGTATAGACAACAAAGTCTTCGTTCCCTTCAGGCAGGGCTAACACAGGTGCTTCACTTAGCAGATTCTTCAAGTTGTCAAAGGCCGTTTGTTGTTCTTCTTTCCAAAAGAAGGTCGCGTTCTTGCGAGTAAGCTTAGTGAGAGGAACGGCGATTTTGGAGAAGTCTTTGATGAATCGGCGGTAGTAACCAGCCAATCCCAGAAAACTCCTAATCTCTGAGGCGTTGCGGGGTGATTCCCAGTTCTGGATAGCTTCGATCTTTGCAGGATCAACAGCAATCCCAGCACCAGATATCACGTGCCCCAAGAATTGGATCTGAATTGAATATTGAGTAAGTACAAGTTAACAAAGGGTTTATGATTGAGTATTAGGATCATGAAATTGTTTCGAATGTTGAGACGTACCTGCCTTAACCAGAATTCACATTTAGAGAATTTGGCGTAAAGTCGCTCTTTGCGTAGCAACTCTAGTAATTCTCTCAGATGTGTTGCATGATCCTTTTCGGTTTTTGAATAAATGAGAATGTCATCAATGAACACGATGACCGATTTGTCGAGCATTGGCCGGCAGACTCGGTTCATGAGATCCATGAAAGCGGCCGGCGCATTAGTAAGACCGAACGACATTACCAGAAACTCGTAGTGTCCGTAACGAGTTCTGAAAGCCGTCTTTGGAATGTCATCAGGGTGTACTTTGAGTTGGTGATAACCCGAACGAAGATCAATCTTCGAGAAGTAACTTGCGCCTTGTAACTGGTCGAAGAGATCATCAATCCGGGGCAACGGGTATTTGTTCTTGATTGTGACTTTATTGAGTTCTCGGTAATCGATGCACATACGTAATGTGCCATCTTTCTTCTTGACGAACAGAACAGGAGCACCCCAAGGAGATGAACTTGGGCGGATAAAACCTTTGTCAAGTAGCTCCTGTAACTGCTTCATCATTTCCTGCATTTCAGCAGGAGCTAGACGGTACGGAGCCTTTGCTATTGGAGCAGCTCCGGGAACGAGATTGATACGGAATTCCACTTGACGGTCAGGTGGCAATCCCGAGATATCTTCTGGAAAGACATCTGGAAATTCGGAAACGACAGGAACGGTAGAAAGAGATTGAACTTCAGCCTTTGCATCAACAGCGTAGGCTAAGTATGCAGAACAACCCTTGGCAACGTGCTTTCGGGCTTTTGCAATTGAAATAAGGCATAAGTCGCCTTTGTGTCTGTCACCATAGATACAAATGTCTCGGCCCTCGGGAGTGGTAATCTTAATCAATCTTTTCTTGCAAACTATCTGTGCCTCATTGTGAACCAACCAATCCATACCTACTATTACATCAAACTCCCCGAACTCCATAGGGATCAGATCTATATTGAATACTACGTCTTCTACCAATAACGTACAATTCCTATACACTTTGTCTGCTTTTACTAACATATTGCTAGCAGTTTCTATGTCAAGTACAAATTGCAGTTTCGAAGTAGGCATGTTAAATTGACGAGCAAATGTAGTGGAGACAAACGAACGATTTGCTCCAGAGTCAAACAATACACGTGCAGGAATGGAATTAACATAGAACGTACCAGTGACCACCTCCGGGTCATCCTTTGCTTCTTCAGCTGTGATTTGGAATGCCCTTGTTGGAGCCCTTTGAGATTGATCCCTGCGAGCTGTGGAAGCTACAGAAGATCTTGCTGTTGATTGCGGAGCATTCAGATCTCGTGGGGGTTTCGGGCAGTCCCTTGAGAAATGGCCAAGTCTGTGGCAGTTGTAGCATGCATCATCTTTTCGTGGACAATGCTCCCAATGATGGCCTTTCTGCCCACAGCAGAAGCAGTACATATCCTGAGTCTTGCACTCCCCAGAGTGCGCTTTTCTGCATCGTCTGCAGTCCCTCATTTCAGAATTGGCCGAAAAGGCCCTTCCCTTCTTGGGTGATGAAGATTGTTGATGAGATTGGGGAGAGAATCGGGAAGATCCAGACTCCCGCTGCCTTTTTGGCGGCGACGGTTGAGTTGGTGATGCGGCAGCTGAACCAATGACATAACCGGATAATAAGACGATCTGCTCCACATTCCGAGCAGCCTCAAGTAAACCGGCAAAAGTTGTATACCGAACCCCACTCATGGTTCGACGAATTTCATAGTCTAGTCCGGCCTCAAACCGGGCTATCTTCCTCTCTTCTGTGTCAACTTGATGCGGTGCGAACAGACTTAATCGGGTGAACTCAACGGCATATTGTGTAACCGTTTTCGTTCCTTGAGTCAGATTCAGGAACTTTGCCTCTAGACGGCGCTTCTCATCAGTAGGACAGTATTGCTGGGAGAATACTTCCTTGAATTCATTCCAGGACATGTGCGACACTACCTCCATCGTCAACACATGCGTCATGGCATCCCACCACATAACAGCGTCCCTTGCAAACATAGCGGTTGCAAAGCGGACCATGTCTTTATCAGCGCAGTCGCTGATCCTGAAAGTTCGTTCCGTGGTGGTAATCCATTCCAATGCAGTAACGGCGTCTCCAGTCCCATCAAAAGTAACCGCTCCGTTACTTTTGAAGTCCTTAAACCTACAGCCCCTTGATCTGTTGGAAGACCCAGTGTCTTGTCTTTCCTCTTGATCGTCTTGTTGTTGCCCCTTGTGCTTTCGCTTATCGGCCTTTCGTTTTGCCTCGGCCTCATCTCTGGCCCTTAATTGGTCAGCAAATGACTGAGCCTGCTCAGCCATTCGTTTGGATTGTAACTCATTGTTTTGTTCCATGAGAGCTTGCATCATCTGGAACATTTGCTGAGGAGTCATATCGTCTCCTGACATGTTCTGAAATATAACAACTTATATTTAGAACATTTATTTGTAAGTCCTAAGTGTACAGTTACCCTTTGTGTTTCCCCGTGTGCATGTCAATCCTATCTTAGTTCAGATCATTACTTAGAAGTTCATTCTAATATCATAACCTAAGTTTGAGTCCAAGTCCTCGCGGACACTTGAAACCTCAAACTAATGCTCTGATACCAAACTCTGTGACGTCCTTGTTAATTAATGATATAATTGTAATCTCCAGGATCGACAAACAACCCAATGAATAATCATGATAATTGAAATTGAATACTTAAATTAGAATTAAGCACATCCACACTAAAGCAAGGTAAAGTACATGACTACAGTGATTAAATCTAGCTATTACATCATCAATAATGTTTTAATAGTAACAAATCCCAGCCCCAAGGCTACATTGTCCATATACCAATTAGCTTCTATGGTCACCGAGATAAGAAATGGATTGCTTAAGATGAAGGTCCCACAACACTCTTGCCTTTGCCTGAAAACAATGTGAGTCAACAGTAAGCTAAATGCTTAGTGAGAAAACAGATTATGCAACAACAAATATTTCTTTACATGCAATGCTTAACCATGGGCAGTGTAAGCCCCATGTATGTGAAAACGGCAGTGAAAGCCTCAATGTGTGAGTAAACCATGCAGTGCTAGCATGGGGTGGCAGTTCAATATGCTGATCGGGGATGTGCCGAACCTGATGGGATACGAGTGGGATGATCAGTCCCCGACAGTGGCCTGCTGTCAGCCCCAGTCCAGGTCGCATCAGAGTGTGAAGTAATGATCATGCAGTGCAAGCATGATGTAAATAGATGCACTTTCAATTGAACGCAAGCTACATGTGTGTTACATGTCAAGTACGAGTGTGCATCATAACAACAAATCATTTCATGAGTGCCAAGTGAAGTATATGAACAACGTGAACATGCCATTGAATGTATAAACACGAATGTAAAAACAATAAATGTTCGAATGATAATCTGCAACTCACAGTGATTGGTATTGTGACTTGATCCTGAATCAATGTGTGTTTTGATAACACCACAATGATCTGTAATGTAAGTGTAATAGTAAACATGTGTCAGTAATTGCTTAAATATTGTATTCTGAAAATTAAGTGTAATTGAGTCCTGATTTCGGACCAGATCCGAATTCGGATGGTCCGAATTGTAGATGGTCCGAAATTAGGTCCTTGGTCCGAAATTGAGGTGATCCGAAATAGCAGGGTCCGAAATGGGATAGGAGTCCGTAATTGAGGTGATCCGAAATCACTTTTGGTCCGGATTGAGTATGGTCCGAAATTGAGGTGTGGTCCGAAATGGTCATGGGTCCGAAATGAGTGATCCGAATTCGGATGGATCATCATCCGAGTTCATACTTAGAAAATTTCCAATATTTTCAAGAAATCATATTTTGACCATTTTTGCATGTTTGAGTATCTAAAATTGCAGATATGAACTTAAATACACTATTTCAACTTATATCATAACACTTATGTACCAAAACAACCCATTTGTGTCCAATTTTCAGCATGTCTCGATGAACACACACACTAAAACACACACTAATTTCAGAAATCACATGTAGACTTTGAATCTGATTCTGAAATTTTGTGTACTACAACATATATGCTCGATTTACATATTTCAATAACAATATCCAACATGCATTGACATTTGCAACTATAATCTTAGAAATCGGTTCTTCCCAAAACCGAATCAAAAATCACCAAAATTGCAAGTTTTGTGTAACTCTTACCTTAAAACGTTTGTTGTATTGCTTATAGTTCCTTACTTGACACTTGATTTCAACTTTTGCAGCTTCAAATTTGATGTTCTTGGGTGTTTTTTGTTAAAATCCGAGAGGTAGAGAGAAGAGAGAGTGTTCGGTGAGAGAGAGTAGAGAGATAGTGGGTTTGTTCAAAATGAAAGACTTAGTCACTTTTATTTGTTGCTTTTTACCTATTTGCATAATACACCCCTCATCTTTGTATTTTCTTACTTACTAATAATATGATCATAATAACTTAAATTGACATAATGATTCATTATCATAATAATTAAGTCCTTAAAATTGTAAGTTACAATTAATAAAAATTTGGGATGTTACAGTACAGCTTAGACAGAATAGGCTATGCATGTTCTATACGTAGCCGTTTTCTGCAAAACTCGAACAGCTTGAGCATATAACAGGTTTGACAATAACAGCTTATGTGTCAAGCATCTGGTGATCAAACCTTCACCCTGCTCACTCTCTATATCTGTCATACAAGACATTATCTTGTAACCTGATCAGCTATTTAACACAACCTGTTCTTACATAGCTGAACAGGTTGAAGGAACAGCTTGAAGAGTGAACAGATTGTGATGACCCTGCTCATCACAGGTTTGACCATCAGCTTAGACCATCAGTTTTAATTACCTTTCTTCACAATTAAGTTACTTAATTTTTGTTTTTATTTAACTTAATTACTGTGGATAATGTGTGTTTACGTGTGTTAGTGAATAAGAAGGGCTCAAGTGGTCTGACAAACGGTCTGACATGGACAACCGTTCTGTTTTCCGTTAACGACCTTTTCAAATCAACCACCCAAATGCTTCTCTCTCATAGCCACTCACATTCAAATCCTATAAATACCCCCTACTGTTTCATCTTCGTCTTCCTCACTACATCCATAAACTTCCCAAGAACCCTAAAAATCGACTAAGTGTCCTGTGCTTCTGCTACTTTCACTACTTCCCAAATGGCTCACAGAAACAACCCCTTTCTACCAGTGTTTGTAGGTGCTGATGTTCAGAAACATCCATCAGTCACCACAATGCTGACCTTAAAACCTACCAACTACCTTGCTAACCTAAGCATCCCCAAAAACTAAGTGGGGAAAGGCTACGAAGATATGGTGGAGTTTTTGAAAGTTCATCCGTTGAACTATGCCATGACTGCCACTCCTGGTGTCCTGTACCAGGAGATGGTGTATGAGTTTTGGTACACCTGTGCCTACAACCCAGACACCAAAGTCATTAAGGGCACTATACTCAATGGGACTCAGACCATTGAGATCAACATTCGTCTGATCAGGGAAGCCCTTCAACTCCCTGTGGCTGAAACATATGATCAGCCAAAGTCTTAAGATGAACAGATGAAGAATCTGCTGCACTTCTGTGGTGTAGCAGAACCAAAAGTTGGAGCTACGCTGTTCAGGAAGGATTTGTCTCCTACTTACAGTTTCTTGTTTGCCTTCGTGGTTATGTGCTTGAGCAGTAAGGTTGGTTCCTTTGACCAACTCAGCCGTGATGAAATTCCTATAGTCCTACAGTTGGCAGATGGGACTACTATCAACATTGCCAGATGGATTTTCATGAATCTGAGGAATCTGTTGTAGCAGGAGACACGTCCAGCTGCTGTTCGTTACCCCAGATTTCTGACCCTCATTTTCAAGCACGTTTGTGGTGAGCATTTGGATAACTCTAAGCCTTTACATCGTACTGCTGCATTTCCTATTATAGGAAATAGAGTTTTCTACACTCCGTTTCTCCCAAATGATCCTCCTCTCTTTACTACAATGAGGAGGTTGCTAGGATTGGTGGAAGGACCCTCTGCTGTGAGAGTGGATCCAGAAGCTGCTCCTGCTGGAAAATCCAAATCCAGGGTCAAGTTTGTTAAAAGCACCCTGGAAACGACTGAAGCTGGGCCTGTCCACAAGAAGGCCAAAACAGCTACATCTAAGTCTGCACCCTCAGCCTCTGTGGCTGAGGGGAAGCAGGCTTCTCACCCTGGTTCATTTGTTGAACCTGAAGCCTCTGTGGCACCTGAGACTACAGAACAGGCCAACCCACCTGTTTCTGACCTAGTCTCCAAATCTTTCCAATCTGAACCTCTCACCTCTCCACAATCACCCTCCTCATCTCTCAAATTATACAAAAGAAAATCCATTGCCAAAAAGAAATCAACCACCAAAACAGCCCAAACCAGCTCCTCTGTTCCCTCTCAACAGGGTTCAGTTGAAAAAGAAGCAACCCCTGCTGCGTTTTCTATTTTGGGAGAAGGTTCAGCATAGTTGGAGCCTGCTTCACTCCACCCTGTGTCAACCCCCAGTTAGCCTAGACCCTCTGGTTCCTCCCAACAGGAGCCAGTTGTACAAATGGAGACAGCCACATCAACTATTCCAGCCTCCCAACAGACTGTGAATATTCAAAGACAGGAGTTCTCTCCACTCCATACTGGGTCCACACTGTCCCCACCTCATACTTCTATACACCCTGAGTCTGCACGAGGTGGCCACACTGTTGGCTTAGACCAACCAGCAGCTCAGCCTCACACTTCTGATCCTCATGATGCAGCTGTTCTACACCAAACAGCTGCTGAAGGACCCACAACTCAAGCTGATGAACCTCAGGGAACAGAACATCCCTTTGGTGAGGCTACTCCCATACTGCAAACTCCATCAGCAGGTTTCACCACTGCTGATGTCGAAATGCACATCCCATCTCCCCATGATGAGGTACCTTTAAACCAAGGTACTGCAGAGGGAACCACCACTGGCCTTAATGAAGGTGCTACAAAACAAGTAGTGTCTGAAAGGCTACCATCCTCTACCCACTCTCCTGATGATGCAGCTACAGCCACTGCTGAAGGACCCATTGATCCCTCCAAGCTGGGCAACATTACTTTTGCCCAGGCTATGGAGCTTCATTCTAAAATACCCTCTCCTTCTACATCACATCCCCATAAACCTGCCTCGTCCTCTTCGTCTTCATCTACCCACTCCAAACAATCCACCCATACACCTCCATCCCCTAAAGACCTGCCTTTGAAGGATCAGCATTCCCTGCTGACCAACAAAGTTGGCTCTTTAGAAACTTCCATGTCCTCTCTACCCTCTCTTATTTCAGACTCTGTGTCTGAATAGCTTAAAGGATTCTTTGATGTGTTAAAGAATTCCTTCCCCTCCACTCCTCAACCTGACACCTCCTCACAGCTGATTGCACTCTCTACACAGCTGCAAAACGTCTCCACTTCCATCTCCTCAATTCTTTCACACCAGCAGGACTCTGTGTCCTCTATGACAGCCATCTCCCAACAGCTGTCCACTCTCCTCATCACTTGCAATACTACACTTCCTACCACCTTGGCCAGCCTAAGCACTCTTATTGTTTCTCTATCAAATTCTGTGTCAGCAAACCTTGCTGATGTGCAGGACTCTCTTAAGTTACATCTTGCACAGCTTCAGAGGTTGCTATTCACAGCTTCCGATCGAGAAAATACTCTTAAGCAGACCTCTTTTGCTTATTCCCAGTCCTCTTCTCTTCAAAGCTGTCTTTCCCAAATTGCAGAGGTGAAGGATAAGCTGGCTTTCTTAGTGCATAGCCTGGTTGGTTCCAAGCCTGCTGCCAAAACTGCTTCAAAGCCTGCTGAATTTGTTTCTTCAGGCAGACCAGTTGTTGAAGGTGCTGGTCCATCTCCTTCAAAGGGGGAGAGGTTGTCTGCTTCTAAGACTAAGTCTAAGGGGGAGAAAACTTCTTCTCCTAAGGAGACATCAGCTCCTACTGGTCAAACAGCAGGTGCATCTGGAACAGGTACTGATCCAACTGATGGTGCTTCTCATCTACCTGAAGTTGCTCAGCCTACTCAATCTGAATCTCCAAACCCTGCACAATATAAGGGGGAGGAATTCATTTTTGAGGACAGGCCAAGCAGTAGAAGGAGGCACCTCATACTAGAGGAAGAAGAAGAAGAAGAAGAAGAACACATTCCTGAAGTTGTTATCACTACAACAGCTAAAGGCAAAGAAAAAGCAGTGGTTGATCCTGACCACCAGAAAGCAGCAGAGCTATGATTTGATAAATCTAGGGCCAAAGAAATGGGTGTTCATCTTGAGAAATACTATGAGCTTTGAGATGAACATATCAAAGCCCTGAACATTCTTAGAAAAGAAGAAGAATCTGCCAAAGCTGCCATATCTCTTGCATTCAAAGAGGCAAGCAAAACCAAAATGATTCTTTGGATGTACAGAGAAAACGGCTGGAAGCTGCTAGGGAATCAGCTGGTGAGAAGGACAGTGTACAGGAAAAGGGTGCTCTGGTCTCTGTGACCAAATCAAAGAAAGCATCGTCTGCAAGGGCCCAGTTCCACTTTGACAACTTGGAAAAGAAGAAGCTCCATGATGTTGCTGATAGAAGACTTGCCAAGGAGTCTATTGTCAAAGCTGTCCCTATTTCAAGAAATAGCAAACAGTGGAAACTGCAAATAACGAGAATGGATGCTACAGGCCCTGAACTGGAATCTTATGACTACACTGATGTTGCCCAAATGGGGTACAGGGATTGGGTTGAGGTGGCAGTTGCCCTGAGTCAGTCTAAGTCAAAAACGGCTAAGACTGTCAGGGCATATGTTAAGAAGCTGATGGAGAGAGTGAAGGATCTTGGCCTGATTTCAAAAGAAATAAGTGAGCGTGTCACTGTGGCATACCCCAAGATAAAGGCCAGGAGGACAAGAAAGGATTCTGAGCTGGAGGAACTCCTCATCATGATTGAATAGGGTGATATTGCTGTAGAAATCAAAGGAGTAAACCACAGCCTGCCTAAGGGAGTAGAATTTGAAGATGGCAAGCTGATTGAAGTGCCTGTGCTGAGGGTATTTTTTGTGGATCCCCTGACACAGAAGAAATGCTTTCAAAGAGCATCAGATCTTCACAAAGTAGGCCTCAAACAGCTTGTGGCATTCAGACCGTCAAACTCTTTTAAGCAATCCTTCAAGTGGAGAGCAGTTATTTGGGATCAGCTTAAAGGATTCCATGAAAAAGGAGAGCTCAATCATCCTAACTTTATGTTCCTTAGAGTTGAAATTGAAGAATTGGATGAAACCAGAGAGCACCTAGAGAAAATGTTTGAAGAAGGAATGCCACAACAACTATCTTTAAGTCCACCTGCTATCTAAGTAGGTGAAGAATGGGAGCTGTCCATCTGTTGGACAGGCTTGCCGTTATCCGCTCCCAAGATCAACAGTCCAAAGTTTTGAACTTCTTGTTTATACATTAGTTGTACTTTGTTACATATGTTGTAACTTTTCTTATTTACATTAGTTGTAATATACATTAGTACATTAGTTGTACTCTTATAAAAACATGTGTTGTTTTCTGTAATCAAAATCAGTATGTATATAAACTGATCTTTTACTTTACTCTGATGTTGTAATTTCATTTAAGAACATGTACTGTAAAAATACATAGTGCTTATTGATTAAATCAGCTTAGACTGATTATTGCAAATAGGGGGAGATTGTTAGGCACAAAAAGGCCTCACTCAAACCTGCTCTACATCTGAGGGGGAGATTTTTAATCAAACCTGTTGATGCACTTGAAGGTTTAATTTAAGGCCTGTTATATGCGTTATTGAAACCTGAAAGTGATTTGCAATATCAGGCCAAAGCTGTTTACCATGTTGCATTCGTTGCAACAAAGGCATTTTGTCCAAGGTGTTCTGTCTGCTGAACAGGCTGGACATAAACTGTCTACGCTGCTCTGTTCTCTTGAGCAGTTTTGACATTTTACAAGTGTTCTGTTCTTTGTGAACAGATGCTGTTCTTTGTGAATAGGTTAAACACTTTATTGAATAAGTTTCCAAGTCCTCATGTAGTGTTTTTGGCTACAAGATCAGTTTACAAGTCGAAGATAAAGTGGAAAACAGAACTGCACAGCCTGCCCATGCTATTCTGATTACATGAAGACAAACAGATATTTGAAAAGGGTGACAGACCTTTTCTATTATCAAAATGGCATTCGCAAAAGAAGAAAGACGCAAAGTTGACATTCCTCTTATGGTTAAAGCCTTATGCAACAGTGACAAAAAGGAAAAGACAAAGATTCTGCCATGTGAAGACAAAGATACTTTATTAGAACGCGCAGAAAGGTGTTTTGTCCTTTTGGAACTACTCTCCACTATCTCATCTTGTGACACCCTTGCCACAACAACCACCATTTACAAAACACCCAGGATTAATCATCACACATAAATACAATAATGATCTGATGACCTAATTTAAGTGCGGAAGCATTAAAAACATAAATAAAGTAGTGCAACAAGTGTTAAACACCCTACGGTGCTATAAGGTACCAAGTCTAAGTCTACACACCCATACAATTATTACAATCATCCAGAATATTACAACATTGTCTCATAACATAAATTACCGATGAAATAGTGATGAGTCTCCCAAATCTTCCAAACGACCTAACTAGAAGGTCCGGCCGTAGACTTTCCCTTTCCTGTAAAAATAAAGTCAACTGAGAAGCGAATGCTTAGTGAATACACAGATTTACGCATTTTATAAATCCTTATGATGCCTACAAGAGTAGCACCGACGACGCACGTCGTGCACTCTCCACGTACACAAAGTACGATCACACAAGAGTCGTCGCTCTACGAGCCCGCAACTCGTCTTTTAAAATACACTACTGAGACCAACATAACATCAGGGATGACAACTGCCTACGGACCTGGAGGGATCAGCTCCAGCGTCTTATAGAGTAGTAACATCAGAGTAACAGATGCGACCCGCAGGTCCATCATAGATGCACAACAAACGAACGGACATGCATCAAATAAGAATGTGCATCCAAATTTACGCAAGTTAGTAGAATTCCAAACGAATAATGAAGCAACATGTCTCAGTAAGCAAAAGCAATCATAAAGCAGATATAAACATGCGAAATCATATGTACTCACAGTGGGTGCGTAATTAAACTTTAACCAATTTTATTTCTCTTCGGGCTTTCAACCGGATCCACCAAGTACCCCACTGTGGGTTAAACAACACCACAAGGGACCTGTTATATTAATTACAACAATACTTCGTATCAATAACCGTTTAAATCATAAAACCAAGTTTAGTAAGTTTTACAATATTTTTCCCCATTTCGGGTCCATATCCAAATTCGAACTACAACTAAAGTTTGAACCCGTTTTATGTTCATACATTGTCCTTTATATAACTCATATCATTTTATGTGTTGTTTATGAGTTTCATTCAAAACACACGAATCTAGAGAGTAGCATTCTTAATTTTAGGCATTAAACTCGAATTTAATGGGTTAGATTTGAAACTAGGCTTCGAATCTGTGGTTAGATTCGAACCCCCCCCCCTTAGAATCTGATAGTACACATTCGAATCTAGTACCAAACTCGAGTTTGTTCTTACATTTCGACTCTGTTCTTGGCATATTCGAGTCTGTTCATCATTTCAACTTAAATCTTTCATTTCTAAGTCAAAAATCATGCATATATCATGTATGATACCTAGATTCGATTCTATTATGCATATACTAACATAATCTTGCAATATTTCAAGCAAAACAAGCTCCAATTTACATAAAATGACAGATTCGAAATTCTATTTTCTTCAAAACCGAAACTTAAAACTTAAAAGAGTCGATTCTTACCTTAATTCGTACGAAATTAGAAATCCGTTTGTAGATTGTTGTTGTACTCCTCGATACCTTTCCGTTGACGTATATTTCTCGATAATCTGACGGTCGGTTTGTGAGATAACTTAGAGAGATGTAGAGAGGCAATTTTCTAGAGAGAGAATCTAGAGAGAGAGTGTGCATGTGAAAAATGAAGACTCTTATCCTTTTTATTCCACTTTTATCATTTTTGCACATTTCTCCCCTCTACTTAGCCGGTTCCATAAAATACTGATTTAAATCTTAAAATTATCATAAATAACTTTTAAGTCCTTAATATTCCATAACAATGATTCTGAGTTCAATTTTCTTAAAAATAGCAACAACTTGCTAAATATCCAAAAATACATAATAATCGCGTAATTTCCAACTTAAATATATATATATATTTTTTCCACTTAATTAACCAAAATACATCAAAATAAATCTGAGGATGTTACAGCATGGGCTCCACCACGCTCAACTTCGTCCTCGAAGTTACTCGGACTCAAACAGTTGCGGATACTTTCTTAACATTTCTGATCTAGTTTCCCATGTATGATTTGCTCCTTTATGATGCTTCCAACGTATAAGCACCATTTCTATCTCCTTGCTCCTCAACTTCTTCATCTTAGTATCCGATACACACTCCGGCTCCTCCACATATCGAAGCCTTTCGTCAACTTGCAGCTCTGTGTGGTCTGCCCAATCCTCATTTCCAGTGTTAAACGATTTTCGGAGATTCCCAACGTGAAACACCGGGTGTATGCCCGACATCCCTTCAGGAAATTCTAACCGATAAGACTGATTTCCAACTTTTTCAACAATCTTAAAGGGTCCAACGAATCTCGGAGCCAACTTGCCCCTTTTAACAAAACGAGTAACACCCCTCATGGGTGATACTTTCAAGTAGACCCAGTCATTCACTTCAAAATTGATCGGTTTGTGCCTCCGATCATAATAACTTTTCTGACGATCCTGGGCCGCCTTCATGTTTTGCCTGATCAATTGTATCTTTTCATTTGTTTCTTGAAGTAACGCCGGCCCAGCAATCGGTGTTTCGCCCGTTTCTCTCCAACATGTAGGAGTCCTACATTTCCTTCCATACAAAGCCTCAAACGGCGCTTTCTTGATCGTTGCATGGTAGCTGTTGTTATACGAAAACTCTATTAGTGGCAGGTGATCATCCCAGTTGCCACCGAGATCTAACACACACGCTCTCATCATGTCTTCTAAAGTAAGGATCGTTCGTTCACTTTGGCCATCGGTTTGCGGACGATAGGCCGTACTCATTGCTATTCTCGTCCCTAAACCTTCTTGTAGTGCCGACCAAAAGTTTGAAGTAAATCGGCTATCTCTATCCGACACTATGGACTTAGGCACTCCATGCCTAGCAACGATCTCGTCCATATAGATCTGAGCTAACTTCTCCAATGAATAACTTTCACGGATCGGAATAAAGTGAGCCGACTTAGTTAACCGATCCACGATTACCTAAATTGCATCATGCTGTCGCTTAGTCTTCGGCAGCTTTGTAACAAAATCCATAGTAATATGCTCCCACTTCCATTCCGGAATAGGAAGCGGTTGCATACTGTCGTACGGTTGCTGATGCTCGGCCTTTACCAACCGACAAGTTCGGCATCTTTCTACATATTGCCCTATGTCCTTCTTCAGTCCCGGCCACCAAAAGTCTGCCTTTAAGTCGTTGTACATCTTTGTGCTCCCGGGATGTACAGAAAATTTAGATTGATGCGCTTCTTCAATGATAACATTTCTCATACCACCATACTTCGGCACCCAAATCCTTCCGTATACACCTTTTAATCCAGACTCACTAGTTTCCATGTTCTTAACTTGTACTCTAATATCTTCTGCACCAATATTCTCATCTTTCAAGGCTTCTTCCTGAGCAACCTTGACATCATCAATTATCGTGGAGGTCAGCATCGTAGACGTCAACATATAACAGAAATCCTTAGCATAAGCTTTCCGGCTCAAGGCATTGGCTACTACATTAGCCTTTCCGGGGTGATAAAGTATCTCACAATCGTAGTCTTTAATAAGCTCCATAGACCTACGTTGTCTCATATTAAGTTCCTTCTGGCTAAAAATATACTTCAAGCTCTTATGGTCCGTGTAAAGTTGACACTTAGTTCCGTAAAGGTAATGCCTCCATAACTTCAAAGCAATGTTACCACAGTCAACTCCAAGTCATGAGTTGAATAGTTCTTTTCGTGTTTCTTAAGCTGTCTCGAGGCATAAGCGATTACCTTTCCACGCTGCATCAGTACAACACGTAACCCTAACCTCGAAGCATCAGTATAAACTACAAAGTCATCATTGCCTTCAGGTAAGGCAAGTATCGGAGCCTCGCTTAAAGCTTTCTTCAGAACCTCAAAGGCCTCCTGTTGTACAGTTTCCCATATAAACGGTGCATTCTTCTTCGTTAATGCAGTTAAAGGAACTGCAATCTTAGAAAAGTCCTTTTTGAATCTCCGATAGTATCCTGCCAACCCCAGAAAACTTCTAACCTCAGTAGCTGAACATGGCGGCTCCCAGTTCTTTATTGCTTCAACTTTAGCCGGATCCACAGAAATCCCAGCCCCGAAATCACATGCCCTAGAAACTGTATCTGTTGTAGCCAAAACTCGCACTTCGAGAATTTGGCGTACAACCTTTCCTTCCTTAACAACTCCAACAGTTCTCTCAGATGTTCAGCATGTTCAGCTTCAGACTTAGAGTACACTAGAATATCATCGATAAACACAATTACCGATTTATCCAACATCGGTCTGCAAACTCTATTCATTAAATCCATAAACACTGCCGGGGCGTTGGTTAATCCGAAAGGCATGACCAGAAACTCGAAATGCCCATACCTAGTCCTGAATGCTGTTTTCGGTACATCTTCTTCTCTTACTTTCAATTGATGATATCCCGATCTCAGATCAATCTTAGAAAATACACTAGCCCCATGTAACTGATCAAACAAGTCATCTATCCTCAGCAGAGGATACTTGTTCTTAATCGTCAACTTGTTCAGTTCCCGGTAATCTATGCACATCCTCATCGTGCCATCTTTCTTCTTTACAAACAGTACCGGGGCTCCCCACGGCGATGAACTCGGCCGAATGAAGCCCTTGTCCAACAATTCTTGCAGCTGTGTCATCATTTCCTTCATCTCAGTTGGGGCGAGGCGATAAGGAGAACGAGCTACCGGTGCAGCTCCTGGGATCAGGTCAATTCGAAACTCAACTTGTCTCTCAGGCGGCACGCCAGACAAGTCTTCCGGAAACACATCCGGAAACTGTGAAACAACAGGCACGTCGGCCAACGTTCTCTTTTCAGCCTTGACATCAATAGCATATGCCAGGTAAGCGTCACACCCCTTTGAAACAAGCTTTCGAGCTTTTGCGATGGTCAGTAAGCACAGATCCCCACTTCTCCTATCCCCGTATATGCAAATCTCACGCCCCTCCGGAGTAGTTATCTTAATCATTCGGTTCTTACACACTATCTGGGCTTCATTCTCTATCAACCAATGCATCCCGATTATCACATCGAATTCACTGAATTCTATAGGGATCAAGTCCAAATTGAAGACTACATCTTCAATTACTAACGTGCAGTTACGGTAGACATGATCTACTTTTACTAAAGTGTTACTAGCAGTTTCTATATCAAGAACAGCAGATAATCTAGACAGTGGCATGGCAAGTCTTTGTGCAAACATAGTAGAAACAAACGATCTATTGGCACCCGAATCAAATAAAACTCGTGCTGGCATAGAATTAACTATGAACGTACCCGTGACGACCTCCGGATTTTCCCTTGCCTCCTCTGCAGTTATCTGGAAAGCACGAGCAGGTGCCCTTTGAGACTGACCCCGACCTCGGTTAACTGATCCACCGCTTGAACCTCCCGAAGACCGTGTTGTAGATGGAGCAGCAGCAGCTGGATCATACTTTCTGCAATTCCTACTGTAGTGTCCCAATACACCACACTTATGACAAGCATCTCCCTTCCTGGGGCAATCACTCTGATAATGGCCCAACTCACCACAACAAAAACAAGCACGTCCATTGGTGCACTTGCCGAAGTGTTCCAAGTGACACCTATTACAATATCTCGGCTCGGTGTTGATAGAGTAAGCACGAGCACGACCACGATCGGAAAAACCAGATGGTCGACGATACGACTGCTGAGGTGAGTACTGTGAAGACCGGGAAGAACCAGAATATCCTCCCTCGCGCTGGCGCTTTGGCGGTGACGGCTGTGTTGGGTTGGTGGAAACAGCAGCAGTCCCAGTAGTATAGCCCGACATGATCAGAATCTGCTCTACATTTCTGGCAGCCTCAAGTAAGCCAGTAAATGTAGGGTAGCGGACGTTGCTCATAACCCTCTTTATCTCAATGTCCAGACCAGCCTCGAATCTGGTCACTTTTCTTTCTTCAGTGTCCACTTGATGAGGCGCAAATAGACTAAGCCTCGTAAATTCTACAGCATATTGAGACACCGTCTTAGTCCCCTGTACCAGTGCCATAAACTTTGCTTCCAACCTCCGGCGCTCATCAACCGGACTGTGTGAGTGAATAGGTCCTTGAACTCAGCCCAAGTCATATCAGAAATCTTCTCTAACGTCAACGCATTCACCATTGCGTTCCACCACATGATTGCATCATTCGTGAACATAGCAGTTGCATAACGAACCATATCCTTCTCAGCACAATCGCTGATTCGGAATGTTCTTTCAGTAGCTGTTATCCATTCCAGTGCGGCAACAGCATCCCCTAAACCATTAAACTCTACAGCTCCGTTTCCTTTGAAATCCTTAAAACGACAACCTCGGGGTTTGTTAGATGACCCAGTGTTGTCATCTTGTTCCTCGTTATTTCCTCCTTCCTTCTCCTTGTTCTTTCTTTTATCCTCTCTTCTCTTAGCATCGGCCTCATCTCGAGCCCGAAACTGGTCATGTATCATCTTATTCTGCTCAGCCATCATGGCTAGCATCATCTCTCTTGCTTCTTCAGGTGTCATTCCTCCAGACATGTTCTGAAAATATAAACATATAACTTGTTTAATAACATGTCATTAGTTTAAAGACACCACTTATTTGTCCCGTATGATAGTCAATCTCTTATAATTACTAGATCATAACCTATCTTAGTTCAGATCATTACTTAGACCACTACATATCATTACCTAATGTTTGAGATCAAGACCTCACGGACACTTGAATCTCAAACAACTGCTCTGATACCATCTCGTGTGACACCCTTGCCACAACAACCACCAATTACAAAACACCCAGGATTAATCACCAACATAAATACACATAATGATCTGATAACCTAAATTAAGTGCGGAAGCATTAAAAACATAAATAAAGTAGTGCAACAAGTGTTAAACACCCTACGGTGCTATAAGGTACCAAGTCTAAGTCTACACACCCATACAATTATTACAATCATCCAGAATATTACAACATTGTCTCATAACATAAATTACCGATGAAATAGTGACGAGTCTCCCAAATCTTCCAAACGACCTAACTAGAAGGTCCGGCCGTAGACTTTCCCTTTCCTGTAAAAATAAAGTCAACTGAGGGGTAAGCGAATGCTTAGTGAATACACAGATTTACGCATTTTATAAATCCTTATGATGCCTACAAGAGTAGCACCGACGACGCACGTCGTGCACTCTCCACGTACACAAAGTACGACCACACAAGAGCCGTCGCTCTACGAGCCCGCAACTCGTCTTTTAAAATACACTACTGAGACCAACATAACATCGGGGATGACATACTGCCTACGGACCTGGAGGGATCAGCTCCAGCGTCTTATAGAGCAGTAACATCAGAGTAACAGATGCGACCCGCAGGTCCATCATAGATGCACAACAAACGAACGGACATGCATCAAATAAGAATGTGCATCCAAATTTACGCAAGTTAGTAGAATTCCAAACGAATAATGAAGCAACATGTCTCAGTAAGCAAAAGCAATCATAAAGCAGATATAAACATGCGAAATCATATGTACTCACAGTGGGTGCGTAATTAAACTTTAACCAATTTTATTTCTCTTCGGGCTTTCAACCGGATCCACCAAGTACCCCACTGTGGGTTAAACAATACCACAAGGGACCTGTTATATTAATTACAACAATACTTCGTATCAATAACCGTTTAAATCATAAAACCAAGTTTAGTAAGTTTTACAATATTTTTCCCCATTTCGGGTCCATATCCAAATTCGAACTACAACTAAAGTTTGAACCCATTTTATGTTCATACATTGTCCTTTATATAACTCATATCATTTTATGTGTTGTTTATGAGTTTCATTCAAAACACACGAATCTAGAGAGTAGAATTCTTAATTTTAGGCATTAAACTCGAATTTAATGGGTTAGATTTGAAACCATGCATCAGATTCGAATTCCTAGCATCAGATTCGAATCACCCCTTCGAATCTAGGGTAGATTCGAACTAGGCTTCGAATCTGTGGTTAGATTCGAACCCCCCCCCCCCTTAGAATCTGATAGTACACATTCGAATCTAGTACGAAACTCGAGTTTGTTCTTACATTTCGACTCTGTTCTTGGCATATTCGAGTCTGTTCATCATTTCAACTTAAATCTTTCATTTCTAAGTCAAAAATCATGCATATATCATGTATGATACCAAGATTCGATTCTATTATGCATATACTAACATAATCTTGCAATATTTCAAGCAAAACAAGCTCCAATTTACATAAAATGACAGATTCGAAATTCTATTTTCTTCAAAACCGAAACTTAAAACTTAAAAGAGTCGATTCTTACCTTAATTCGTACGAAATTAGAAATCCGTTTGTAGATTGTTGTTGTACTCCTCGATACCTTTCCGTTGACGTATATTTCTCGATAATCTGACGGTCGGTTTGTGAGATAACTTAGAGAGATGTAGAGAGGAAATTTTCTAGAGAGAGAATCTAGAGAGAGAGTGTGCATGTGAAAAATGAAGACTCTTATCCTTTTTATTCCACTTTTATCATTTTTGCACATTTCTCCCCTCTACTTAGCCGGTTCCATAAAATACTGATTTAAATCTTAAAATTATCATAAATAACTTTTAAGTCCTTAATATTCCATAACAATGATTCTGAGTTCAATTTTCTTAAAAATAGCAACAACTTGCTAAATATCCAAAAATACATAATAATCGCGTAATTTCCAACTTAAATATATATATATATATATATATATATATATATATATATATATATATATATATATATATATATTTTTTTTTTTTTTCCACTTAATTAACCAAAATACATCAAAATAAATCCGAGGATGTTACACATCTGTCCAATGAAGAAGCTTCACTAAGATTCTCCTTTTGAGTATAAAAGGAAGCTTCTAAGGATTATGAGATATCAAGAGTGTGAAATCAGAACGTGCATTGAAGTGTGTTATTCCATGCATGCAAGTCTGCTTACATAAAACAGTAGAGCGTGTCTAAGCTGTTCTTGTGTAAGCAGTCCATCTGAGTCTTGTAAAAACAGTGAGTGCATCTAAGTGAGCATAGTCATTGTATCTAGTCTGAGTGTGTCTTAGATTAGCTGAACAACTGTTGTATCTGTGATCTCAGCTTGAACCTTTCCGCATTCAAGCTTGTTTTTAATTAACACTTGTTAATAATATACACAAACATTGAGAAAAAGATTGTTAAGTTTTAAATAGCTGTATTCACCCCCCCTCTACAGCTTAGAACTATACACTTGGGAAACCTTTCGGGACCTACACTTAGATTTTTTCATGCATATTTTCATCCGAATTTCGGATTGAACGGAATTCGGATCACTATTCATCCGAATTTCGGCTCATCTGAAATTCAACACTTCCCATTTTTTAAAAATTTTCCATTTTTGCATTTTTATCAAAAATCACAAAAATAGTTCATGTCCTATGCACCATTGATTAGAGTTAGGATCAGTGTTTGAGTGAAAACGTCTATTCTAACATTGGTCTCTTAACGATTGACTTTGGACCTTATTCAGTAGAATTCACATTCTACTGATAAAGACCCGATGCTTTAAACAGAATAGACAGTTTCATATTCACACTTATCTCAGACTTCGTATCACTGTTTTATTCTTCTAAGTCTGCCATTCTAACACTGCTGCATGTTTACAGGACTCATGGAAACAAAAATCGTTCTATCCCTTCCCCATTCACCTCTCCTAAGTAATAACGCACAACTCCCCGAGGAGTCCATTCTACCCCAATGCCAATATGTCTAGTTTGCCCCCACAATTGGCAACTTGACATTTCCACCCTCCGCCATGAAGCCGAGGATATCACCTTTGATATCCTCAAAGGCTACCCACTCTTCTACGCCCTCACCACCGCCATATCCGTACCATCCATATATCTCCAACAATTCTGGCACCATCTTACCTATGTATCTGATGCTGAACCACACTTCCTTTCTACCATAGACTGCCTTCCAGTCATAATCACCCAAGCAGCCATCCTCCATATTCCCCGCCTTCCTGCTGAAGCCTTTTCTGTCACCAGATACACCTTTGCACCAATACCTTCCCTTCTAGAAACCCTTGATGATATAAAATCACTCGGATCTGATGGCCCACTCTCAAAGGCATCTGAATTCAGAACAAAGCACCTTCAAGCAGACTAGAGGCTCCTGTTCGATATAATCAATAAACGTTTCACCGGGAAACATTCGGGCCATGACTCTACTTCCATCCAAGTTCTTTCCATGTTTGTCGCATTCAACCGACACTACGACTACGCAGCATTCCTTTTCGAGGAATTGAAAAGAGTTGTTCTAGAGAAAAGAACAAAGTGTGGGCGTAAGTACATACCCTTTCAACGGTTCCTGCAACTGTTCATCCAATACGCCATGGACAAGGACGATGACATTCATGAGCGTCCAGAAGCAGACATATATTTCAGCGCTGCACTTCAACGAATAAACATCCCAAAGGAAAATCCCAGTGTACTGGTAATGACTATTCCACTATCACTGTTACAACAAGCAGTTCAAAGCGAAAGGGTCATGGAATATATAAGGGTGTTCTTTCCGGATGAGGCTCAGTCAAAACCGACTGAGCCTAACCAGTCCGAAGGTGAGGCGAGAGTGAGTGAGATTGAGGGAGCTAAGGTGGAAGTAGAAAACATCTTCGGTTTGGGTGAGCAGGAGTTGTCTGAGGAAAATGAGGGATGTGGAGGTGAGATGGAAGAGGCGGCCGATTCTGAACGGACTGTCTCTGTCCAATTGAGAGATCTAGGAGTTGCATCAGAGGAAAATCTTTTCCCCCAAAGCAGCACAACCCAGCATAAGACCATCAGTCCAATGGTCTTCATAACCCCCACCATCCACTTGGTGTCCCCTCAAAGGGATACCACTTCATTCCACGGGAATATTACACATACTCCATCACCCTCTCACATGGAAAGCCGTGATGTTGAAACCGGTCAGTGGTGTTCACCCCCGTTCAAGCCACCTTCGTGGTGGCTCCATACACTTCCAGATCTGAGCATCCCACAGTGGAGCCAGAAATGATGGCAGAAAGTCCTGATGTTGCAACTCAAATGCCATCAACATCGGGCCATCCAGAGATCACTCTCGAGATGTTAACAGCAGCTATACGTGCTGCTGGTGTTGTTACCCGGGCTGACCTGGACGCCTAAAAGGAAGCTGCCGAGGAGCGACAGACCGCCCTTTTATCATTCATCAAGGGTAAGGGTGTTGCCTCTGAGGATCTGCCGCCACCAAATACCCGATCAGTGCAAGCCCAAATTTCAAAGTTATCACATAAAATGAATGCGCTCACAAGTCTTATCCTTCAAGTCCAAGAGCAGATAAATTCCAGAATGGACCGACATGAATCGACGGTTATTGAGCTCCAATGCCGTCCTCGGTCTGACTCCCATAAGCGAAAACATGACGATCAGGACGACCCTGATCGCCATGAGGAGGAGAAGCATTAGAGAGTTCAATCTGATGACCTGATGCTTATTATAGGGGGAGCAGAAACGGTTTGGGGAAAAGACTTCTGAGGCTCAGGAAATGATTGAAGATGAGTCTATGGTTGAAGGTCCAGCACCTTTAGATCCTCTTTCGACAATGGTAGAACATGAGCCTATCTTTGAAAAGGTCGAAATCATATTAGTGTCTGATACAGACTCTGATATTCACGAAGACTATCCTCTGATTGTTCCAAAGCCTGAACCTGAGTCTCCACGGAAATCTTCATCGTCCTTTTAATTATTAAATTGCCCACCCCTGTGCCTCAACTAGAAATATTATCCTCTATCAAAGCTTCCTCCTCTACTCCTAAAGAAACCCCATTGGTCCAAAGTCCTCACAAAGTCCAAATAATTCCCTAACCTTAAACCTAGGAACCAGAGTCTTTAGGCCCTAGAACTTTGGATTATTTTGATATTAGGCCTGAAGAACCTGGCATCCATGATGAAAGTGATCTATATAGGGTTAGATGGTATTCTAAAGGTGGGGTACATGCTTTACCCGAGGAATTAAACGAAGAGCTAAGGCAGGAACGTAGGGGGAAAATTGTTAAACTACTTGAAGCCCCTCCAGCCGAACTAGAAGAACCCCTAGTTGAAGGCCTGAAAGATTTTTTGAAGAAATTCCCGGAAGAGTAATTTCAGAATCCCTTTCTTGAAGAAAGGTTTAAAATGTGTTCAGGAAGAACCCTGGGTCTTTCAGCAGACGCTTACAAATGGAACTAACTAATGTATCAGAAGCTGAACAGGCTGAGTACAATCAGATGATGCTCGGGGAGAAAAGACCAAAGGATAAATATTGGTCAAAATCAAAAATCGTAAAGCTTGTCAGGATCCATATGTACAAGAGTGCTTGAGTGTTCACTCCTGCATTTGAGGTTCTCCGAGAAGATGGAACACTTCAGGATTTGCATGAAAATGACCTAGACTTCGTGAATGTAGTCGACGTTGAGTATCTGCACGATAGGTTGAAAAACAGAATCAAGAAACGTCTAACTCACATGACAACAGTTGTCGCCCTTACCAGAAGCATGAATCGCCGCTCCATTGTTATATGCTTAAGAGATTTTCAAATGGCGATTGAAAGTGCTTTGGTTAAAGTCGGTTTAAGAGCTCCAGATTAAGACATCTTCCTTCTAGACCACTACCCAGCTTACAAAGTCTTAATGGGGGGCAACCGGGAATCACATTTTTGGACCAGAAAGGGAAGAAAAAGTATATGCGCATTGAGGATTTGCCTTGCTACTCCGATAGAACTATCAGATTAGTCAGAGCCGAGCTTACCAAAAGAATACAAGAAAACGATGCTCAGGCAATCCCTGAACTCAAACGCAAACCGAAAGAGATTCAAGACATTCTCATTGGCATAGAACTACTGAACGAGAGACTACATTTAAGGCAAGTGACTGGATGGTTCGACGTCGTCCTTGGCCTCAGAGAATCTACGAATCACCCCCGAGTTCACCCACAATGATCGAAAAGGGGAAGATTGTTAGATATTTAATTTTGATCTTATGACTTTCTTTTTTAATAATTATTATTAGTTTAGTACTTGTAATTTAATTCAAGACTTGATTTAGTTGTTTTGTTTATTTTACAAGTTAAGGGGGCAACCGTGTAATAGTATGAAAGTTGAATTAATTTCATGTAAAAGGGGAACCCACTTAGGGTTTCCCACCAGTTACACGATTATTGAATTGCAGCCGCCGCATATTGTGAAAAACATTCTCTCTGTCAGTGTCATCTTTATTCCTTGCAATCATAGGGTAATCATTCTGTTTGCCTTGAATATTGGTGTGATTATCGTACGAGTGCTGACATATTCTGGGAATACGATTACAATAGCCCGCATGGGAAAAATATAATACATTTTCTTTCTTTAAATTTATATTATTCATCTTTATCGTTCAACATAATTTTCGTCTATTATTTTTAACAAAAGAAAACACATACTTTCTACTCCGATTATTTAATATACATCTTTGTCCACAATAAGATTTGAATCTCTAACCTTAGGTTGCTCTTAACACCTGATACCACTTGACTAGAAGCCATTTGGTAACATCATTTGCGTTCAAACTTTTTGTTATCACTTGTAACATCCCATTTTCAGACCTGGTACATGGGTTTAATGTATTGGATTATTATTTTATTTATATTACTTTGGTCGAGTAATATTCCGATTAGTTGATTTATACGTGTAGGTCCCAATAGGTTACCCAAGTATGTTACTATAGGCTGTAGAGGGCGCCCAGGGGGGGGGGGTGGGGGTGAATACAACTAATTCTTTTTCACACACTATTTCTCACTGGTACAAATTTTGGCTTTGGTCATACCAGAAATTTGTGACGATAACCATGCGGTCACACTTGTTTCTTCATTGTATGTGTGACTAAAGGTCCCGTGACCAAAGGGTCCATACGGTCACATTCGATGGTTAGTGGTCGTATCCATTTACAAAGAGTGACCGAAACCATAAAATGTTTGACCATATGCTCTTTAAAATCAAGCGAAAGTGTATTTTGTGCGACTATTGTCCATGCAATGGCCACTTTATTTTTATTTGTGTGTGGCTGATTGCAACCATTTGTTCACACAACGAGTGTCTTGTTGTGGTCTTTGGTCACATAAAATTATGCCAAATGTGGTCGTAGGTGTTAAAAAGTGCGACCATATGCTCTTTTAAGTGAGGTAAACTTGTATTTTGTGTGAATATTGTCCATGTAATGGCCACTTCATTTTTATGTGTGTGTGGCTGATTGCAACCATTTGGCCACACAAAGAGTGTCTTGTTGTGGGCTTTGGTAACATAAAATTATGCCAAATGTAGCCGTAGGAGTAAAAAAGTGTTACCATATGCTCTTTTAAGTGAGGTAAACTTGTATTTTTTGTGACAATTTTCCATGCAATGACCACTTTATTTTTATTTGTGTGTGGCTGATTGTAACCATTTGGTCACACAAAGAGTGTCATGTTGTGGGCTTTGGTCACATAAACTAATGCCAAATGTGGTCGTAGGTGTTAAAAAGTGTGACCATATGCTCTTTTAAGTGAGGTAAACTTGTATTTTGTGTGACTATTGTCCAAGCAATGGCCACTTTATTTTTATGTGTGTGTGGCTTATTGCAACCATTTGGTCATACAACGAGTGTCTTGTTGTGGGCTTTATTCACATAAAATTTTGCCAAATGTGGTCGTTGGTGTTAAAAAAAGTGTGACCATAAGCTTTTTTAAGTGAGGTAAACTTGTATTTTGTGTGACTATTGTCCATGCAATGGCCACTTTATTTTTATTTGTGTGTGGCTAATTGCTACCATTTGGTCACATAACGAGTGTCTTGTTGCGGGCTTTGGTCATATAAAATTATGCAAATTGTGGCCGTAGGTGTTAAAAAGTGTGACCATATGCTCTTTTAAGTGAGTTAAACTTGTATTTTGTGTAACTATTGTCCATGCAATGGCCACTTTATTTTTATTTGTATGTGACTGATTGCAACCTTTTGGTCACACAAAGAGTGTCTTGTTATGGGCTTTGGTCGCATAAACTTATGCCAAATGTGGCAGTAGATGTTAAAAACTGTGACCATATGCTCTTTTAAGTGAGGTGAACTTGTAATTTGTGTGACTATTGTACATCCAATGGCCACACTATTTTTATGTGTCTGTTGCTTACTGCAACCATTTGGTCACACAACAAGTGTCTTGTTGTGGGCTATGGTCACATAAAATTATGCCAAATGTGGTCGTTGGTGTAAAAAATTGTGACCATATGCTCTTTTAAGTGAGATAAACTTGTTGCCTGACTATTGTCCATGCAATGACCACTTTATTTTTTTTTGTGTGTGGCTGATTGCAACCATTTGGTCACACAATGAGTGTCTTGTTGTGGGCTTTGGTCACATAAAATTATGCCAAATGTGGTCGTAGGTGTTAAAAAGTGTGACCTATGCTCTTTTAAGTGAGGTAAACTTGTAATTTGTGCGAGTATTGTCCATGTAATTGCCACTTTATTTTTATCTGTGTGTGACTGATTGAAACTATTTGGTCACATAACGAGTGTCTTGTTGTGGGCTTTGGTCACATAAAATTATGCAAAATGTGGTCGTATGTGTTAAAAAGTGTGACCATATGCTGTTTTAAGTGAGGAACTTGTATTTTGTATGACTATTGTCCATACAATTGCCACTTTATTTTTATTTGTGTGTGGCTAATGCAACCATTTGGTCACACAACGATTGTCTTGTTGTGGGCTTTGGTCACATAAAATTATGCCAAATGTGGCCGTAGGTGTTAAAAAGTGTGACCATACATATTCACCCAATGACCACTTAAATTTTATGCACTATTTAGTCGCACAAATTTTTTTAATCAAACAGTGGCCACAACGTGTGGCCATATGATATATTTATTTATATAACACCACAAAAAAATTGGAATATGAACATGTACAGTAATTCTATCAACTAATTAAAAAGGACTGTAATGTAATGAGTTTTGACTCTTCAATCTGGTCTTCGCTTGCCTTTGTAATTGCAAATGATTACTAGTCACACAAATCAGTTTTTGTTTGTTGCACTTTCGTTTTACTTCACGTGCAGCACTAGCTGATGCCTTTTTTCCAAAATCTGGTGGTGTTACCAGTAATAAGAAACAAGATGTATATCTATGAAACACTAAAATGAAGAACTATATATATACATATATACATATATATATACATATATACATATATATATATATATATATATATATGTGTGTGTGTGTGTGTGTGTGTGTGTGTGTGTGTGTGTGTGTACACACATACATATGTAGCTTGGCAGATAAAATACCTCGTGACCCTCATCAATAATCACTTTGTCCTTGGGTCATGCATAAAAACCACCTATTGCATCTTTAGCTGTTATGAAACCATTGTTTCCTTTCTCCGGAATACAAGCTGCATCCATTATCGATTGGTCAACGGACACTTTTGTAGCAATCATTTGGGAGTGGTGTGTTATGAAGCATCAATTTTTCATATGTCAGGTTGCCCTCTTTGTGTTCCACAGTTTACAGCTGAACATATAAAGAAAATGATAACGATTATTATGTATTTATTTTAAATTTGCATGTATGCATGCATCAGAATTTGATTAAACTACAGATTAATGTACGTATTAATATTTTGGATGAATACATTGTTGGGAAAATATCATATAGTATAAATGTGAAACTGCTACTTCAGGTTTTCATGCTGTTAACATACTTCTGGGGTGGTTACAATTCTGTAGCTGCTAGTTCAAGAAACTCAAGCTGCTAGATTCAAATGATCAAGTTGCTTATTGATAATGACAGAAGGTGCAACATTCAAGGAAGACATAAAGATCATAAAATTTGAAGATATCTCTCGAAGATAAATTGTAGTTTTACAAGTAATAGCAAGAATAAAGTAGACAGAAGTTCTCAATGTACACACGTAATATTTTGCTATTCTGTTTTAAGTTTTCCTAAGCCTCTAAGGTTGTAAATTCCTAAGAACAGTCTGTGTTCTTCGTCTAATCAAAAGGATTAGAGGTTCTTGTGAAAGCTGTAATCAATCTGAGTTTCACTATAAAGTTCTGAGTTTAAGAGTTATATACCTGCGGTTGCGTTGGCACAGTTGGAGAGTACTTCCACTTTTGCCTCGGTTTAGTATTCTTCGTGACTTGTGAATCAGGCGGCGTGCTGTTTGACTCGCCAACAGATTTACCAATCGATTCCTATATATAAAACTCGGTAAATTAATAAATCATGTATACTTATAAAACTATTAAATCACAGTGAACTCGAAAATAATATTAAAATGATCAATTTAATTCAAATATTTTAATACTTGCATTTGTTTGTACAGCTGGCTTTTCTTTCGCAAAATGGCCCTCATCTCGATGAGTATTGGCAGCGTTAGGATTAACGTCCAATGGTGGAGACACCACTGGAGACACCTGCAATACAAATTAAGAAATGCATTTGTTAGTAAATTAAATGTATAAAATGATAATTAGCAAAATTAATACAATAAATGGTTTCGTCAGATTCTGGTGCATGAGTTGACAATTATTTTGGCTTCTCCCCTTGTGCATCAAACCGAGCCATAAGTTGGTGAAACCATTGCCTGTGTATCTTCCACTTGCATTGTCAACAACTTTATCTTAAGTTCTTTGTCTTCACATTCGCGTCTCAGATCAGATTCACTTTCATGTCTCTCAGCTTCACGTTTGCGTCTCTCAGCAGCAAGTGCTGCTTCAAGTAGTTTGACTCTCTCATCATCCGATGCTATTCTTCGAGGAATATTAAAATATTTTCTGATTTTCACTCCGCTGCCCACTCCTATTGCATATCCTGACTTTTCGGGACCAAATACCTCTGTCAAGGCATCAGTCCCCTCATCAACCGTTAAGGTTTCGACTTTGATATTGTTCTTTGGTGGCTCTCTGCATTAAGGATTCCAATAGGCAATAAGTAATTTGTTTCATGACAATAAATATGAATATGTAATTAAATTATGTATTAGCATATATCTGTCAAGCATATATATATGTCAAAATGCTTACTACTTCATCGGCCTTTGCTATAGTCCTTTCATCTCGAAATACCCCTTCTTTGTTTTGCCTTCCCTTCAACCAAAATATACCACGTGGGGGTTCTTTATCTGCTTCAATTACTTTTTCTTCGATCTTATAATCATCAAATACACATGTAAAGGTAAACCAATTTGTATATATATATACAGTACTTAGAAAATAGAAAACAGAAAATACAAACAAATTATTGTTCTGTAAATGTAGTTACCAGTTTTTTTTCACATATTTATATCCACCTCATCCCATAGTATGCGGAGAAACAGACATGAAGCGTGCCTCTTTAGATGCATCTGACTTTTTCTTAATTTCATAATAAATTATACTTAATTAACGTTTTCAAACATAATATATAATATGAAAGATATATGTATGAATTTAATGATAATATAACCAAAACCTGGTAAGCTTCCGTGCTAGTGTACTGTACGAAATCAACCCATTCCTTTTGCTTGACAATTGCACTATACTTAAGTGGGACTTGATTTAGTTTTGAAGGTGTATCTTTGTTGGGCAGTATGTATTTTTCCCTCAATTTCCTTCTGAAGTTCCTTAGATGTGCACCAAGAGGATTCATTACTAACTTTCTGTATGTCTTATTAACATCAAAATATCGCTGCAAATACCAATTAAATACATAAATCTGATTAACAACAACCTTGTTCAATTTTTGAACATTAAGAAATTAAACATAATTGGTTAAAACTAACTGTGATTTAATCCAATAGCTTAGCTCTTGCTTCTAAGTCGACCTTCTTCCATGTCAGAATCTTCAAGCCTATGTGATCACGAACCATGGTTTCAATATCCATGATCCTTTAAGTACTTTTAGAGAGTTGAAAAATATTAAATATTATGAAGATTCGGTAGAAAAGTGTATAAGCAGATTAATGATTGTGTTTGTAGGCATTAACTGTAATTATCGAAGTTTAAGGAATGTAATACTGCAAGTCTAATTTAAAATTTTCGCATAAATTTTGGCTCCATTTTTTAAATATTTCGGTCCAAAATTAATATTTAAAATATCAGAAATGTTTTATGAAAAAAATACAAAAACACATGACTTAACTTAGTGGTAAAGGTGGTGGATGGTGTTATTGTGTTGGGCTGGTCACGTGTTCGAGTCTAACATATATGTAACTTCTTTGGCTTTTTTTATATTGTAAGTGATGATGATATAATTTATATCTTATATTTTGAACGGCTAGAATATCAATAACAACCAAAGTTATATAAGCTAAAAAAAACTTATACCAGCAATTTGGGTATAGTTTAAGGACCATTTTTTGTAATTTACTCTAATTGGAATTCAAACCAACATTTGTACATAAACCTAAACATATATTGTATTATAAATTAAAACCTAGTTTATAAAATAATAACTTGATTAATTTGAACCTAAGTTTTATTATTCATGGAATGGAATGGAAATGAAATGATTATATATAACGTAAGTTTACTAAATAATTACTTGATTAATTTTAACCTAAGTTTTATTATTTCACTAGAGTTAATTTGAGAAATTCTGTCTAGAGTTAAGTGATATATGTAAGGTCTACCACTGCAAGATCTATCTAGACGCGGATCCGTGAACGAGTGCGGAATCCTCGTTGACGGTTAGACGGACAACTCTCAACCACGAAACACGGAGACTATTAGACGCTGAACGAACGACACACGAACGATCCTACGAACTAATTCTCTCCGAAACGGCACTCACCTAGCTGATAAACTCGAGATCGCCTTAAGCTTAATTCCTCACGAATTTTGCTAAAAGTCTGCTAATGACTCGAGTCTATCCCTAATTATAGACCCTCATTCGAGTCTGATGTGGGCCAAACTCGAATCTGGCCCAAGGCCCATTCGAGTCTGTCCACAAGGACACTCTCGAATCTAGCCTTCATTCGAATCTAAGGCTACATTAGAATCTATCACAGATTCTAATGTCTACCTTTGTGTAATTCGAATCTAGCCAAATCACTTAAACACTTAAGTGATGAAACTTATGTTTTACTTATGTTTGAGTTAATCTTTGACCTTTATGTTTGAACTTCTTGTAATATGTTACATCAAGTTCAAACACACAATCAATAACAGACAAACACATATAAACATATATATCCAAACACTTGTTAAAATCACAATGCAATATCAATTAGACTGCTATCGTCACACAGGATGTACCAACAGACTCCCCCTTGACGATAGCTTCTAATAAATCACACAATTGATTTAAGAACTTTGTTTATTTATTGATTCAAAATACTACCAGCATACAAACCTTTCTCGACACATACCTTGACTACATTTTCATACTTACTTGCTTCACCGTCCATATGTGTGTCACTGGAGATCTTACAATTATACAAAATCTGAAGATCTTCTTTAGAGAGGTTTACCAGGTGAAGCGGGTCGTAGACTCTAAGAATGACTTTTTCTTCAAAATCCTCCATAACTGCTTCCCCGGTCTCAGTATCGGCGTACCACCAATGTAGATTCTGCAAAACATTCTGTGGCATTCGCTTTAGAGGCACCTTTCTCAGACATCTAGCTGGTTTATAATGAATCCTCATCCACGGTCGTCCAGTTAGAGGATCGATACGTGACGGATCCTCTACTCTTCTCCCGACCCTTGGATTCAAACGCTCGAATTTCCTTGATCTTCCCTCCTTTCTTATGATCCTTTCAATTAAGCTCGCATAGGGATCATTGCCAATGTTTATCAAATCTTTCCATGCTAGCGTAGTGATTTCGATCTTTGGCAGGGAGTCGAACGCTTTTAAAGTTCGCCTCATGTACTGAAGCCCGTCTTTCCTTTTAATTACAAATAGCTGCAGTTCTCTATCAAAGAACCAGCTTAATATGCGTTCGGACAGCTTCCCAGTACCCGGCACTTTCATTGTCTTCTTAAGCTTTAACTCTTTCTGTTCAGTCCTGAACCATAATTTTCGTTTCTGTTCATTTGAAAGCTCTCTATCCGGTTCTTCTGTTGATGGCTGAGCATTCAACGCCGCATTAACAATATCCACGTTAACAATATTCTCCCCATCTATCATATAAGTGTCCGTGATGGGATTCTGCTGCACAACTATTTCGTCAGCTTCATCATCCTCATCAGCTACTACTTCATCATCAGATTGCCAGTCAACTATTTCTTCCGGCACAAACTCACCTTCTTCAAGCTCTTCATCTTCATAATCAAAACCTACATCCATTGGATCATCATCGAGATCCATAAGCGCGTCAATCATCTCACTGATTTCAAAGTCTGTAGGCTGTTTTGATGAACTAGCTTCTCCCATTTCTCCTTCACCTTGACTAAGCTCCCCCTGAACTTGTGTAGCTTGAGCTGCAGGAAAATCTACAGGCTTATTCTCTTTATGTGCACCGGGATCATTGCCTTCGTCATCATTATCTCTATGCTGGACCACCTGATCCCTACAACTTGTCTCCCCCTGAGCTTGTAGATTTTTCATGAGCTGCTCAAGGAGGGACCTCATTGATCGGATTTCTGAAGACTGATCTGCAATAAAAGATTTTAATTCAATGTTCTCTTCCCTTACATCCTCCACAATCTTCCTTAATTCGGCATTGTCCTTGTCAAGATTTGCGTTATGCGCCTGGAGCTCGCCGACAGCCTTTGTTAAGGTCAAGATCTGAACATGCTGGAAGTCAACACGTCCCTTGAGTTGCACAAACCTCTGATTTTCAGAATAGGCGGTTGAGGTGGATGGAATGGACTGAATGGGAGAAGGGATGAATGGTGGTGGAATATATGGCTCATGATGCTGAGGTGGCGGTGATGGTGGAGCGGTGGATTGTGATTGGGTTTGGGTTTGAGACTGTTGGGCTTCGGATGCTGATGTTGACCCTTGCATGAACCGGTGACGCTTGGCCCTCTGCCTAGTCACCAAGGGAGCAACTTCCTCCTCTTCGAAGTCTGAATCCTCAGATTCCCTTTCTTCTCTCCTCCTCGATACTGCTGCTTCATTCACAATCAACCTAGATCCATAGGTTCCGATTTGAATTCCGGGATCTGCAGCCACTGATTCAGGAGCTTCAGCCTCCTACTCCTCCATATCATTTGATTCTGATTCGGATGACGTCAAGCCTTCATCAGCCCTTTCTGGCTCATACTCATCCACATCTCTAAAAACATCTTCTGCTCCTTCTGGTGGACTGAGCAGCTCCCCCACTAATGCTGCGGCCACGTCCTCGTTCGCATGGGGTCCTGATGCCCATATTTCTTCTAGTGTTTGCGCAATTTGTTCAGATTCAGGAACTGTACTTGAAGGCCCTGCTTCCTGTGCTTGGGGCTGCTCGCTTGTAGAAGGCCTAGATGCCTGGAGTTGACTCACTGCTGGTCGCTGACGGCGTCTTTGAACTCGTGGCTGTTGTTGTTGTTGTGGAAACTCAACGACCCCTGCCCAGTTGGCATCTTCCGGGGCTTGAAAATCCCTATCCACAATGGCTCCGAACAATGGACGAGCAACAGGAACAACCAATTTTCCTCGGTGTGAGGAACAATCAGCGAAAATCCGTTTGTCCATAACATTAACACTCAGAGAGTCATTTGACGGCGGCAAGTTTGGCAAGAAATGCCTTATCAGCATCATAATGAATCTTGGGTACAGCAAAAATCTTTCCCTTTCTGGAGCCGCAATCTGATGAACGAACTCCGAGAAGAACATCTGTGAAAAGCTAAACTTCCGATTGTATACCAATGCAATAACCCCAGATTGGATCTTTGACACTATGTAATCAAATCCAGCTTTCTTCGGTGCAAAACTGACCATGAATACATGTACCAAGAATCTCCATTGCCCAATCAGGCCACTCTTCATGTATGACGACTTTGTCACATCTAAACTGTATCCCATCCTCAGAAAAGCAGTCTGCCTAATACTTAACGGAAAGTCAATAGGCCCATCCTCTTGATCCTGAGATCCCAACTACAGAACCTGACGCAACATGTCTGCAGAGAAGACTAACGGCTGTCCAGCGATCCTAGTTCTTAGAACTGTCGGGGTGACAGTGCAATCAACTTGTAAATGGTCGTAAAACTGCCGTACATATGAAATAACAATTGGGATGTTATGGTATAGAGCAAAGCTAATCCTAGATTCAGCTAGGAAGTCCAATACTTGGCGATAACCCTGCGCCTCAGGGATATTATTGTCAGGATTAAGAACCATATTATGCTTTGGAACAAAAGCTCGAACCGCCATTTCTGCACAATAAACAAAACTGTTAGACTCATTAAAAATCAATAAACTTGTTTAAATTCAAATTTGTTTTATTTTGTACTTGTTTAAGTACAAAATCTAACACAATTAAATTTCTACAAGTTTAATAAAATTTAAATTAAACAGTGCAAATAAACAATAGATTCGAACATAACAGATTCGAAGTGTCCATATTGAGTGTAATGGACAGATTCGAATTGTTCCTATTCGAGTCTAATGGACAGATTCGAAGATCATGGTCATCTCGAATCTAATGACAGATTCGAGAAACCCATGAACAGATTCGAAGTCCATGAACAGACTCGAAACCCCGTCGGCTAATTTTTTCAACAAAACACAAGATTTTAATCATTTTGAACTTAGTAAATCACATACATTAGTTCAACTAGGTTCTAATCATTGATTTATGCTTTTAATTTGATCTTTTATAGGTCCAAACTTGGTAATTTAGCAAAAACCCTATTTCGACCCATAAAACTTCAAAATTCGACGATTTAGTCTAAAATTGTGTATAAAACTACACAAATCTTGTACAATCCGGTTGATTATACCTAGATGTATCTGTAGAATCGAAACACCAAGTAAGAGACTCGACAAAATGTCGTTTAGGAGAATTACGATAGACTCGAAGAATAGATTCGAAATCGCCTTTAGACTCGAGTGTACAGATTCGAAAACAGTAAATCTTAAATGTCTTCACTGTTGACCTATTTATACCACCAACCCTCGATTCTAAGCATAGATTCGAGTCTACTGACAGATTCGAAGTACTCCTTATTCGAGTCTGTCTTAGATTCGAAACCACCAATACTTAGAAAAATTTCGAAAATTTTGAAATAAATTCAACTTTTCCAACCTTTTTCTACGGTATCGTGTAACCAGATAAACTATGCCAATTCTTTTACCCTAAGCTCAAGATAGTTCACGCATTGTTTATTTTATCCAACTTTGAATGCACCCTCAGTAACTTTTGACCTTTTACCTAAGTAAAAAAATTTAAACTAAATTAAAATAAAATAAAATAAAAATAAAATAAACTAAGGTAAAAATAAAATAAAATCAAATCAAATTTTAACCCAAAAATTTATTCTAGACTTAAGCTAAACTTAAAGAATTTACAAGCTAAGCTAAATACTAAACAACATATTTTTGATGAGTATAGTCTAAGAGATGTTCAATCAGATAGCGATGTCCGATACTAACTTTCAGTACTTAAACTTTCACACTTAGGAATTTTTGATTCCTTTGATTGTTTGTCGTGACATACCTATTTAGCCGATTGTTGGTATTGTACCCCGTTAAACATTCTACATTTCGGAATATCCCTTGGCCTTTTTATTTATCAGGAAATTATCTTACGTGACCCAGACATAGACATACTTTTATGATCAAGGCACACAGACAAAGATTCTAACTTGTTGGTATTTGCAAACTTTCTTTAAAAGACAAACATCCGACACAGGTCTGTATTTTCATACAACAAAGTGTCTTAGTTCGACTAAAGGTTTATTTTTAAAGTTAGCAGACAGCGGTGACAGGTCTGTACTGACGTACAACAAAGCGACATATCTGCTAATCCGAATCTAAACAGAGACAACAGGTCTGTACTTACGTACAACAGAGTTGCATGTTTTCGACTCTCAGTTACATATGATATTTCTATTCTTTCCATTTTTAGATGTATTTGATGTTGCCATACATCCCCAGAAAGTTTGCATACCTCATTTAGACTCAAAGTTTGTATGTCTTGTACATAAAAATTAAGACCGATTGGTCATACATCTAAGTGAGTGACACGCTTGACTTTTTCTAGATTATTTTATTAGCCTTGAGATTCCCTATATGTATTATGCCTACCAACATATCAAACTAAATAAAGTATAACACTTAGGATTTAGTTGCATTATGTGTGAAAGCCTAAATACTTAGAGTCTGTAACAACGGTGCTAATTTTCGTCACTTTGAACCTATGTATCTAAGACTTAACTCTTTTTCTGATATTCTCTTTTTTTGTATTTTTGTAATTTTCTCTCTTTTTTCATTTGTTTTTCATAGAAAAAGCAGTAAAATAAGCTAACCTACTAACTTACTAAAAATAGAAACTTACTAAAAATAGAAACTTTCCTAAATTAGCAGACTACTGTAAAGAAAGAAATACTAAGACTCTACAATAAAATAAACTTACTACTACTAAGGTCAAATTACTCTGGGTTGCGCATTCCATTCAGTTGAATTAAATACTCAAACCGTGTTTTATCAAACGCTTTGGTAAATAAATCTGCATTATTATCTTCTGTTGCCACTTTTACCAGTTTGATTAAGTTCTTTTCAGCACAATCACGAATAAAATGATGCCTAATATCTATGTGCTTTGTTTTATTATGTTTCACTGGATTATTTGTTATAGCAATTGTAGATTGATTGTCTATCCTAATTGGAGTTTGAGTGTAAGCCAAACCGTAATCCCGCAATTGTTGTTGTATCCACAGAACCTGTGAGCAGCAACTACCAGCAGCAACATACTCGGCCTCGCACGTTGACACGGCTACCGACGTTTGTTTCTTGCATTGCCAGGATACCAATCTCCCTCCTAGGAACTGACAACCTCTAGTTGTTGATTTGCGCGTCAAGCTGCATCCTCCGTAGTCAGAATCCGTGAATGCCTCCAACTCTAGATCTCCCTCCGCGTGATACCAAAGTCCCAGCTTCGGTTTCGACTTGAGGTATCGTAGAATCCGCTTCACAGCTTTCATATGCATCTCCTTCGGATTCGCTTGAAACCTTGCACAAATACAAACAGCAAACATAATATCAGGTCTTGAAGCAGTTAAATACATAAGTGACCCAATCATGGCCCGATATAAAGTCGGATCCACATCGGTATCACTTTCAGTACCCGGCCCGAGATTGTGATTCACTTGAATCGGCGTGCTGAAATGGGCAGTCAACTTTGTTCCTTCCATCCCGAAACGCTCCAATATGTCATAGACATACTTGGTCTGATGGATAAACATGCCTTCCTTCTTCTGGTCAACTTGTAACCCCAAAAAGAAATTCAACTCCCCCATAGCACTCATCTCGAACTTAGACTTCATCACCTTCTCGAAATCTTTGCACATCTGTTCGTCTGATGATCCAAAAATGATATCATCGACGTACACTTGTACCAAGATAAAGTGATCACCCTTCATCTTCACAAACAGAGTACTATCTATCATACCCCTTTCAAAACCGTTTTCTAAAAGATGGTTGGATAAAGTCTCATACCATGCCCTAGGTGCCTGATGCAATCCATAAAGAGCCTTATCTAAGCGATATACTCTATCAGGATATTTTGGTTCTGTAAATCCGGGCTGTTGTTCTACATACACCAACTCCTTCACTTTCCCATACAGGAAAGCACTCTTAACATCTAGTTGATATACCTTAAAGCCCTTGAAGGAGGCAAACGCTAGAAACAACCTAATGGCTTCCAGCCTTGCTACTGGTGCAAAAACCTCGTTGTAATCGATTCCCTCCTCTTGGTTGAAACCCTTTACAACTAACCTCGCCTTGTTGCGCGTGACTATACCCCGATCGTCTCTTTTGCACTTAAAAACTCATTTGGTTCCTATGGCAATCTCCCCTCGAGGTAACGGAACTAACTCCCACACTTCTAGTTTCCTAAATTGCGAAAGTTCTTCCTGCATCGCTTCAACCCAGGAGTTGTCCTTAAGTGCCATTTGCACATTCTTAGGCTCTACTTGCGATATGAAACAAGAATAGAGACATGGGTGATATGCCTCGGAGTCGTTTATCATCGACAACAACACAGTGTTGTTATTTACACTACTCCGAGTCCTCACACCCTCGTTATGATTTCCTATGATGCTTTCTATTGGATGGTTCTTGTTAATCCTAGAGGTCTCTATATCATCAACTCTTAGATTATCTCCTAAGTTGGATCCTATTTCACCTAATGGGGGAATAGGCTCAGCTTCTACATTTTCCTCCTCACGGACATTTTCCTCAGAGTTGGAACTCGATGCTTGAGTCTGATTCTCAGTGGTAGGTGCCTCTTGATCAGCAACTTCTGGAGACCCATCTACAGTCGCAGTAGGCTCGGATGTAGATTCGAACGTGGTCCTCGGAAAGATTTGGCCATCATCGTTCAGATGCAACGTCGCCATGTCCTTCTCGATTGTACCTGCATCATGATCCAAAGGAATGTTAAATGACTCAAATAACTTATCGTAGTCAAATATCCATTCCGGACCAGTTTGGGGTTCATGTGTATAACTTGTGACTTCAATATTATACACAATCTCCACAGTATCAGTTGTTTTGTTAAACACCCGTTTGTTTGGTGAGTTTGGCACATAACCTAGGAAATATCCTTCGTCAGCCTTTTCACCAAACTTCGGTTGATGTTTTGTTCTTAAAAGTGTGCATGGTACTCCAAACGGTTCGAATCCAGTTAAGTTAGGTGGCCGTTTATTCAAAATTTCATAGCATGTTTTGTTCAATGATTTGACTGTAAGGACTCGGTTTAAAATGTGGCACGCGGTATTCACTGCCTCCCCCCAAAACATGGTAGGAAGCTTTGAATCCGAAAGCATAGTCCTTGCAGCCTCAATCAAAGTTCTATTTTTACGTTCGGCCACCCCATTCTGTTGAGGTTCATATGGTGCACTGAATTGATGCACTATGCCCTTTGATAGGCAATATACACCAATTACAGTGTTTTTGAATTCAGTCCCATTATCACTACGAATATGTTTAACCCTAGTTCCGTATGAGTTCTCCACTTGGTCCAAGAACCCGATGAGCTTTGCAGCCGTCTCGTCCTTCGTACCTAAAAAGAAAACCCAAGAAAAACGTGAGTAATCGTCGGTGATAACTAAGCAAAACCAACTACCTCCTATACTCCTTTTGTTGATAGGTCCGAAAAGGTCCATATGCAACAAATCGAATGTTGAGGCGATTGAATTTTGTTTCTTGGACTTGTGTGACTTCTTATGTTGTTTGCCTTTCATGCACGGTAGACACTTGTCCTCGAATTGAATACTCTTCAATGGCACACCCTGCACCAATCCATTCTTCGTTATGTAATTCATCTTCCTTAGGTGCAGGTGAGCCATGCGTCTGTGCCACAGTACGGATTCCGTCTCCGAAGCTTTTGATAGTAAGCAGATCGGACCCATCGAAGTATCTGGCTTGTTCATATCGAGCATGTACAAGTCATTCTTCCTTGGCGCCCGCATCAATATCCAATCTTCAGGTATCTTGAATCCAGGCTTCAGCACTAACGCCTCAGTGTCAGTAAATAACACCGAGTTCTTCTTATCACAGATTTGAGATACACTAATGAGATTATGAACCAGTTTATCAACGTGATAAACTTGATCCAATGTAATCGTCCCATTAGTGACTTCTCCAGTTCCAGTGATATTTCCACCCTTGTTACCCGCGAATGATACGAATCCCCTATTACCCCCCTTGAAGTCTGTGAGAAGACTTCTTTCCCCCGTCATGTGCCTGGAGCAACCACTGTCGACGAACCACTTGTTGTTTGGACCTGTAGTTATCTCCTGCACATGAAAGAAAAGAGGTTAGTTATCACGGGGAACCCAAGCCATGACTGACTTGGTAATACCATTCTCGTCCACATACGTGAACTCTTTCAAGTACCCATCTCGCCTTTCAGGTGACTTGGGCCTTTGAACTGAATTCTGTTGTGGTGCCGAGTGATTTAAGTTCACTCTTTGCCTTGGTGTAGGCATTTGTTGTGGAGCTCTAGAATAATTCCTATTATATGCCATTTCTGACTGAGATCCCTGAGCTCTTACCGGTGCATACTGTCTAACTGGAGTATGTGACCTAACTGGAGTATGTGACCTGCTAGGTGTGGTGCTCCTATAGACTTGTTACGGTGCTGACCTAGATTGATTATTGACACGATTTGGTGAATTTGTCCTAATCACTTCCTTTGGTCCAACCTTAACCGGTGCGTTTTTCACAACTTGTTTGGGTGCGGCCTGCACAGTTTTCTCGGTAGGTTGAGAACTACTGCTACTTGCCACACTGGGTGAGGGCTTGACAGGTGTTGGGTTCACTGTCTTAGGGGTAACATCGGCTTTCCTAAGTGGACAGTGAGAAGCAACATGCCCTTTCTCGTGACATCTGAAGCAAGACATCCTATCTATGGACTTTTTGTTTGTTCCCTTAGATCTAGGTGTCTCACTAGTGTCTACTTCCTTTGGTACATCTACGGTGTCTGACTCATCGACCTGGTCAGCCCATGAAATTTTCTGTTTTCCTGCAGGTGTTTCACTAGAGGAAGACACAAATTTCACTTTCTTGACCTTGACTGTTGAGTCAGCCACCTTAGGTGTATTTTCAACTATAGGCTCTGGTGTCGGTTCAGGTAGGTCTTCTAAGTCTACTGACTTGCCAGTTTTCTCCTGAGGCTGAGGCACATAGTTCGCATTGAACGGTGGAGGAATTTCGTGAAAACCTAGACCTACAGGCTTCTTAGACTGTCTTTGGGCATCTAAGACTTTCCCTAGATTTAGGCTCGAATTCCTAAACTTTTCCAGCTTGCTATTTGCCTCTGCTACCTTAACCTTGGTCTCTGCTAGCTCTATATCCTTGTCCTTAAGACTTTTTGTCAAGGCCTCTACGTGCTCATACATAAGTTCAATCCTAACACACTGCTATCTAGACGCGGATCCGTGAACGAGTGCGGAATCCTCGTTGACGGTTAGACGGACAACTCTCAACCACGAAACACGGAGACTATTAGACGCTGAACGAACGACACACGAACGATCCTACGAACTAATTCTCTCCGAAACGGCACTCACCTAGCTGATAAACTCGAGATCTCCTTAAGCTTAATTCCTCACGAATTCTGCTAAAAGTCTGCTAATGACTCGAGTCTATCCCTAATTATAGACCCTGATTCGAGTCTGATGTGGGCCAAACTCGAATCTGGCCCAAGGCCCATTCGAGTCTGTCCACAAGGACACTCTCGAATCTAGCCTTCATTCGAATCTAAGGCTACATTCGAATCTATCACAGATTCGAATGTCTACCTTTGTGTAATTCGATTCTAGCCAAATCACTTAAACACTTAAGTGATGAAACTTATGTTTTACTTATGTTTGAGTTAATCTTTGACCTTTATGTTTGAATTTCTTGTAATATGTTACATCAAGTTCAAACACACAATCAATAACAGACAAACACATATAAACATATATATCCAAACACTTGTTAAAATCACAATGCAATATCAATTAGACTGCTATTGTCACACAGGATGTACCAACAATATATATTTTGTAAGTGATAATGATAGAAATTGTATCTTATATTTTGAACGGCTAGAATATCATTTACATCTATACATGCAATTTGGGTATAATTCAAGGACCATTTTTTTCAATTTACTCTAATTGGAATTCAAACCAACAATAATGATAAACCAACATTTGTACATAAACCTAAACATATATTGTATTATAAATCAAAACCTGCTTGTAGTAATCACAGAATTGTATCAAAACCATACATTCACATCCTAGGTTTGTATAAAATTGTGGTAACAAGCATCCCAAATACAAACATTACAACTAAAAATGTATTCATTTACAAAAAGAATCCCTCTAATTAATGCATCTTCTTGTCAGTTGTGTTGTTGACTAGAACGGCTCAACCTGTTGAAATGCCTCGGTAAAAGCCTCTGGCGATCCTGCTTCAACAACCGACGCACTTTGGCAGCCATTTCGGTCACCGATTGAGGACGCCCTGATGATTTTCTAAAGGCATCATTCAATAGGATCCTAGCGTCTTGTACGCTCTGTCCTCATTCTGCCATCAGCAGGATTCTGAGAAGAAACTTAGCATCAAGCGATCCGAAACGTGCTGCCCGTTGCAGCTTCTCCTTTCCTTCAGTCTTCATACCCGCGTAAAAAATATTTAACTGTTGATCAAGACAATACGGAAACATAAATATGTATTTCATGTTTAAGAAAATAAATAAAACAATAGAAAGCATGGAAAATAAAGTGTACCAATCCATCATTAAAGAACAAGTTAATGTTTCCCTTCTCTCTCAGAAGGTAGTTTAGATTTTGGCCCCTAAACTCTATTCGGAGGATGGAATCAACTTCCATCATCTGATAAACTACATCAGACTCTGCTTCGCGATAGAAGGTTTTGCAACTGTAATGAATGCAGACATAAAAAATTAATAAAACGTACTCTTAAATAGGCAAATACATTATTATCAACTGTAATTTCTTAATAACACGTACTCTTAAATAGGCAAATACGTCATGTTCATTCAGAAAATCTAAGCCCAAATTAATGGGATACGGCTCATTAACCTTAATGTATCTCTTAAATAGGCAAATCCATCATTATCTTAGTTGAATCGATAATATATGATAGGGTTAGGAACCTTAAATTCTCTTGCTTTTAAAAAGTTGAAAGACACTTGATGCCCCCAAAAACCCCAATATTCTAGCTATTACTTCGTCTGGTAGCTCCATAGTCGTTAATCGGATTTGCGTAGTTGCTTGGCGAGAGTTTGAAATGATGATTTGCTGGTATAAGTTATGCTCTGTTCTGATGTTGGAGAAGATGAATGGCAGGAATAGGAAAAGGGTGATTGTTGTATGCGCGTGGTCATTACATGCCGTCATTTTCATATTTCTACTGAAATGACGTAAATGCCCCTAAAAATAAATTACATGCTATTGTATTAGTAAGGGTATTTTTGTCAATTTCGCAAGCTGTTAGTGCATTTTCTCAAGTTGTTAAGTTTATAAAATTACTTGATTAATTTCAACCTAAGTTTTATTTTATTATTCATGTAATTTCATGGAATGGAAATGAATTGATTATCTGTGTATAACCTAGGTTTATGAAATTACTTGATTAACTTCAACCTAAGTTTTATTTTATTATTAATGTGATTTCATGGAATGGAAATGAATTGATTATCTATATATAAGCTAGGTTTATGAATTACTTGATTAATTTTAACTTATGTTTTATTATTCATGGAATGGAATGCAATTGAATAGGTTAATTGAATTGAATAGATTAACTGTATATAACCTAGGTCTATGAAATTATTTGATTAATTTTAACCTAAGTTTTATTATTCATGGAATGGAATGTAATTGAATAGATTATTGAATTGAATTTATTAACTGTATATAACCTAGGTTTATGAAATTACTTGATTAATTTTAACCTATGTTTTATTATTCATGGAATAGAATACAATTGAATTGAATTGATTAATGTATATAATCTAGGTTTATGAAATTACTTGATTAATTTTAACCTAAGTTTTGTTATTCATGGAATGGAATGCAATTCAATGGATTAATTGAATTGAATTGATTAACTGTATATATCCTAGGTTTATAAAATTGTTTGATTAATTTCAACCTAAGTTTTATTTTATTATTTAAGTAATGGAATGGAATGGAAATGAATTGATTATCTGTATCTAACCTAGGTTTATAAAATTACTTGATTAATTCCAACCTAAGGTTTTACTATTTAATTGAGTTAAATTGAAAAATTATGTTTTTGCAAATTTCGAGCTGTTAGTTCAATTTCTCAAGCTGTTAGTGCATTTCTCAAACGGCTAATTGTTTTATAAACCTATGTATATAAAATCAATTGATAAATTTCAACCTAAGTTTTATTATTCAATTGAGTTAAAATGAAAAATTATGTTTTTACAAATTTTGAGCTGTTAGTTCAATTTCTCAAGTTGTTAAGTGTTTTATAAACCTAAATTTATAAAATTAATTGATTAATTTAAACCTAAGTTTTATTATTCATGGAATTGAATGCCTTTGAATTGAATTGGTTAACTGTATATAACTTAGGTTCATGAAATTACTTGATTAATTTTAACCTAAGTTTTATATTAATGGAATGGAATGCAATTGAATTGAATTGATTAATTGTTTATAACCTACGTTCATGAAATTACTTGATTATTTTTAAATGAGGAAAAACTATTTAAACTACCAGTTTCAAATCCAGAGCCCTAAATCGCACTTCCACTTTCACTCGAACCCTAGTTCTTGAATTCAGGATTGCATTGATGGTGGAATTAAAGATTGTCAAGGAGCACAACTGTATGCCCTACATTTTGGAGCATGCTGAGTTGGATGGTTTCCACAAGATGATGGACTTCTTGAGATGTACAAACATCTATTATGCTTTGATGTTGAATCCTACACTTTACATTCCTCAACTGGAGGAATTTTGGAGTCATGCTCGTACTGGAATTGTTGATGGAATCACTTCCATTGACTCTACTATTGATGGCCAACCGATCACCATCACTGAGGACTCCATTCGTGGGCACTTACAACTGCAAGATGCCCAAGGTATTAATGATATTGTTAGTACATCCTGTGTGACGATAGCAGTCTAGGTATAGATAGCATTTTGTGTAAACCAATTTACTTGATATTGGATATTAACAAGTGTTTGATATATGTTTGATTATGTATGTTTGATATTAATTGTTTGTATGTTTGAACTTAGGGTAATGTATTACAATAAGTTCAAACATAAAGTTCAAACATAACTTCGAAGTCAGATTCGAATTTGTCTAGGAGGACAAGTTCGAATAGGCCTTGGGCCAAGTTCGAATTTGTCCTAGACAAAGTCAAACCTGTTAGTATAATTAAGGGTTAATTAGATTAATATTAGACTTTTAGCAGAGACTCTCGAAGTTCTCAGAGAGTTTAAGCAAAAGCCGATCTCGAACTAGCTAGCAGTTTGGAGCGTTTCGTGTAGAGAAAATCACTGTGTTGGGACGACCCGCTGTTCGTCTATCACCGTGCTAGTCTCCGTGTTTCGGTGTGCGTGGTCTTACCGTCAAGCCACTAACGAGGATTCCGCACTCGTTGGAAGGTGTCGCGTCAAGATAAGATCCGTAGTCAGACGACCTTACAAGTGGTATCAGAGCCATTGGGTGTTCTTCGTGTTCTTCATGTTCACAAGAAACATCTGTGGTTTCTTGACGTTTTGGACGGTTAAAATCATTTTATCCCACACAGCTTTTGGTGTCTCCAAATGCATGATGAAGGTGAAGTCCCTTGTCTTTTTTAGTAATTCTTCTTTATAAGATTCTAATCTAGCAATTGTTGGATGGATTTTCGAGCTTTACAAGCAACATAACAGAAAATAGTTTGCATTAGTTCAAGTATTTGGTCGAAATCAATATTTTTACTCTTAAAATATTGGTTTAATCTGAAACCTTGAACGAAATCGAATTATTAGCCGTTTTTCGAACTTGCGGTGCTCGAACATCAAGGGGGTATTAGGGTTTACTCAAATTTCGAGTTTGTCAGAAAAATACGCTCCTCTCGAAGTTCTTTGGGGTTTGATTCAAGTTTGAGTGATTCGAATTTTCCTATTTTCGAATCTACATATCTTTGAATTTATAGATTCGACTTTACCAAGGATTTCGAATTTGTCCTTATTTCGATTTTTGTTGAAGTACAAACTTAATTTCGAATTTAATTCCAAACAAATTTAAAATTAATTAAATTCGAACTTACTCAGGTTCTAAAGAGTTCATTTAAATTAATTTCAGATTTAATTAATTAAGTTTTAAATTCAAAATTTTTGAAAAAATGACAAGTTTACAGAGGTTTATTGAGATGGACCATGAGGTCGGAAAGGCAAATTCTCCACCTAAGTTGATGAAATTGGAGGATTACTATTGGTGGAAGGATAGGTTCGCCGACTTCGCGAGATTCAATGATATGAGAATGTGGATATGTATCGACGAGGGATACGTTCCACCTACACCAGAGGTTGAAGGTCGTCAACGCGTCTTGTCATATCAGATGAAAGATGATGATAAGAAGTTATATGAGGCCGAGAACCGAGCATTCTCGATCATTCGAATGGCTTTACCTCAAGAGATCATGCACACATTTCGCAATCAACGAACAGCAAAAGAATTGAGGGATGCTTTGGAGAAAAGGTGTGAAGGAAATCCTAGAGTTAGAAAAGGTAGAATGAAAATGCTCATTCAGCAGTTCGCGATATTCAAAGCTTTGAAGAAGGAAAAGCTGGATGAGGCAATTACCAGATTCTATCATTTATTGACTGAGTTAGACAACCATGATGTCGAGTATAGTGAGTCAGAAAAGATTATTAAAATTCTAGATGCTTTACCACCCAAATGGGAAATGTATGTGGCGCTGATAAAGCATGATGAAGACAAGTTTTATACTCTCACTCTAGAAACAGTCATTGGAACGCTGAGGGCCTATAACATTGAATTGCTGAAGAAAGAACGAGATTATGACCAAGTATAGGATCCGGATATGTATTTTGGGAAGTCCAAACCTTCAACGGCAAGTGAATTGAAGTAGATACAACATTCTTTTCGGGTGAAACAACGACTCCGGTTGAAGTAGATCACACAGGTTGTCGGGCTTTCTTAGGGTTCTCAAGACCGGAAGACAAGCTAATGGCAACTGGCCATGGTGACTCAGCGAGTCAAGAGATTCATCAAGAGGACGGGCGGAAATCTCAACGTCGGTAACAATAAGATTGTGTGAAGACCACCCCTAACGGGGCGGTAGTCACGAGTCTAGGTCCCACATCATGCAATACGATATCAATCATAACTAAGATAGAGTAATTAATTGCGGAATTATAAATTACAGGTACAAACATATTAGAATTAAGTTTAATACAGATTATAGTTTTCTAATTAAACTAATAAAGGGCACAAGTCTAATCTAATTAATGTCATCATATAATCAAGATAAATCTACCCAGACCATCACATTATCATCTTCCAATCAGTACCAAAAAGGGTTGCTGAGTAGAGGTCTATGAGAACTCCTGTCTAGATCTTGTATGACCTAAGTACTAGGTCCGGCAAGTGACTTTCCTTTATCTTTTCCTGTAAAAATGTTAGTAGGAACTGTAAGCAATGCTTAGTGAGTAAATAGATTATCAAATCAACATGCATTGTCAAGCGGATCATAAGTTCTAGCGGGATATGTCTTGGCTGCCGCTACAGCCCTCATGATTGAGACATAGAAGTCATAGAGTCGGATGATGTTCAAGCCACGCTCACGCTTAAATCGTGGGGATCAGCCACAAACTGGGCTAGCTACCAGTAAATCAACATGGCGGAACATCGGAGGGTCATTACCAAGTTTAATAAAACTGGTGAAATAGCCAGGTCTAGAACAATAGACCGACAAGGCTAATCAAGCTGAATCAATATGTCAAAGTATATGCATGTATGAAGCATACGGAATCAAAGTCATCATAGTAATAATCTCAAAGCAATATCAGAAATGAACTGTAAATGCAATATCATATGAAGTGATAAATCAAATAGCTATCATGATCCACTGGGCAACGCCGAACCATGGTGAGCACTGGTCACAATCCAGCTGATAATATGAATGACAAATCAATCTAACATCAACAATATGTCTCAACCGGAAATTCTAGCATGTTAAATCTTAATATATATAACTCACAGTTTGGGGTCTTTATCAAGTAGATGTAAAATCGACCACCTGAGTTATCTCAGGATTTTATCTTTGTCTATCTGTTCTCTGTCAATTCAAATCATTGACCCGCTTTTAAATCTTTAAATCAATGTTCAGAAATTAACTGAACCTATCCAGAATCATATCATATCATATCATATCATGTCAATATCATCATCTTTTAGCTTTAAAATCTTTATTTTATCTGATTCTGATAACTGACAACTCATCTATCATTCTTTCATTCATATTCTTTGTTTCATTAAATTCTCAAAAGATCAGTATTAATATATATAATCATTTTGCTAATTATCTTGTTAATTTATGCGTTGTCCATGTGTTTTATTCAATATATTCGAATTTTGGGAGGGGGTTCGAATTTATTTATTAAATTCGAACATGTATCTAAATTCGAAGGTTATGCATTTCGAACATAGGGTTAAATTCGAATCCTTAGTTTCGAACTTATGGTTAAATTCGAAATACATAGCTAAATTCGAATCCTGTATTTCGAATTTTAGGTCAAAATCGAACCCTTGGTTTGATTTTAGCTATAATCAAGTTTGTTCTTCACATCTCGAATTTGTTCGTATTTCACAGCTTTTAAACAAACATTTCTAAGTATAAAATAATGAATATGCTAAGTATTAAGCCTAGGTTCGATTCTATTACACATAATCTAACAGATTCGAGATAAAACTTAAGCAAAATAGCTTTAATCGAATGAAAGATGGACAAATTCGAAAAACCAATAATAAGGAAGCTGAAATGTCGATTCTTACCTTAATTTCGTATGAAATCACACATGCAACGAAAGATTTACGTAGTATTCTTCGAGATCTTTTCGATGACGTATAGAACTCGAGATTTGGCCGGTCGGTTTGAGAGAAAAACTAGAGAGAAGGTTAATTTTTAGAAAGAGAGTAGAGAGAGAAAGAGATTTTTCTTAATTGTGTTATAATGAACCATTAATTGGGTTTATATACGTCATCTAGTTATATTTGCAATTTAACCCACTTTTACTTTGTATCTTACATCCTTTTTATTTAATTATCTATAGTAATTTATTAAACCATAATTTAAATATTTATATAATTTAATTAAATATTTCATAACTTAATTAAATTACAATTCAAATAATGTAATAATATTACATTATTGGTTCAAAATACAGAAATTAAGCTTAGCTAAAGACTAGGTTGTTACAGAATGGGCTCCACCACGCACAAACTTCGTCCCCTCAAGTTAGCTATGTTCAAACAGACTGGGATAAGTTGCTTTCATAACATCTTCAGATTCCCAAGACTGATGCGAATCCTTGTGGTGTTTCCACTGGACGAGCACCATCTGTATATCTTATGTCTAAGATTTTTAGTCTTCGAGTCCAGAATACATTCTAGCTCTTTAACTACTCGAAGCTTTTCATCAACTTGCAGATTAACATGTGGTATTTGTACTTCTCTTTCATCTGCTAGACTCTTTCTCAAGTGACTGACATGGAATACAGGATGTATTCTCGCTAAGTCATTTGGTAGTTAAAGACGATAAGATTGATTTCCTATCTTTTTCACAATCTTGAACGGACCAATGAATCTCGGAGCTAGCTTGTTTCTCTTTATAAATCTTACCACATTCTTCATTGGGGATACTTTCAGCATCACCCAATCGTTAACTGAAAAACTGATCGATCTGTGCCGATTATCATAGTATGACATCTGCCTGCTTTGAGCTTCAAGGATATTTCTTCTGACAAGTTGAATCTTTTCATGAGTCAAGTGTAAAAGGGCAGGACCCGCTATAGGCGATTTACCTGTTTCGCGCCAACAGGTGGGAGTTCTGCACTTTCTTCCATACAAAGCTTCAAAAGGAGCCATCTTGATCGTTGAATGATAACTGTTATTATATGAGAATTCGACCAAAGGCAAATGGTCATCCCAGTTACCACCTAGATCAAGAACACAGGCACGAAGCATATCTTCAAGAGTTAAGATAGTACGTTCACTTTGGCCATCTGCACTTAGGTGATAAGCTGTACTCATTGAGATTTGAGTACCCATCCCTTCTTGCAGCGGTTTCCAGAATCTCGAAGTGAAACGACTATCACGATCAGAGACGATAGATTTCGGCACACCGTGACGAGAAATTACTTCTGTGATGTATATCTGTGCCGATCTATCAAGAGAATACGTCTCTTTCATTGGTATAAAGTGAGCTGACTTCGCTAATCGATCCACGACTACCCAGATGGAGTCGTGCTGTCTCTTGGTTTTAGGCAACTTTGTGATAAAATCCATGATTATATGCTCCCACTTCCACTCAGGATCTGACAGTGGTTGCATATCCCCGAAGGGTTTCTGATGTTCTACCTTAACCATCTGACAGATTCTGCAAGTTTCAACGAATCGACCGATGTCTTTCTTCATTCCTGGCCACCAGTAATCAGCTTTCAGATCGAAGTACATCTTTGAGCTGCCAGGATGAATAGATAACTTGGACTGATAGGCTTCGGATAGAAGAGTGTTGCGAATTGAACTGTATTTAGGAATCCAGATTCGGTTTCCCTTGAGACATTGAACTCCCATATGGTTCATAGATAGGAATTGTAACTGCCCTTTGAGATTTTCAGAACAGAGATTCTCTTCTTTCAGTGCTTCAGATTGAGCAGATCTAATGTCCTCGATAAGATTGGAAGAGAATACAACAGGAGTCAGGGCATAGCAACACTTTTCTGGGTATACTTTCCTACTCAATGCATCCGCGACAACATTAGCTTTGCCGGCATGATATAGGATCTCACAATCATAGTCCTTGATAAGCTCCAAGGACCGACGCTGTTTCATATTCAGATCCTTTTGAGTAAATAGATGCTTGAGACTTTTATGATCGGTGTATAGCTGACACCGAGTCCCATAAAGATAATGACGCCAGATCTTCAGTGCAAAGGTAACGGCAGCCAACTCAAGATCATGAGTTGGTGCACTTTTCTCATAATCCTTCAATTGCCTTGAAGCGTAGGAAATTACTTTTCCTCTTTGCATTAGAACACATCCTAAGCCAGTACCAGATGCGTCACTGTAAACGACAAAATCATCGTTGCCCTCTGGTTAGGCTAGGATTGGCGCTTGAATAAGCTTTTGTTTCAAAGTTTCAAATGTCTCTTGCTGTTTATCCGCCCATACGAAAGGTGTATTCTGTCGTGTTAACATCGTGAGTGGCACAGCAATCTTCGAGAAGTCCTTAATGAATCGCCGATAGTAACCGGCCAATCCAAGGAAACTTCTGATTTCGGAGGCATTGCGAGGCGTTTGCCATTTCTTAACAGCCTCGACTTTAGAAGGATCGATGGAGATACCTTCGCCAGATACGACATGGCCAAGGAATTGAATCTATGAAAGTAATCAAAGTAGAATTTCAAGTTTTTATGAGATCAAAGAACGCTTAGGAACTAGCTCGAAACAATATAAGGTTATACCTGTCTGAGCCAGAATTCACACTTAGAAAATTTTGCATAGAGTCTTTCCTTTCTCAATAACTCTAGCAGTTGTCACAGGTGATGAACATGATCAGCCTCCGTTTTGGAGTAAATCAAGATATCGTCTATGAATACGATAACTGACTTATCCAGCATTGGTCTGCACACGCGATTCATGAGATCCATGAACGCTGCTGGTGCATTTGTCAGACCAAAAGGCATTACGAGAAATTCGTAATGACCGTATATTGTTCGGAAGGCTGTTTTCGGAATATCCTCATCTCTTACTTTCAATTGATGATACCCAGAACGAAGATCAATTTTAGAGAAGTAGCTTGCTCCTTGTAATTGATCAAATAGATCATCAATCCTGGGCAGAGGATATTTGTTCTTGATAGTGACTTTGTTCAACTCACGATAGTCGATGCACATTCGAAAAGTTCCGTCTTTCTTTTTAACAAACAAGACAGGTGCACCCCACGGAGATGAACTCGGTCGGATAAGTCCCTTTTCTAACAGATCTTGCAGTTGTTTTGACATTTCCTGCATCTCTGCAGGCGCAAGTCTGTAAGGAGCTTTAGCGATGGGAGCCGCACCAGGAACCAAGTCAATTCCAAATTCAACTTGTCGTTCTGGTGGCACTCCAGAAATATCATCCGGGAATACGTCTGGGAACTCACAGACGATAGGAATATCAGAAATGGATTTCTTATTGGCTTCAGAGATAGATTCAGACGAGACAAAACATAGATATGATTCGTAACCCTTAGACAGATACTTGTGAGCTTTTTCAACAGTTATAAAGCAGTGAGCACCTTTCCACTTCTCGCCTTTGATTTCTAACACTCGGCCGTATGAGGACTTGATTCTGATAATCCGGCGGTTGCAGACGATCGTAGCTTCGTTATTCATTAACCAGTCCATGCCGATGATGACATCAATTCTTTCAGCGGAATCGGAATAAGATCGAGGTTGAATACAATATTATTAATGAGTAGAGTGCAATTACGGTAAACAGAATCAGCCATAACAAAATTGTTACTGGCCGTCTCAATATCAAGTACTAAGGGAAGCTTCGATGGAGATTTGGATAATCTTTGTGCAAAGAAGTCGATATGAAGGAACGACTAGCACCAGAATCAAATAATACGCGAGCAGGTATCGTATTTAACTGGAACGTACCGGTAACTACGTCAGGAGTTTCTTTTGCTTCCTCGGCTGTTATATGAAATGCTCGAGTCCTTGCAGTCGGAGTTCCAGCTGAGCTTTTCATCGTAGATCCTCCAGCTGACAATTGTGACTGACCCCGTTGCCCGCTACGACACTGATACATGAAGTGTCCTCGTTTTCCACATTTCGCACACCCAAGTCCTCGCTGAGAACATTCTTCACTGCTGTGACCGATTCTGTTACACGCAAAACAAGTGACGTCATCTGGGTTACACAGCCCCATGTGTGATTTTCTGCATCTCTTGTAGAATCGTGGCTCGTTCGTTAAAGAGTAGGCTTGCGCTTTCTGTGGCAAGCTGTACTGCTGAGATTGCTGGGGTTGCGATTTGTTGGACTTGAAGAATCTACCGAATCTCTGTTTCTTCGGAGGAGAAGGACATGTCGGGTTCGCTGATGGAGCGTAGAGCTGATCACCATACTCTAGATATCCCCTCTCGATCTGTCTGGCCGCTTCAACCATTTCCAGATAGGACTTGTACTTTATTGCGCTCATTGGGTGTCGGTATCTCGGGTTGAGTCCTTCGCGAAATCGATTCATCTTTCTTTCTTCAGTAGCTACTTGATACGAGGAGTAGCCGCAGAGTCGCGAGAATTCATGTTCGTACTCGTCAACAGATTTAGTTCCTTGAGTCAGCTGCATCATTTGAACTTCCATCTTGTCTCGTTGATCAATAGGGCAATACTTCGCGTTGAACATGTCTAAGAACTGTTCCCACTCTAAAGTTTGTATTACTTCCTCGCCATAAATGCTTCTCTGTGTTTTCCACCAGGCACGGGCAGCACCGATGAACAATGCAGAAGCGTAACTCACTTTCTTTGATTCTAAACAATCTGAAATTCCAAAGATTTCCTCAGTATGGCTGATCCAATCCATCGCCTGAATTGGATTTACTGTACCCTCAAAGTTCAGGGCACCGCTGGCTTTGAAATCTTTAAATTTACAACCTTGGCTGTGCAATTTGGGTTTCATGGTTTGAATTATCAGAATCGGAGTCATTATTCTGGACTTGTTTTTCTTTTCTTTTATTCTTTTTATCATTGCGTCTCTTAGCTTCGGCCTCATCTCTGGCCTGAAACTGTTCTTGCATAATCTTATTTTGTTATTCAGAATGTCGGGCTAATAGCTGTTGCATCATTTCAAACATTTGTTGTGGGGTCATGTTGTTGGGAATGTCACCTGATCCTGACATCTTTTACTGAAAAGTAAAATCATTTAACTATCAGTTTATAGACTTAGATCTATGTACCCTTTTTCCCATCCTAACAGTCTGAACATCCTATCTCAGTTCAAACCACCTAAATGATTGATACATATGTATTGCTTCAGTTTGAGACCAAGTATTACTCACGTAGTACTTGATTCACTCAAACTATGGGCTCTGATACCATCCTGTGAAGGCCACCCCTCACGGGGAGGTAGTCACGAGTCTAGGTCCCACATCATGCAATACGATATTAATCATAACTAAGATAGAGTAATTAATTGCGTAATTATAAATTACAGGTACAAACATATTAGAATTAAGTTTAATACAGATTATAGTTTTCTAATTAAGATAAATCTACCCAGACCATCACATTATCATCTTCCAATCAGTACCAAAAAGGGTTGCTGAGTAGAGGTCTATGAGAACTGCTGTCTTGATCTTGTAAGACCTAAGTACTAGGTCCGGCAAGTGACTTTCCTTTATCTTTTCTTGTAAAAATGTTAGTAGCAACTGTAAGCAATGCTTAGTGAGTAAATAGATTTTCAAATGAACATGCATTGTCAAGCGGATCATAAGTTCTAGCGTGATATGTCTTGACTGCCGCTACAGCCCTCATGATTGAGACATAGAAGTCATAGAGTCGGATGATGTTCAAGCCACGCTCACGCTTAAATCGTGGGGATCAGCCACATACTGGGCTAGCTACCAGTAAATCAACAGGGCGGAAAATCGGAGGGTCATTACCAAGTTTAATAAAACTGGTGAAATAGCCAGGTCTAGAACAATAGACCGACAAGGCTAATCAAGCTGAATCAATATGTCAAAGTATATGCAATGATGAAGCATACGTAATCAAAGTCATGATAGTAATAATCTCAAAGCAATATCAGAAATGAACTGTAAATGCAATATCATATGAAGTGATAAATCAAACAGCTATCATGATCCACTGGGCAACACCGAACCATGGTGAGCACAGGTCACAATCCAGCTGATAATATGAATGTCAAATCAATCTAACATCAACAATATGTCTCAACCGGAAATTCTAGCATGTTAAATCTTAATATCTATAACTCACAGTTTGGGGTCTTTATCAAGCAGATGTAAAATCCACCACCTGAGTTATCTCAGGATTTTATCTTTGTCAATCTGTTCTCTGTCAATTCAAATCTTTGACCCGCTTTTAAATCTTTAAATCAATGTTTAGAAATTAACTGAACCTGTCCATAATCATATCATATCATATCATGTCAATATCATCATCTTTTAGCTTTAAAATCTTTATTTTATCTGATTCTAATAACATACAACTCATCTATCATTCTTTCATTCATATTCTTTGTTTTATTAAATTCTCAAAAGATCAGTATTAATATATATAATCATTTTTCTAATTATCTTGTTAATTTATGCGTTGTCCATGTGTTTTATTCAATATATTCGAATTTAGGGAGGGGGTTCGAATTTATGCATTAAATTCGAACATGTATCTAAATTCGAAGGTCATGCATTTCGAACATAGGGTTAAATTCGAATCCTTAGTTTCGAACTTATGGTTAAATTCGAGATACATAGCTAAATTCGAATCCTGTATTTCGAATTTAAGGTCAAAATCGAACCCTTGGTTCGATTTTAGCTATAATCGAGTTTCTTCTTGACATCTCGAGTTTGTTCGTATTTTACAGCTTTTAAACAAACATTTCTAAGTATAAAATCATGAATATGCTAAGTATTAAGCCTAGGTTCGATTCTATTACACATAATCTAACATATTCGAGATAAAACTTAAGCAAAATAGCTTTAATCGAATGAAAGATGGACAAATTCGAAAAACCGAAAATAAGGAAGCTGAAATGTCGATTCTTACCTTAATTTCGTATGAAATCGCACAGGCAACGACAGATTTGCGTAGTACTCTTCGAGATCTTTTCGATGGTGTATAGAACTCGAGATTTGGCCGGTCGGTTTGAGAGAAAAACTAGAGAGAAGGTTAATTTTTAGAGAGAGAGTAGAGAGAGAGTGGAGAGAGAAAGAGATTTTTCTTAATTGTGTTATAATGAACCATTAATTGGGTTTATATACGTCATCTAGTTATATTTGCAATTTAACCCACTTTTACTTTTGTATCTTACATCTCTTTTATTTAATTATCTCTAATAATTTATTAAATCATAATTTAAATATTTATATAATTTAATTAAATATTTCATAATTTAATTAAATTACAATTCAAATAATGTAATAAAATTACATTATTGGTTCAAAATACAGAAATTAAGCTTAGCTAAAGACTAGGTTGTTACAGTTGGGTTTGATAAATCCAAAGTTAAGTGTTACAATTGTCAAGGGTTAGGACATTTCGCTAGAGAGTGTCAAAGACCTAAAGTCGAGAACTACCAGAACCAGTTCCAGAATCAATCTCAAGGGAGATCTCAGCCGGGTAGTTCAAGCAATCAGGCAAACATCGCTGGTCTGTTAACCAATGTCACATCTAACAGACAGCTCGATGGAACATATGATTGAAGTACACATCCAGAGTCCAATGCTAGAGCCATTATGGCTGAAGTAACGGAGACTGGAAGTGTTGGAGTAGAGGAAGAAACAAGGGACAAAGACCAAAAAGATATAAGTCCTATGTTGGTAGAAAAGTCAGAAGATCAGAGATTCTGGAGTTCGCCGCACAGATGGCCAACGTGGAATCAGATCACGCGAAGGTAATTCTGAACTTCTCTACATTCCATGATTTATGTGCTTTGTGTGCTACGTCTAATGATAGATTAAACTTAGTGCTAGAATCACATCAAAATATAACTGCTCAAAATGAATCCTTAAAATCGGACAACACAAGATGTCATAGTTCTAAAAGACAAGCTCAGTGAGCAGTGTGTTAGAATAGAACTCATGTATGAACATGTTGAGGCATTGACCAAAGAGCTTAAGATCAAGGAAGTAGAGCTAGCTGAATCTAAGGTTAAGGTAGCCGAGGTGAATAGTAAACTGGAAAAGTTTAGGAACTCATCACTGAACCTAGAGAAGATCTTAGATGCACAACGTCAGTGTATGAAACCTGTAGGTTTAGGGTATAATAAGAGTCCTCCACCTTTCAATGATAACTATGTACCTCAGCCTCAGTATAAAACTGAAAAACCAGTTGAATCAGACGTAGCACCTGAACCTGTGTCTGAAATCGTTAAGAATAAAGAAACTAAGGTGACTAGTAATAATGTCAAGATTAAGAAGGTTAACTTTGTGCCATCTTCTAGTGATAAACTTGTAGGAGAAGCCAAAATTGACTTTAATAATCAAGAGGAGGAAACGGTCACTATAGTTGAGACGAAAGAACATGACACTAGTGAGACACCTAAGTCAAAGGGCAAGCATAAGAAGTCGATTGACAAAATGTCTTGCTGTAGATGTCATGAAAAGGGACATGTTGCTTCTTGTTGTCCACATAGGAAGGTACACTCTACACCTAAAACTGGAAAGCCGGAATAACATAAACCTTCTACAAGTGTAGCAAGCACAAGTGCTTCTCAAAACACCGAGAAATTTGTGCAAGTCACACCAAAAAGTGCTGTGAAACAAATACCTGTGTCAGGTGGACCCAGTGATGTGGTTAGGACTAGTTCACCAAATAGAGTCCCAAATCAAACTAGGTCAGGACCTCAGCAAAACTATAGGAGTACTACACCTAGAAGAGATTACACTCCGGTTAGGTCACACACTCCTGTAAGACAGCAAACACCAGGTAGAGCTCAGGGATATCAATCAGAAATGCCTTATAATCGAAATTATTCAAGAGCTCCACAGCAAATGCCTACACAAAGGCCGAGAGTGAACTTAAATCACTCTGCACCACAACAGGCTCTAAATCAAAAACCCAAGTCACCTGGAAGGAGAGATGGGTATTTGAAAGAGTTCAAGTATGTGGACGAGAATGGTATTACGAAGTCAGTCATGGCTTGGGTTCCCCGTGATAACTAACCTCTTTTCTTTCATGTGCAAGAGATAACTACAGATCCAAACAACAAATGGTTCGTCGATAGTGGTTGCTCTAGGCACATAACTTGGGAAAGAAGTCTACTCGCAGAATTCAAGGGAGGGAATATAGGATTTGTATCGTTCGCTGGAAATAAAGGAGGAAATATCACCGGTACTGGAGTGGTCACTAATGGGACTATCAAATTGGATCAAGTTTATCACGTTGATAAACTGGTCCACAATCTCATTAGTGTATCTCAAATCTGTGATAAGAAGAACTCAGTACTTTTCACTGATACTGAGGCGTTAGTGCTGAAACTGGGATTCAAAGTACCTGAAGAGTGGATACTGATGTGGGCCCCAAGGAAGAATGACTTGTACATGCTAGACATGAACAAACCGAAATCTTCGATGGGACCAATATGTCTTCTATCTAAAGCTTCAGAGACAGAGTCAGTTTTATGGCACAGACACATGGCACACTTGCACCTAAGGAAAATGAACTATATCACTAAAAATGGATTGGTGCAAGGTGTTCCAATGAAGAGTTTTCAGTTTGAAGACAAGTGCCTACCGTGCAAGAAAGCAAAACAACACAAGAAGGCACACAAGTCCAAGACTCAAAACTCCATAGCTGCCACGTTCAATTTGTTGCATATGGACCTGTTCGGACCAATCAACAAAAGGAGTATAGGTGGTAGTTGGTATTGTTTAGTTATTACTGATGATTACTCACGATTTTCTTGGGTTTTCTTTTTAGGTACAAAGGAAGAGATAGATGCAAAGCTGATCGGGTTCTTAGACCAAGTGGAAAACTCTTACGGGACGCGGGTAAAACGTATCAGGAGTGATAACGGAACGGAATTCAAAAACACAGTAATTGGTGTATATTGCCTATCAAAGGGCATAGTGCATCAATTTAGTGCACCATATGAGCCACAACTAAATGGGGTGGCAGAACGGAAAAACAGGACTTTGATTGAGGCAGCAAGGACCATGCTCTTGGATTCAAAGCTTCCTACCATGTTTTGGGGGGAGGCAGTGAATACCGCGTGTCATGTTTTAAATCGTGTCCTTACTGTCAAATCACTGAACAAAACCTGTTATAAAGTTTTGAACAATAGGCCACCGAATTTAACTGGCTTCGAACCATTTGGGGTACCATGTATGTTAACGAAAACAAAACATCAACCTAAGTTTGGTGAAACGGCTGACGAAGGATATTTCCTTGGTTATGTGCTGAACTCACCAAACAAACGGGTTTTCAACAAATCTAATGGTACAGTAGAGATTGTGTATAACATTGATGTAACAAGTTATACACATGAGCCCCAAACTGGTCCGGAATGGAATTTTGATTATGACAAACTGTTTGAATCATTTAACACTCCTTTAGATGGAATTGCAGGTACACTCGAACAGGACTTGTCGTCATTAAATCTGAATGAAGAGGGTCAAAGTTTTCCGAGGACGACCTTTCCATCAACTTTCGAGCGTACAACAACTGAAGATAGATCTCCAACAGAGAATGATTCTGAGTTGCCTACAAACGAAAATTAGACAACAAGTTCTGACTCTGAAGACAGTGTTCATGAGGAAGAAAATGTAGAGTCTGAAGTCATTCCCCTGCTAGGTGAGATAGGATCAAATTAAGGAGATAATCTTAGGGTTGACGAGATAGAAACATCGAGGATTAATAAGAATCATCCGATTGAGAGCATCATAGGAAATCCAAATGCTGGTGTGAGGACTAAGAGTAGTTTGAATAACAACACAATGTTATTGTCAATGATCAATGACTCCGAGGCCTTTTACACTTGCCTCTATTTGTGTTTCATCTGGCAAGTAGAGCCGAAGAATGTGCAAATGGCACTGAAAGATAATTCTTGGGTTGAAGCGATGCAGGAAGAACTGTCAGGAGTTAGTTCCATTACCTCGAGGAGAAGTTGCAATAGGAACCAAGTGGGTTTTTAAGTGCAAGAGAGATGATCGGGGTATAGTGACTGGCAACAAGGCAAGATTAGTGGTAAAGGGCTTCAACCAATAGGAAGGAATCGATTGCAATGAAGTATTTGAGCTAGTGGCGTTAAGAGTGCTTTTCTCTATGGCAAAGTGAAGGAACTGGTGTATGTGGAACAACCGCCCGGGTTTACAGATCCGAAGTATCCAGATAGAGTGTATCGTTTAGATAAGGCTTTGTATGGACTACATCAAGCACCAAGGGCATCGTACGAGACGCTATCTACTCATCTTCTAGACAATGGGTTTAAAAGAGGGACGATTGATAGTACGCTGTTTGTGAAAAGGAAGGGTGAACATTTCATCTTGGTACAAGTGTCGTCGATGATATCATTTTTTGGGTCATCAGACGAGCAAATGTGCAAGGAATTTGAGAATGTGATGAAGTCTAAGTTTGAGATGAGTCCTATGGGTGAGTTAAACTTCTTTCAGGGTTTGCAAGTTGAACAGAGGAAGGAGGGTATGTTTATCCATCAGACGAAGTATGTCTATGGCATTCGAGAGCGCTTCCGGATGGAAGGAACCAAGCTGACGGCTCCCTTTAGAACGCCGATTCAAGTGAATAATAATCTCTGACCGGGCACAGAAAGTGATACCGATGTGGATCTGATGTTATATCGGGCCATGATTGGATCACTCATGTATTTAACTGCTTCTAGACCTGACATAATGTTTCCTGTGGGTATTTGGGCTAGGTTTCAAGCTAATCCAAAAGAGATGCACATGAAAGCTGTGAAGCGGATTCTGAGATACCTCAAGTCGAAACCGAAGCTGGGACTATGGTATCACGCGGATGGTGATCTGGAATTGGAAGCATTCACGGATTCAGACTATGGAGGATGCAGCTTGAATCGCAGGTCAACAACTAGAGGTTGTCAGTTCCTTGGAGGGAGACTCGTTTCCTGGCAATGCAAGAAACAGACTTCGGTAGCTGTGTCAATGTGCGAGGCCGAATATGTTGCTGTTGGTAGTTGCTGTTCACAGGTTTTGTGGATACAACAACAATTGCGGGATTACGGTTTGACTCATACTCATACTCCTATTAGGATAGATAACCAGTCAACTATTGCTATAACCAATAATCCAGTTAAACATAGTAAAACGAAGCACATAGACATAAGACACCATTTTATACGTGATTGTGCAGACTAGAACCTAATTAAGCTGGTAAAAGTGGCAACGGTAGATAATAATGCTGATTTATTTACCAAAGCTTTTGATAAGTCACGTTTTGAGTTGTTAGATCAACTAAATGGCATGCGTAATCCGGAGTAATTTGACCTTAGAAGAATTTATTTCCTTTTATAGCAGTAAAATTTCTTTCCTTTTATAGTAAGTTAGTAGGTTAGTTAATTTTCTTATTCTTATTTATGAAAAACAAAAGAAAAAAGAGAGAAAACCATGAAAAGCTCAAAAAAAAAAAAAGAGAATATCAAAAAATGAGTTAAGTCATAGATACATAGGTTCAAAGTGACAAAAATTAGCACAGTCGATACAATCTCTAAGTGTTAAGCTTTCACACATAATGCACCTAAAACTCTAAGTGATATACATTTTCTAGTTTGATGTGTTGGTAGGCATAATACACAAAGGGAATTCTAAAGCTAATAAAATATTCAAGAAAAAGTCAGACGTGTCACTAACTTAGATGTATGACCAAATGGTCTTAATTTTTATGTTAGAGAGATACAGACAATGATTCTAAATGACGTATGCAAATTTTCTGGGGGATGTATAGCAACATCAGATACATCTTAAAGAAAAGAAAAGAAAGAAAAATAATGATAGTGAATTGAGAGTCAAAGCAAGTAACTCTGTTGTACGTCAGTACAGACCTGTTGCCTCTGGTTTGACTCGAGTTAGCAAGATAAGTCGCTTTGTTGTACGTCGGTACAGACCTGTCACCGCTTTCTTGCTAGCTTTAAAATAAACTTTAAGACAAACTAAGACACTCTGTTGTATGTAAATACAGAACTGTGTCCGATGTTTGCCTTTTAAAGAAAATTTGCAATACCGAAAAGTCATAATCATTGTGTGTATTCTTTGATCATAAAAGTATGTCTAAGTACGGGACACGTAAGGTAGTTTCTTGATAAATAAAAAGGCCAAGGGATAGTCCAAAGTATAACATGTTTAAAGGGAAAATAATACCAACAATCGCCTAGAAATGTGTGTCACGACAAACAATCAAAGGAATCAAAAATTCCTAAGTGTGAAAGTAAGATATTGCAAGTGCGTATTTGACACGCTATCTGATTGAAACTTTCTTTGACTTTCTCGCCAAAAATACTCTGTTAGTGTAGGATGTACATTTTAAAAGTAGTTCTGAATAGTTAAAGTTTAAATTTTATTCAAAATTTTATTTTATTTTATTTTATTTTATTTTTCTTTTTAGGAAAAACGTCAAAGTTACTAAGGATGTATCTTAGTTGAATAAACATACATTGCATGAAAATATGTCGCTTTGTGTGAATAATTTTTCAAAGTTTGTTTCGTTATACTTAAAGGTTGAAAAAGATGAAAACGTTGGAAAAGTTGAATTTTATTCAAGGATTTCAAATTTTCAAGTATTTTAAAATTTAAAACAAACTCGAATAAATATTCGATTATGTCAGTAAACTCGGATTTAATACAAGTTCGATGGTGGTTAGTATATAAGGTCAACAGTGACTCATTTATGTCACCTACTTTTGATTTTGTTGATTCGAACTTGCACACCTGCGATTTCGAACTTGTTCTCGACTTTGCCGTTTCGAAGATTCCACTGTTTCTCGAAGTTTTGTTGTTGTGTGTTCGACTTTACTAGCAAATCTAGGTATAATCATAAGTATTATACAAGATTTAGATAGCCTAAGACTCATTTATAGCAAAAATCGACCAATTTTTGAAGTTTTTGGGTTTTAAACTTTGTGATTCAAAATCACAAGTTTTAACCGGTGAAACTTCATATAAAGGGCATATATCTTCGATTAGAACCTAATAGGACTAAATAATACCATTTTCTAAGTCTAATGGGGTTTGAATCATGGATTTTTGTTCGATAGTGACCGACTTCGAACATGTTCATCATGTTCGAACTTGTCAGGAAATTCAAATTTGTTAACAAACTCGAATTCAAGTCAAATTCGAACATGACCTTCGAATTTAGTATTAAAGTAGAAATATATGCATAATTTTCAATTCAAACTTGTAGAAATTCAAATGTGTTGAATTTTGGACTTTCGTAAGGTCAAAATAAAACAAATTTGAATTTAAACAAGTTTCATTTTTATTGTTCACTTCTAATATGTGTTTTTGCTTAATGTGCAGATATGGGTGAAAGAGCTTTTTTCCAGAAACATAATGTGGTGATCTCGCCAGATAGGGAGCTTTCTGAAGCTCAAGCTTTTCAGCAGATGGTGGAGTTCTTAGCACACTCCAGGTTTTCCTATGCTCTGTCACATAATGTTCAAATAATTTTGTCGTACGTTAGGCAATTCTGGGAACATTTGCAAGTGGATTGTACTGTAACACACACAGTTTTAAGGACAAGAGTTGCCGGGCAACCTATAGTGTTTTCTGCTGACATGTTGCGTCAGATTTTGCAACTTGGAACAGTAGAACAAGAGGCAGGGCCAATCGATTTCACATTGGACATAAGGCAAGCGGCCTTTTTGCGAATAGGTTATGGATTAGATATAGCTAAAGCCTCTTATATGAAGAGCCGTTTGATAGGCCAATGGAGGTACCTAGCGCACGTGATTACGGTGTGCTTTGCACCTAAAAAGGCGGGTTTTGATTATATAGTATCCAAGATGCAGTAGTCTATGATTGCCTTGGTATATAATAAAAGTTTCAGTTACTCGGAGATGTTCTTTGCGGAGTTCGTGCACCAGATCACGGCTCCAGTGCGGGAGAGATTTTTGATGTATCCGCGGTTTGTGATGCTGTTGATCCGTCACTTTTTGCCGAATCTGCCTCAGCTGCCGGATATTCAGAGTGTCGCAGTGATAGATAAGCGTATTTTTGCCGATTGCCAGTCTCATAACGCCCATAGGGCTAAGCAGATTAGACCACTGGATGCACCTCTCTTTGGTGCAGTGGTGGATCCAGAGTTTGTAGCCCCAGCCGGGGAGAACGGGGCTGGAGAAGGGCCACAGCCTCAGCCAGTGCAGCAACAACAGCAATAGCCTCAGCAACAGCAAAGACCTCCACAGCAACCTCGCAGGAGGCAAAGAGCTTCAGAAAGACCGATTCAGGCATCAAGGCCAACCTTATGGAGAGTTCAGGAGCCATCGGCAGCAGGTCCATCGTCGGATGCTGCGGGCCCTTCCAGCGTGGCCCCAGAAATTGATCCTCGAGTAGAAACTCTAGAGGAAATTCGGGCACATGGCTCTCAGGCACAAGAAGATATTACTGCTGAGATTATTGATACTATCTTGGAGCCTTCAGCTGATTACGATGATCTTATGAGAGATATAGATGAATATCAGCCTGAGGAAGATGGTCAAGCAGTGACTACCTCAGGTGCGGAGTCTGAAGAAGTTGAAGAGATAGATGTTGAGGAGGAAGAGGTTGAACGTGTTGATCCATCAGTTAGAATAGGCTGATACGGATCAAGAATTGTGGTATGTGAAAGAGAGGCAGAAAAGAGAGTAGCTAGAGAATCAGATGATAATGATTCTGATTATGAAGCTGAAGATCCTGCTCCTCTAGTGCCGAGGCAAAGGGCAAAAAGGCACATATTCATGCAGGGAGCTTCATCTGCTTCTGCTCCAGAAAGCCATCCGTTCAAACATCCATCACACCATCTCCAATCACATCCATTCCATCCACTTCAACCACATTCACTAAAAACCAACGATTCTCAGAGCTAAGGAGAAAAGTAGATTTCCAGAGAGTCCAAATCTTCCAACATTCAACTGCAGTCAAAGAGCTTCAAGAGCATAATGCCAAACTTGATCAAGAGAACATTGAACTGAAAACATTTGTTGCTGATCAAGCGTCTGAGATCAAGAGAATGAAGTCCCTCTTCGAGCAGTTAATGAAAAATCTTCAGGCTCAGGGGGAGACAAGCTGCAAAGAAGCTGAAGATATGAGGAGAGATGAAGATGACGATGGCAATGATCCCGAAGAAAGAAAAGAAAGTGAGCCAGAAAATTTTCCAACTGCTCAGCATTCAACAGTTCAGGGGAGCCTAGTCAGTCTGGAGTGGAAGGAGGTGAAGCTAGTTCTTCAAAGATTGTAGAGAGCAAGATGATAGATGCTCTCATGGATATAGAAGAAGAAGAAATAGTTTTTGATTTTGAAGATGATGTAGAAGAGTTGGAAGAAGGGGAGTTTGTGCCTGAAGCCATAGCCGATTGGAAATCTGATGATGAGGTCATGGAAGATGAAGATGATAACGTTGATGAAGTGATCATTAATTCCCAACCTATCACAGAGCTATACGTGTAGAACGAGCAAAATGTGATTGATATTGACGAGATTAAATTGGCATCTGTAGAAGATTCTGAGCTGGAGGAAGCCGAGAAAGAACCAACTAGGGCTGAAATGCTAAATCTATGGTTCCGCAAGGAAGAGAAAAAGATAGAGACAAAGATGAAAAAGGAGAATGAGAGTACCAGGGTCTGAAAATCTCTCCGGTGGAATTCTCAGCTGGTTCTTCGACAGAGAACTGCAACTTTTTATACTGAAGAGAAGAGACGAACTCCAATACATGAGCCGAAGGTAGAATTGCAGGAGTTAGCCTTGAAAGAGTTAATCAATATCGGTGCCGACCCTTATGTTGAAGTAATCGCGAAGATAATCAGAAAAGAGGGTCGGTCCGGAAAGTTCGAAAGGCTAAAGCCAAGATCAGGCAAGAGAGTAGAAGATGAGACAAGAATAGATCCCCATACGGGAAGGCCATGGGCTAGAATGGTGTATAAGCCTGTCAGGTGTCTGAAGAAGGTGCCGTTGAAGTCTATGCCACAAGATGCTATCAGTAACATGAAGTGGTGGTACATAGATAATGAAATAGCTGAAGCTATAATGGAAGATACAGAAGAAAAAGTTATCTTGTGAGTGTATGATCCATTTCACCTAATAAATCTATCTAAGGATGACCTACGAAAGCTACACGATCAGCCTATCTTCTTTCATGAAGGTTGGATATCCGAGGCTAAGAAATTCCAAAAGATAGTTAGAGTGTGTATCGATATAGGCTTATATGCAGGTAGCAGCTTATATAGTTTAAGTAGTTAGACAAAATGTAAATAGTTAGCAGCTATCTTCAAGGGGGAGTCTGTTAGTACATCCTGTGTGACGATAGCAGTCTAAGTATAGATAGCACTTTGTGTAAACCAATTTACTTGATATTAGATATTAACAAGTGTTTGATATATGTTTGATTATGTATGTTTGATATTAATTGTTTGTATGTTTGAACTTAGGGTAATGTATTACAATAAGTTCAAACATAAAGTTCAAACATAAGTTCAAACATAAGTTTGATGTCAGATTCGAATTTGTCTAGGAGGACAAGTTCGAATAGGCCTTAGGCCAAGTTCGAATTTGTCCTAGACAAAGTCGAACCTGTCAGTATAATTAAGGGTTAATTCGATTAATTATTAGACTTTTAGCAGAGACTTTCGAAGTTTTCAGAGAGTTTAAGCAAAAGGCGATCTCGAACTTGCTAGCAGTTGGAGAGTTTCGGGTGGAGAGAATCACTGTGTTGGGACGATCCGTTGTTCGTCTATCAACGTGCTAGTCTCCGTGTTTCGGTGTGCATGGTCTTACCATCAAGCCACTAACGAGGATTCCGCACTCGTTGGAAGGTGTCGCGTCAAGATAAGATCCGTAGTCAGGCGACCTTATAGATATTATCTGCACTGCAATATTTGAAGGACTTGCACGTTTGGGGTATGAGGGCACATTGGACAAACTTACATTATTACCAACAAATTTTTGGTTCCCAATGGAAATACCTCATCCATATCCTTTAAAATTTCATAAGACCTAAACGAACAGGTTGGTGGGAATTTTCTTCTAACATTGCAACTGTTTTGATTTGCTTATCCACTGGTCAACAATTTAAATTTGCTGGTATCATTTTTCAAGGGATGTTAAGTAATTTGACTCCTAAACATGGGAATTTTTTTATGTATCCCCTAGGTTTTTGGCTCACATTTTTGCAAATCATTTTGAAAACTTGAAAACACACAGGAGGATACATGTTTCCCATTGTCACACATGGCAATCTGTCAAAAGATTTTTGAAACACAATGACAAATTTTCAGGCACTAACACCCCATTGACTCAAGAAATGAAGGCTGTTATTACAGGAAACAGGGGAGAAGTTCCTGAGCACGAACAGTCCCACCTTAATGCTCAACCAACAGGAACCCAAACCCCTCCCCATGATACAAATAAATCACCATCTGCTCCTTCTGATCAACCTACTCTATCACCCATTGCACTCAAAAAAAATAAGTGTTGATGCTCCTTCCATCCCACCTCTCACCCAAATGCCTGAAAGCCCTGCACAGGAGCATCCTCCTATGCAGAATATCCAAAGGGAAACAAATGAGGACACTGCTAACCTCAACAAGGAGGTGATCAACCCAACAGAGGTTGATCATATGGTATCTATGGCTATCACTACTGATACTCCTGCAAGAGGGGTTCAGGACAGTGAAAATATTCTTAAGACGACTACCATGGCAACAGAGGATGTTCATACATCTTCTGGAAGTCCCCAGAATGAAGAACAGAGGGCCCCAGACTTTGCTCCTAGGAGAACACGTTCTGGTAATACTTCCAGTGATATTCCAAAGGTGCCAACAACACTTGAGGACATTGAGGCTAGTCTGCAACTACAGGCATTGATGAATCCTACTCTTATAACTATTATTGCTGCCTTTGATCACTACAAGGCTATCATTGAAGCTCAAGGCAAACAGATTGCAAGCATGCAGCAAGTTATAGTTGCACAACAACAGCAAATTGTCATGATAAAGCAAGCCTTGAGAGTAGCTGGTGAGAGCCTACTCAAACATGATGTTACACTTGCAACATTGATTGCAAAATCTTTTCTCCCTCTAAATGACCTGATGCATCCAAAACGGGGGAGAATCAAACACCACCAGCAGCTCCACAGCCAACATTATCACAAAATCAGCCAACAGCTGCAGAAATTCCTCAAGCTATTACTAGTGAAACTCCACCTGCTAAGCCAAAATTTACTCAGAATTCAAGACCCAAGCCTGGCACAATGTTTATACAAGAAAAAAGGGTCTCTGAAGCTTAAACCTCTCAGCCACAGGTTTCTGGTAAAGGAAAAGGGGTTTTGGTGAAAAGCCCTAAGAAGAAGAAAGATCCAAGAGAAATGCAAGTGAGAGTTGATGCTGAACTTGCAAGAAATATCCATGCAGAGGAGGTAAGGTTACTAGAAAAGAAAACAGTAATGACAGAGAATCTAGAACAAGGAGTGTTAACGAACTTGGAAGAAGATGATTCTGGTGATGATGATGCATTAAGTGATCTTCTTGAACAAATGAAGAGCGAAGCTCAACCTGCTAAGAAAGATAGGACAAAGAAAAGAAAAAGGTCTTCTCAATCATCAAAGGCTGAGCACAGAAGATTCTTGATTAATTATTTTCATTCAAACTCTGAAATTCCCAAGAAGGTTGTTTCAAATTGGACTACAAAGGAACTACAGAAGAGGTATGATGCAGAGGTCAAGAAATATGAAGTTATGAGAAAGGATGAGAATGATGCTGAAATTGATCCAATGGTGATTGAGAGGACTAATGAGGGTCCTGCTGAACAAGGAGAAGGAATTAGTTAGGCAAAATTTGACAAAGTGATGAAAATTGCAAAGCAAGCGACTTATAAGTCATTAATGGATATGGAAAAGACTGCTAATTTTGGAGAAAAAGGTGCTTAAAAGCCAAAAATAATCTTTTGGAAAGCCCAACCTGCTGATACACAGATGATAATATATCATTTTGTGGTAAAAAGAGAAACGGGTGATGATTAACTTTATACGACTGTATTTCAAATATTTTCAAAGTTGACAAGAGAAGATTTGACTGACATGTACAGAATTGGCAAGTCAAACTACTCACACTCTCAATTATACAATGTTATGGAGTTGATGAATACCCTTGCATGTGTTTTGGAACCAAATGTTTTGAAGCAAGGGTTGAATGTAGAAGAGAATATGAAAATCTTACATATTGGTGTGTATGAGAATTCCATGACATACAGACTCATGCTGGAAGATACAACAGGTCAGTATTTTGGATTGGAATTTTTGAATAACTCTAAGGAGAACCTGCAAAGTATGAGAGATGCAAAGGTTAAAGGAGCTGCTCTTGATCTGGCAAAGAAACTATCTGATGACATTGTAAGAAAGCTTGCAAGATTATAGTTTTGAAGATCAGAAGACTAGCTATATTAATTGTAATATATTAGCCTTGTAATTTACCTTTTAATTGTAATATATTAGCCATGTAAATTACCTTTGTAATTGTAATATATTAGCCTTGTAAAATACATTTTAATTAAATAATTTATGGAATGATTATCTGTACGTATCTTAATTTGAATGTGATTTGGTTATAAAACACTTAACGACTTGAGAAAATGCACTAACAGCTTGAGAAACTGAACTAACAGTTCGAGATTTGCATAAACAGAATTTCTCAATTTAACTCAAGTGAATAATAAAACATAGGTTTAAATTAATCAAGAAATTTTATAAACTTAGGTTATAAATCAATTAACAGCTTGAGAAAATGCACTAACAGTTTGAGATCTAGAACTAACAGTTCGAGACAACTCAACCACTAACTTATGTGACCATATAGTATATGATTTATTTATATCCTAAAATAAAAAAAAAACAGCCACATTCAGGATTCGAACGCGGGTTCACTTTTAGCCACAGTATTGTTTTGGACAACTCAACCTCTAATTAAGCGGTTCTATTGCTAATCCTAGATTAGGGGGTTCTTTTACTAAACCCTATATATTTATAAAAAATGTCGTACAACATTAATCAAATCTTCAACCACTCAACCAGAAGTCAACTAAACCCAAATGGACAAGTCTTAGATGGGATTACAAAGGCTGAACAGGAGTTATAGAGATGGATTAACAACATTTATTGATTATGCAGTAGACAACTTGAAGAAGATGAATAACATCGACCCAGAAGTTAATAAAAAACAACTTCAAATGCCATGTCCATGTACCAATTGTTAAAACCATTTAATGCGTAATATGAAGGAAGTGGAATTCCATTTACTCTGTAATGGCATTGATCAAAACTACACAAAGTGGACTAAACATGGAGAAAAGGATGAGCCATACTTAACTGTTGAACATCACAGTGGTACAACAGATTATGTTGACACAGAGATGGTTTGTGATTCAGAAATTCCAACTGATGGCCCAGAAATAGGGGAAATGGTTAATGCTGCAAAAGATAACTTTGATGATGAGGATCCGGTTAAGCATGTCAAGTTTCTAGAATTACTATAGGACGTAGAGAAGCCACTTTACAAAGCATGTCCTGACTTCACAAAGCTATTAGCAATTGTTGAACTGCTCAACTTGATGAGTAAGCATGGCTGTTCTCATAAGTTCTTTACTGAGTTACTAGTTTTGTTGAAAAAGATGCTACCGGATAGTAAAAACTGCCGAAAAAAAACTTATGAGGTAAAAAAAAGTTCTGAAATTGATGGGGTCAAGATACAAAAAGATTGATGTCTGTACAAACAACTGCCTTCTTTACTGGAAGGAGGATGATGAATCGACTGCGTGTCGAACTTGTGGGACATCAAGATGGAAGGTGGATAAGAAGATGAATAGTGTGTATGCGAAATTTAATCGAAAAGCATGTGGTATTTTCCAATAGTACCAAGAATGCAATGTCTCTTTAGGATTCAGAGTATTTCAAAAGATTTAACATGGCACACAACAAGGAGGAAAACAGATGGTGTGTTATGTCACCCCACATATTCATAGGCAAGCGCACCATAGATACACAATTCCCGATAATTGGTAAAGATCAAAGAAATCCGAGGCTAGGAATATCGGCTGATGGGATTGACGTAAATAGAGGAAATAGGCATCACATTGTATGACCAATTTTAATTGTCATTTACAACCTTCCTCCATGGTTGTGTATGAAAAGAAAGTTTATAATGTCATCTGTGTTGATACCTGAATACCCGGGAAATGATATCGAATTATTTTTAGAATCATTGGTTGATGATCAACAAACCTTATTCGAGATAGGGGTTGTAACATCCGACACTAAACCAGATTAGCAACCATGACCAAATCAGTATTTACTAGCGAATTATAACCTAATCAGTGGTCATTAGCAATAATCAAAGTGATTAACAATGTTCATAAGGAAATTCTAGTCAAATAGGAACAATTTCATCGGTGCGATAAATCGACAAATTAATTAATCCGATAGATTTGCGTTATGATGGATTAATTCAACTAAGTACATAATTAAATTAAGATTAACGACACTAATCATGCATTAATACACTTACTTAACATTAATTATTCAATACTAAATCAATTCATTAAAACAATACATCTAAAAGTATTTATGAAATTACAAATAAAGAGAAATACAAGAATACATTTCTATATACTTTTATACAAAAAAAATATAGAAATACATGAAAATACCCCTAAGGGGCGGGCCACCTCTAGCACAATACTAGAGGTTGACTTCATTATTTTATTACAAAAACCATTTCCACTTTAAAAACCATCATTTTGTTTAAAAGTGCACACAACTTCCAACTTCCATGCTTTTCATAATTGCAAGAGTTTCTTCTTTGCCTATAAATAGAGACCAAAACCTTTCAACACACCAAAACCTCTTTCTCTCCCTCTTGAAATCTGGCCAAAGGCCTTGTGCAAAGCCAAAAACTTTAATTTTTGGTGTTCTTGAAATATTCCAAGTGTTCTTGGTGAAACTTTTGAAGATCCAACCTTCTACTCATTTCCATTCTTCTATCACATCAAACTCAGTAAATACTAACTCATAACATCTTGTATTTATATTTATATAAGTCTTGCATAATATATATTATCACCAACAACAACAAGTTTAATAAAAACTCAAGTTTATAAAATCTCTAGTTTTGTTTTTAAGTTGTTTTCTTCAAATGTGTTCATAAATATATAAACACATCATGTAAGTGTAAATATTATAAAAACAAGTTCTATAAATGTGTTCTATAACTTTATATACAAGTATATTTTGAATAAACAACAACAATCACAAGTTATTTCAAGTTTATGAAATACAGAATTTCAGCAGAAATGTTGCGTCGACTTTGAAAAATCATAACTAATTCATAAATTAACGAAATGAGTTAATTATTGACTCAAAAGTTAGATCTATGTCTTAACTAAAAATCTAGAAGTTTTCATAATTTATTATCGAGTTTAGAACCCCCAGATATTATTTGGGAACCCGAAAGTTTGATAGCTCAAAAATGGCCAACATGGGGCTTTTAACGAGCTTTTTCCCCAACCTAAACATCTCGAAAAATTACCGTTCTTAGCTTTAAAAATTCTTTATATATAGTACTTTTATGTCAAAGAAAACCAAAGCCCAAATCGTTTTGGAGCTTAGTCAAAAAACAGCCTCAAAGTAGGCCGAAAAACCTTTAAGAAGCTGAATATGTATATATATATATATATATATATATATATATATATATATATATATATATATATATATATATATATATATATATATATATAAACTTGACGTTTTAAGTGAGTTTTTATTTATAAACTTGTAATATTGGGTTATTTAAGGCATACAAACATTTATACATACATATTATCATATACGGGGAGTTATTAAGTCCCTAATATCATTTAGGCCTCGGTTAAACACATCCGGTTCTTCACCCATCAAACAACGCAAACTTGCATTTTTCACTCATATTTTGCCATCGCACTCTCGGTGAGTCCTCATAGCCCCAATTTTCACACTGTTAAGTCTTGGGGTGAAATACATGCTACGTTTTCATATGGACACAGAAACTACTTCATTTCTATTATGTATTACACATGTGGTTCCATCAGCCCTCAAATCATGAACCGTTAGTTACATTTTTATGGAAGCGCGAATATATTATGGCTAGATCTATCGGGATGAATGTCCCCCACCTAGGTTGGTCGCTCCAACTGCTAAGGGGTGCATATATATTTAACATTACGGTATTACATATCGGAATACTACATATGGCAAACTCATAATTAAGTTTCGGTTGCATGATGGTTTTATGTAATACATAACATGGAATTTATGATTTTATAAATTCAAACTCAACTGTTGATGTCCATACAAGTCATATTTACGTGTAAACCTATGAGCTCACCAACAATTTTGTTGACATATTTTAGCGTGTATTTCAGGAAATTAAGGCAAGTGCAATGCATCGGAAGTATTTCAAGGCTTCCGTACTTTTGGAGTCGCATTAATTTTCCAACTCTCGGAGATTTATTTGCATTATTTTGGTTAATTTAACTATGTATTTAAATCTCTGTATTTTGCGAACTACTTACGCTTTATGTTGGTTATGTAAAACAATATTTATGTTTGAAGTCAAATCGATGTATTTTTTGAAAACGTCCATATAGTGGTCGTTCACTTGATTATGGTTACGCTTCCGCGACATCACGCTTCGTTGCCTATCGGGGTAACGGGGTGTGACAGGGGTCAATACATATGATGCTGCCACAAACAAAATGCTTAATCTACGTGCGGTTGTGTTATGGATAATAAATGATAACCCTGCACTTGGTATTTTATGTGGCTGCCCAACCATTGGATACAAAGGTTGTGTAGTATGTGGGAAAGAAACTGATTGTGTTAGACTTGTTACATCATCCAAGCAGAGTTATGTTGGTCACAAAATTTCTACCACAGGGACACCCATTCAGAAGGCAAACGAAGGCATTTAATAGAAAACAAGAATTCCGCCTGTGTCCAAAACCAATGACTGGAAAAGACATTTAGAACCAGGTCAAAGATATTGAAAGTAACTAGGGAAGGGTAAAACGACCAAACCAGAAGCACACAAGGATAAGAGGAAAAGGAGATGGTAGTTCAAGTCAAGTAAATGAATAAGATGGTGCTTACTGGAAGAATTTCACATTTGGTAACGAAAGCTTAAGTATTGGAGGCATAATGAAGTTCAACATTGCATTGATTTCATGCATATTGAAAAGAATGTTGTTGAGAGTATACTCGGAACTTTACTAAATGTTCCAGGAAAGACGAAAGATGGAGAGAATGCTCGATTGGATCTGGCAGTGTTGGGGATAAATAAACCAGAGTTGTTTTCTAGGAAAAACGGAGACAAATTAGTACAACCTGCAGTAGGTTACACATTAACGAATGAAGAAAAAGACATCTTTTGAGAAACGTTACACAACATCAGGGTACCGCAAAGGCTATTGTTCAAGTTTCTCATCTTTAGTCAACCTAAAAAGGTAGGAAGCTCATCGGGCTTAAATCACATGACTATCACATGCGTATGCATGAGTTTTTGCCCATTGCAATACGGTCAATCATGCACGAACCCACACGATATGCTATCATGAGGTTTTGCTTTTTCTTTAAATCAATATGCAACAAAGAAATCGTGTTAGATGAACTAGATAAGATGCAAGGAGAACTTCCTGTCACCCGTTGCCTACTCGAAAAGTTCTTTCCTCCCTCATTTTTTGATATTTTGGTCCATTTGACTGTGCACTTAACTAGGGAGGTAAAATTATGTGGTCAGATATGCTTTCTTTGGATGTATCCCTTCGAACGTTGTATGAAGGTAATTAAAGGACATGTGCGAAACATAAATAACCCATAGGGATGCATTGCTGAGGAGACTATTGAAAAAGAAACAATAGAGTTTTTTGGCGAATATAAAAAGTCCATGAAAACTTTTGGTATCCCAGGTGATACACATGAAAGTGGTGAAATAAATGAAGATGGAAAGCCACTGTCGGCCGGCAAGTCAAGTGAAGTTTCTGCAGAACTACTTGGGATAGCACATTTGTACGTAATACACAATACAAATGAAATTGAACCGTATATCGAGTAAGTATTACTAACATATATCTATTTTGTTCATTACTTAAAATCTTGAATCAAACATATTAATTGACTACAAACTGACACCTTGTTTCAGGCGACACTAACAGATTTTGGAAACACAAAACCCGGGTAAGCGAAAAGCATTCCTTGAGGATGAGCACAGTAAAACTTTTGTTACCTGGTTAAAAATAGAGGTAATTAATTAATTTTTGTAATTGTTTGTACTTGTTCCTTCAATTTGAACCTTATATATGTAATTATAATGATATAATATTCAGGTTGAGAGAGAATTAGCGATCTCCAAAGAAAGTGTTTCAGACACCGTAAGGTGGATTTCACATGGACCACGTGCCACCATACTGAAACACACTGCATATAACATCAACGGGTATACATTTCGTACTAAACGTAGTGCCGGCAGAGTTTACCAAAAACAGCGGGCTTAGTGTTGTGATAGACGATATGCCATATCCAAAGGAGTAGCAACCACTAGACGCAAATTGTATTATGGCATTTTGCAAGAAATACGGGTACTAAATTATCGTTTCAGGAAACTCCATCTTTTCAAATGTGATTGGGTTAACCATCAGGCTGGCGCAGTCAAACGTGATTGTAAGCTTGGTTATACATTGGTTGACCTGACTACTTTAGGCCACAAGCTTGATCTGTTCATATTAGCCTCACAAGCACAATAAGTGTTTTATGTGAAAGACCAGAAAAATAAAAAGTTGTCTATTGTCTTCAACACACCTCCGAAGAATTAAAGAGATATTGTTAGGCACAAAAAGGCCTCAGTCAAACCTGTTCTGCATCTGAGGGGGAGATTCTAAATCAAACCTGTTGGTGCATTTGAAGGTTGTATTTAAGGCCTGTTATATGCCTTATTGAGACCTGAAAATGATTTGCAATATCAGTCCAAAGCTGTTCTATATGTTGCATGTGTTGCAACAAAGAAAGTTTGTCCAAGCTGTTCAGTCTGCTGAACAGGCTGGACATAAACTGTCTACGCTGCTCTACACTGGTGAGCAGCTTGGGCAGTTTACAAGTGTTCTGTTCTTTGTGAACAGAACCTGTTCTTTGTGAACAGGCTAAACACTTTATGGAATATGTTTCCAAGTCCTCATGTATTGTTTTTTACTACAAGATCAGTTTACAAAGTCGAAGACAAAGTGGAAAAACAGAACTGCTCAGCCTGCCCACGCTGTTCTGTTACATGAAGACAAAAGGATATTTGAAAAAGGGTCACAGACCTTTTTCTTATATCAAAATAGGCCTTAACAAAGGAAGAAAGACGAAAAAGTTGACATTCCTAAATGCAAAATAGGCCTTATATCAAAATGAAAAGACAAAAGTTCTGCACACATGAATACAAGTCTGCTTTTCAGAATGTGCAGAAAAGTTTATGTTGTCTTTTCAACAAGACTTTCCCTTTTTCCTTTCATCCAATGAAGAAGCTTCTCTTAGATCCTCGGAGTGAGTATAAAAGGAAACTTTCAAGGATTGAAAGATTAAGCAAAAAAGCTAAGTGCTTAAACCAAGAGTGAACGTGCACTCAAACGTTTTTCATGCATGCAAGTCTGCTTGAATAAAACAGTGCTTGGTGTCTAAGCTGTTCTTGTTCAAGCTGTTCCTCTGAGTCTTGTAAACACAGTGAGTGATTCTTAGTGAGTGTAATCATTGTAACTGGTTTAAGTCTGTCTTAGACTAGTTAAACATACTGTTGTATCTGTCATCTCAGCTTGAACTTTTCCGCATTCAAGCTAGTTTGTATTTAACATTTGTTGATAATACATACAAACATTGAGAAAATAGTGTGTAGTTTTTAAATAGCTGTATTCACCCCCCCCTACAGCTTAAGGCTATATACTTGGGATATCTTTTGGGACGTACAACTGGTATCAGAGCCAGGTTAGAGTGTGTGTCATTCTAGATCTCTCATTCTCCCAAAGTTATCATGGACAACAATGTTGCAAGTTCCTCATACTATGACAATGGCTCAATGGGCAAACCTTCAAAGTTTAATCATCAGAACGTTTCTGGTTGGAAGTGCAGAATGATGCTCTACTTAGAGAATCTGGATGTGCAACTACCAGAGATTGTAATGGAGGGTCCCTATGTGCCAACCTCTGTTACAACTATAACTCCTGCTGTTGAAGAAGCTGCTCCTGAAATCAGAACATTTGAGAAAGCAAAAGCTCAATGGTCTGATGAAGACAAAAGACTGGTGGCTATTGATGCAAAGGCCAGAAATAACCTGGTCATCTCTCTGCCTGATGATATGTTCAAACAGGTTGAGAAGATGAAGACTGCAAAGGAGATGTGGGATACTTTGTGTACCGTCTATGATGGACCCACAATCACACTTGACAACAGGATTAATAATCTTGTTAGACAGTATGAACTCTTCTTTGCAAAACCAAAGGAGACTCTCACTGAAACCTACACCAGGTTTACTGCTCTTGTAAATGATCTCAAAGCTGTTGGGATCACTAAGGACAGCCTGACTTTGGTAAACAAATTCTTAGACGTCCTGGCTGAAGAATGGAACTATTTTTCTACAATCTTAAGGAATTCAGGTACCATTAGAAGTATGGATCTTGTTAACATGTATGGATCCTTACTGTATGATGAGCAGTCAAGGCAACAGAAGAAAAATGCCTTGGAAATATCTAAGAAAGGTGCAGCCTTTGTGGCCAGTGTGAGACAACCTGGAAATCAAGTGAGTGATGTGTTCACTCAACCTGATCAACAAGCTGATGATAAAGAGGAAATGTCTGATGAGGAAGATAATGCAGATATTGCTGAACTGGATGATGAGCAAATGATAGCCATGCTTGTCAAAAGGTTCAACAAGAAAAGGTTTGGAAGAAACATGCTGCAGGGAAGCTCAAATGCTGTTAAAAAGAAGGCATTTGATAAGACCAAAGCTGAGTGCTTCAAATGTGGCAAACCTGGCCATATAGCTGCTGATTATGTGTCAAAAGCTGTTGGTCAGTCATCCAAACCACACAAGACAAATAGGGATGATGGCTATAGGGTTAAGTACCTTATGGCTATGGGTAAGCTGAGGAAGTTGGAAAACTCAGTGGTTTCCAACCGGTAAAAGGGACTTATGGTAGGAACTTGTGACTGGGAGGAGTCTGATTCATCATCTGATGATGAAGACAATCACTGTCTGATGGCCAACACTGATGTCCCATCAACAAGCAACTTCAAACAGGATCTGGCTGAAGCTGAAGCGTTTAGCAGCTTGGAAAACTGGAACCCTACAATGATGTATAAGGTACAAAATTTTATGGATTACAGTTCTGAAGAAAAAGTTAAAATGTTTGAATATATGCTTGTTGATCTGAAAGCTGCTGTTGAGAAGCATACTGTTTTATTATCTGAGATCTCTAAGCTTAAAACTGATGTTGAAACAAAATCCAGTAAACTGGACAGTTTCTATAAGTTGGAAACTGAGCTTGATGAATTAAAACACATCAATTCCATTTTACTGGAAGAGAAGAGTGAAACAGATATAAAACATGCTAAGCTTCAAAAGATAGTTGACTCTTGGTGCCAATCTGCACAAAAAGTCAGCCACTGCATAAGTCAGCTGTTTCCTGCACAAATCCAAACCTATCTTGGAGGGGATCTTGACACAGCAGCTTCCATTGTTGAGGTTAATAATTTGAAAGAAGACTTGTCCACTCTTGGTGAGCTTCCAAACACTTTTATCCAAAAAGTGAATGGTAAATTAATCTCAACAAACAGGTTTGTCAGGCCTCAAAACACTGACAGCTCGTGTGAACCTAGCACAAAAGCTGCTGATGAAATAAGTTTTCCATCAATTCAGCTTGCTAAGTGTTCTGCTGATTCACACAAGCAAAAGAAAGGAAAGCATGTCCAAACTGCAGCTGTGGACACCAAGCCTGTTGACAAAACAGGCTTTGGGTCTAAAGCTGATGTAAAGAGGCATACTAATCCTTTTAATGCTGAACATTTTGAAAAGAAGTTTTCAAAAGGTAAGCAGTCTGCTTTTAACAAGGGTAAGTCTCATGTTGAAGGCAAACCTGCTGAGATTTCAAATAAGTTTTCAAATCATAGTGGTAAGTTGGTTTTAAGTGAAAATAAGTTTTTCAAAACCAAAAATAATGATTATGTTGATAGGCAACATCAATCACATCTCAGGAAGGACAAAGGCAAAGCCATTGCTCAGCCTGAGAGATTTAGGAATAAGTTTCCTAAACCTGTCGAAGTTCAAAAGCCAATTAAGCTTCCTATCTTTGACATTTGTCCTCCTAAAAAGAGGAAAGAAGAGACAGGCAAAGCTGTTGCTATTGAACTTTGCACTCAAGCTGTTGATTCATCAAATAGTAATAAGTTTGCTAAATCTACTGGTAAAATCAACAGAAATAACTCAAAATGTGTTTCTGAAAGGTCTTCTTCCAAAAATGCTAAAAGGAGAAAATGTTATAAATGTGGAATGAAGACACATCTTGTGACACCCTTGCCACAATAACCACCATTTAAGATACACCCAGGATTAATCACCAATATACAATTACATAATGATCTGATAACTTAATTAAAGTGCGGAAGCATAAAGTACATAATTTAAAATAATACAGGTTCGCCATACACCCTACGGTGCTACATAGGTTACACGTCTAAGTCTACAAACTCAAAAGTATTTCATCATCCCCAAATTTATTACAACAGTAATTCCATAAACCAAATACCAAGATAGACAATAGAAGTCTTCCAATACTTCGACAAACGTCTTAGCTAGATGGTCCCGCGGCGTACTTCCCTTTTCCTGTAAAAATATAACAACTGAAAGGGTAAGCTAATGCTTAGTGAATACCATATGATTTTACACATTCTACAAATCTTTATGATGCCACCCAGAGTAACCGCGGTAACACATACCGTATACTCCACACGTACCCAAGGTACGCAAACCCGAGCCGCAGCTCCTTCGAGCTGACACTCTGCATAAGAAAACCAACCATCTGAGGCAGACATCACGTCGGGGATGACTTACTGTCTATCCTAACCACAGAGGTGTCAAACTCTTGGTCATATACAGGTGCGACCACGCAGGTCCATCAAAGGGATGCACAACAAATGAACGGACATGCAACAAGTATGAATGTGCATCAATACATATACGCAAGTTAGTAGATTGCCAAATGAATATGAAACAACATGCCTCAGCAGGCAATGCAAACATAAAGCAGATGCAACAATGCTAAAATCAAAGGTACTCACAGTGGGTGCGTTATTAATCTTTAAGCAACAGAATTTCAACCGGATCTACAAAGTACCCCACTGTGGGTTAAACAACACCACAAGGGACCTGTTTCATTTCCATAAGGAAAAACATATCATCATTATGTGTTCCTTAACAATTTGACATCAACTAGTATAAACGAAAGTGTCACAACATTCGGAAACGTCATCCGATACTCATATTATAAACCGTTAGTCGAGGTGTTATTATTCCCAATTAACCCTCCATTATATGCCTTAATATGATACAAAAGATATTCCAATTGTGTGTTTAATTGTCCATTAATTCGGTTCCTTTTAAACCCATCCGAATTACCCATGAAAGGCACAGAACTCGCCGAGTTGGCTCAAGGAACTCGCCGAGTTCCTGTCCAAATTCCGGACCTTTGACTGAATTTCAGACCCATCCGGATTGGGTTGACCCATCCGAATTCGGATCCTTCCGAGTTCGTTTCTTAATTTAATTTCGGTCCTCTCCAAATTTCGGTTTTCATCCGAATTCGGGTCCCAGCCGAATTTCGGATCCAACACTTATGAATTTTTGAAGATTTATTCAAAATGTTCTTGAGAACTCGCCGAGTCCCCCTGAACTCGCCGAGTTCACCAGCAGGTTTGCAGTTCGCAGCTACGGGTTTTGCACTAAAATTTCCATAAATTCATTCCTAGCAACATGCAATCCATAATAATGCTATACTAACATATATTGAACGTTTCTACATCATTTTCTATATCATTTACAACCAATTTTGTCCAGATTTGACCAAAAATGAGTAAAAACTCAAGAACACCAAAAACTTCATAAAATTCAGATTCGTTACCTTTTTGGACGAATTGAGGTACGATTCTTGTTTCTGATCCTTCAAGGATGTTCGACTATTGATTTCCAATTGATATAACATACATGCATTGCAAATTTTTCAGATTTAAAATCTGAATTTTATGCATCTTAATCTCAAAATAAAACCCCAAAATAAATCATGTTCTTACCTTAATTCCTTTGATTTCTTGTTAATATTCAGATCAAATCCATGAATTTCCTTCCAAACTTTTGAATTCCAGCAGATTTAGAGAGAGTTTGAGAGAGTTTCTTTTGCTTGAAATGGTGAAGTGAATAAATGAAAGACACCAAAGGTCTTTTATTCTAAAATTTCGGCTATTGACACTTTTAGCCCCTCAACTTATCCGGTTCCATTAAATACTGATTTTCATCATTATTTTCAACATCACCAACTTTTTAACAATCATACTTAATAAATAAAATTTAAAATTCACAAACTTCCTAATTTCATAAAATAACAACCAACTTCCAAATATCCAGATACATAAACATTTTTAATAATTTAACTTAATACAGAAATTCATCTAATTATCTCAATTACAATAAATTAAATCTGAGGATGTTACAACATGGGCTCCACCACGCTCAACTTCGCCCTCGAATTTACTCGGATTCGAACAGTTGTGGGAATTTCTTCATCATTTTCGACATAGCTTCCCAAGTGTGATTCGCTTCTTTATGATGCTTCCAACGTACAAGCACCATTTCAATCTCCTTGTTTCTCAATTTCTTTACTTTAGTATCTAAAACACACTCCGGCTCCTCAACATACCGGAGTCTTTCATCAATCTGCAGCTCAGTGTGGTCAGCCCAATCTTCGTTTTCGGTTGTGAATGACTTTCTAAGGTTCCCCACGTGGAACACCGGGTGTATGCCCGACATTTCTTCAGGCAACTCTAAGCGATAAAACTGATTTCCTATTTTCTCGGTAATCCTGAATGGTCCAACAAATCTTGGAGCTAACTTACCTCTCTTCACGAAACGAGTAACACCTCTCATAGGTGACACCTTCAAATAAACCCAATCATTCACATCAAAATTGATTGGTTTGTGCCTCCTGTCGTAATAACTCTTCTGACGATCCTGGGCCGCTTTCATGTTCTGTCTAACCAGCTGTATCTTCTCGTTAGTTTTTTGTAGTAATGCCACCCCAGCAATCGGCGTTTCCCCTGTTTCTCTCCAACACGTAGGAGTCCTACACCTTCTCCCATATAAATCCTCAAACGGTGCTTTCTTGATTGTTGCGTGGTAACTGTTATTGTATGAGAACTCTATCAGTGGCAAATGATCGTCCCAATTGCCACCGAGATCCAATATGCACGACCGCATCATATCTTCAAGCGTTAGGATAGTCCTTTCACTTTGACCATCAGTTTGCGGGCGGTAAGCTGTACTCATTGCTATTCTCGTACCCAACCCTTCTTGTAAAGCTGACCAAAAGTTGGAAGTAAATCGGCTGTCCCGGTCCGATACAATAGACTTTGACACCCCGTGTCTAGAAACGATCTCAGCCACATAAATCTGTGCTAACTTTTCCAAAGAATAATTCTCTCTTATCGGAATAAAGTGTGGGGATTTAGTTAACCTATCGACTACCACCCAAACTGCATCGTGTTGACGCTTAGTCTTCGGCAACTTAGTAACAAAGTCCATCGTTATGTGTTCCCACTTCCATTCCAGAATGGGAAGTGGTTGCATACTACAGTAAGGTTGTTGGTGTTAGGCTTTCACTAACCGACAAGTCCTGCATCTCTCCACGTACTGACCGATATCTTTCTTTAATCCGGCCACCAAAAATCTCCTTTCAATCCCGACTCGCTCGTTTCCATGTTCTTTATTTGTACTCTTATATCCTCGGCACCAACATTTTCGTCTTTCAAGGCTTCCTCTTGAGCGGCCTTGACATCATTTATAATTGTGGAAGTTAACATCGTGGGCGTCATCATGTAACAACAATCCTTAGCATATGCTTTGCGACTCAAAGCATCGGCTAGCACGTTAGCCTTTCCAGGATGATAAAGGATCTCACAGTCATAATCCTTTATTAGTTCCAACGAACGTCTCTGCCTCATGTTAAGTTCTCTCTGGCTAAAAATGTACTTCAGGCTCTTATGATCCGTGTATAACTGACACTTAGTTCCATAGAGATAGTGTCTCCACAGTTTCAGTGCAAATGTGACAGCTGTCAACTCAAGATCATGAGTTAAGTAGTTCTTTTCATGCTGCTTAAGTTGTCTCGAGGCATACGCGATTACCTTTCCACGTTGCATCAACACCGCACCAAGCCCCAACCTCGAAGCATCCGTGTATACAACAAAGTCCTCATTACCCTCTTGTAGGGCAAGTATAGGTGCTTCACTTAGCGTCCTCTTCAAAACATCAAAGGCCTCTTGTTGCACGGTTTCCCATATGAACGGTGCATTTTTCTTCGTTAATGTAGTCAAAGGAACTGCGATCTTTCAAAAATCCTTGATAAACCTCCTATAATAGCCCGCCAGCCCCAGAAAACTTCTGTCTTCTGTAGCTGAACGAGGCGGCTCCCAATTCCTTACCGCTTCTACCTTAGCTGGATCTACAGAAATTCCGGCCCCCGAAATCACATGTCCTAAAAATTGAATTTGTTGCAGCCAAAACTCACATTTTGAGAACTTGGCATACAACTTCTCTTTTCTTAGCAGTTCTAGCAATTCCTTTAAATGATCAGCATGTTCGGCCTCAGACTTCGAATACACCAAAATGTCGTCAATGAACACAATCACCGACTTATCTAACATCAGTCTACAAACTCGGTTTATTAAATCCATAAAAACAGCCGGGGCATTGGTTAACCCGAAAGGCATCACCAGAAACTCGTAATGCCCATACCGAGTTCTGAATGCTGTTTTAGGCACATTATCTTCTCGTACCTTCAGTTGATGGTACCCCAACCTCAAGTCAATCTTAGAAAAGACACAAGCCCCGTGTAATTGATCTAATAAGCGTCTATCCTCGGCAGCGGATACTTGTTCTTAATTGTCAATTTATTCAGCTCCCTGTAATCGATGCACATCCTCATGGTGCCATCTTTCTTCTTCACAAACAATACCGGAGCTCCCCACGGCGATGAACTCGGTCGAATGAAGCCCTTGTCCAACAACTCCTGGAGTTGTGTCATCATCTCTTTCATTTCAGTAGGAGCAAGGCGATACGGAGAACGAGCTACCGGTGCAGCTCCAGGGATCAGATCAATTCGGAACTCCACTTGTCTCTCAGGCGGCACGCCAGACAAGTCTTCCGGAAATACATCCGGGAATTGTGAAACAACAGGTACATCGGCCACAGTCTTTTTCTCATCCTTAGCATCAATAGCATATGCTAAGTAGGCGTCACATCCCTTTGCAACAAGCTTTCGAGCTTTTGCAATAGTCAACAAACACAGATCCCCACTTCTCCTATCCCTGTAAATACAGATCACACGCCCCTCCGGAATAGTTATCTTTATCATCCACTTCTTACATACTATGTGGGCTTCATTCTCTATCAACCAATCCATCCCGATAATCACGTCAAATTCACTAAACTCAATCGGTATCAAGTCCAAATTGAAGACTACATCTTCAATCACTAAGGTGCAGTTTCGGTATACATGATCTACTTTGACTAAAGTATTACTAGAAGTTTCAATGTCAAGTATAACAGATAGCTTTGATAAAGGCACAGACAATTGTTGAGCAAACATGGTAGATACAAACGAACGGTTGGCACCCGAATCGAAAAGAACTCGTGCAGGCATGGAATTAACAATAAACATACCAGTAACCACCTCGGGGTTTTCCCTAGCCTCTTCCGCGGTAATCTGAATAGCACGAGCCGGTGCCCTTTGTGGCTGGTTCCGGCGGTTGACTGAACCACCACTAGATCCTCCAGATGATCGAGTTGAAGATGGAGCAGCAGCTGCTGGAGTATTCTTTCGACAATTCCGACTATAGTGCCCTCAAACCCCGCACTTATGGCAAGCATCCGACTTCCGTGGGCATTCATTCTGAAAGTGGCCTAACTCTCCGAAGCAAAAGCAAGCACGTCCATTAGTGCACTTGCCAAAGTGTTCCAGATGACACTTGTTACAGTATTGCGGCTCGGTGTTGATGGAGTACGCACGAGCACGACCAGATGAACTAGACTGCCGACGGTAAGATTGTTGCGGCGAGTACTGCGATGATCGTGAAGAACCAGAGTAGCCTCCTTCACGTTGACGCTTCGGTGGTGAAGGTTGAGTTGGGTTAGCTGAAGCAGCAGCGGACCCCATCACGTATCCAGACATACTTAGAATCTGTTCCACATTTCTGGCGGCTTCCAGTAGACCAGCAAATGTGGGGTAGCGTACATTGCACATCACCCTTCGGATTTCCAGATCAAGACCAGCCTCAAACCTGGTCACTTTCTTTCCTCAGTATCCACCTAATGAGGCGCGAACAAACTCAGCCTCGTGAACTCTACAGCATACTGGGACACAGACTTAGTCCCCTGAATCAGTGTCATGAAATTTGCCTCCAGTCTTCGGCGCTCATCGGCCGGGCAATATTGCTGAGTAAAGACTTCAGTGAACTCAGCCCATGACATAGCAGTCACCTTCTCCAAGGTTAAGGCGTTAACCATGGAATTCCACCACATAATCCCATCGTTGGTGAACATAGCCGTGGCAAATCGGACCATGTCCTTCTCAGCACACTCGCTGATTCGGAAGGTCCTCTCTGTGGCTGTTATCCATTCCAGTGCAGTAACAGCATCTCCCAGTCCATTAAACTCGACTGCTCCATTTCCTTTAAAGTCCTTGAAACGACAAACCCTGGGCTTATTAGATGACCCAGTGTTGTCATCTTGCTCGTCATTGTTTCCCCCCTCCTTTTCCTTATTCTTCCTTTTGTCTTCTCTTCGCTTAGCTTCGGCCTCATCTCAAGCCCGAAACTGATCTTGTATCATCCGATTTTGCTCAGCCATCATGGCTAGCATCATTTCTCTCGTCTCTTCAGGTGTCATTCCTCCTCCAGACATGTTCTGAAATATGAAACATATAACTTAATTAGTAACATGTCTTTTAATTAAAGACACCACCCATTTGTCCCTTACGTTAGTCAATGTCCTATGATTACTAGATCGTAACCTATCTTAGTTCAGATCATTACTTAAACCACTACATATCATCACTTAATGTTTGAGACCAAGACCTCACGGACACTTGAATCTCAAACTACTGCTCTGATACCATTCGTTGTGACACCATTGCCACAATAACCACCATTTAAAATACACCCAGGTTCGCCATACACCCAACGGTGCTACATAGGTTACACGTCTAAGTCTACAAACTCAAAAGTATTACATCATCCCCAAATTTATTACAACAGTAATTCCATAAACCAAATACCAAGATAGACAATAGAAGTCTTCAAATACTTCGACAAACGTCTTAGCTGGATGGTCCCGCGGCGGATTTCCCTTTTCCTGTAAAAATATAACAACTGAAAGGGTAAGCTAATGCTTAGTGAATACCATATGATTTTACACATTCTACAAATCTTTATGATGCCACCCAGAGTAACCGGGGTAACACATACCGTATACTCCACACGTACCCAAGGTACGCAAACCCGAGCCGTAGCTCCTTCGAGCTGACACTCCGCATAAGAAAACCAACCATCTGAGGCAGACATCACGTCGGGGATGAATTACTGTCTATCCTGACCACAGAGGTGTCAAACTCTTGGTCATATAGCACAGTAACATCATAGTACAGGTGCAACCACGCAGGTCCATCAAAGGGATGGACAACAAATGAACGGACATGCAACAAGTATGAATGTGCATCAATACATATACGCAAGTTAGTAGATTGCCAAACGAATATGAAACAACATGCCTCAGCAGGCAATGCAAACATTAAACAGATGCAGCAATGCTAAAATCAAAGGTACTCACAGTGGGTGCGTTATTAATCTTTAAGCAATATTATTTCTCCTCAGAATTTCAACCGGATCCACAAAGTACCCCACTGTGGGTTAAACAACACCACAAGGGACCTGTTTCATTTCCATAAGGAAAAACATATCATCAATATGTGTTCCTTAACAATTTGACATCAACTAGTATAAACAAAAGTGTCACAACAGTCGGAAACGTCATCCGATACTCATATTATAAACCGTTAGTCGAGGTGTTATTATTCCCAATTAACCCTCCGTTATATGCCTTATTATAATACAAAAGATATCCCAATTGTGTGTTTAATTGTCCATTAATTTGGTTCCTTTTAAACCCATCCGAATTACCCATGAAAGGCACAGAACTCGCCGAGTTGGCTCAAGGAACTCGCCGAGTTCCTGTCCGAATTCCGGACCTTTGACTGAATTTCGGACCCATCCAGATTGGGTTGACCCATCCGAGTTCGGGTTGACCTATCCGAATTCGGATCCCTCCGAGTTCGTTTCTTAATTTAATTTCGGTCCTCTCCAAATTTCGGTTTTCATCCGATTTCGGGTCCCAGCCGAATTTCGGATCCAACACTTATGAGTTTTTGAAGATTTATTCAAAATGTTCTTGAGAACTCGCCGAGTCCCCCTGAACTCGCCGAGTTCACCAGCAGGTTTGCAGTTCGCAGCTACGGGTTTTGCACTAAAATTTCCATAAATTCATTCCTAGCAACATGCAATCCATAATAATGCTATACTAACATATATTGAACGTTTCTACATCATTTTCTATATCATTTACAACCAATTTTGTCCAGATTTGACCAAAAATGAGTAAAAACTCAAGAACACCAAAAACTTCATAAAATGCAGATTCGTTACCTTTTTGGACGAAATGAGGTACGATTCTTGTTTCTGATCCTTCAAGGATGTTCAACTATTGATTTCCAATTGATATAACATACATGCATTGCAAATTTTTCAGATTTAAAATCCGAATTTTATGCATCTTAATCTCAAAATAAAACCCCAAAATAAATCATGTTCTTACCTTAATTCCTTTGATTTCTTGTTAATATTCAGATCAAATCCATGAATTTCCTTCCAAACTTTCAAATTCCAGCAGATTTAGACCAGTGAATGTGTCATAAGATAAGCTGAAATCACTAACAATTTTAAACTTTCACATAATATCATTTACACATCATTCACTGGTCAATAACATCCCAAAAGACACTAACACGATCAACACTAACATAATCAATACTGATCAAATCATTATACAAAACTAGCACAAAGCTTTCCAGATAATTCTCGATCCCAAATCAACAAGCACGGCTACCAATCTCTTCTCTGATACCCTGAACATGGTAGACTCGAATACGTAAGCTCGAAAGCTCGTGAGTACACGACGGTTAGACTCTGCACAATAAACACATAGCATGCGTACACATAGCACATACACACAGCACAAGCTCTATCTCTGTCCCTGGCAATCAACATCACTATACAGGTATGAATACACAATATGAGATCCAAAGCCCTGCACACATAATCACTGAAGGGGGACCCTTCCCCAGCTAACGACCGCGGCCGCGGTGGTTAGCCACAACCCTGTAGCACGGGCGCGAACCGGATACAGGCCCTGCCGTGTATACACGCCCCAAGGACTGTTAGGGAAAGTCAACCCGCGCGATCACACATCGCGAATCACCGTCCGTATGGAACTCATCACGGACCCCCGGACTGGATCTCATCTCATACACGTATAATACATATGTGGGAAATAGAATCATACCTGTGCTCGCGTCCCTGTCTCATTCACAATACACAACATACACAATATACACATACACGAAGCTAGCTACACAACCATGACTCGGAAAACAGTCCCGCGGTTTAGAAAAGAACTCGGGTACTAACCTGATTGATCCACTAATCTCGGAATCTCTGACTCGGCTCGGCTCGCTGACTCGTCCCTGAAATCACACGAATTCCAAAACATTAATTCCGAGTCCAACCGATACCACAACCCGATTCACAATAAACGTAACCCGACTCGAACTCAAAATGACTCAACGGAACCCCGGAAGCTTAATTCAAACCCAACCCAACAATCCCAAACAAAACCCAACCCCAAAAACCCCCAAGTCCAGTCCCGACAGCCCCGGTGCAAGCCCCACAACCCGGCCTCTAGCCCTGCGATCGCGGCCCGCGCTCCCGACCATCGCGCCCGCGCCCGAACCAGCCGCGTCGTGGCCACGATCCCCCAGGTCGCGACCGCGCTCCGAGGCGGCTTCTTCTTCTTCCTGTTCGCTGCTCTGTTTCGGCCAGGGGTGAAATACCCCCAAAATCTCCGATTTTCAGCACCATAGCTTCACAAAACTCATACATAATAACTCAAATATCTCCAGAAACCAAACCCATGGATTTAACACATCACACATGAAATTTTAACACCACAATTCAAGTTCCTTACCTCTTGGAGACTCAAGAACACAAAGGAGAAATAAGAACACTAAATTTCAGCAACAAAGTCTGGATTTGGAGAAGCTTCTTGCTACTATCACATACACACACATACACGATACACTTCACACACTTTTGCACACCTTCTAAAAAGGGAAAGGAACGAAAAGAAAGCATACATATATTTTTCCACTTTTTGACGGGTTCCGACCCAATAATTCGAACCCGACACCCCAATCTCACAATTGAAATCCACTTACCCATTTAAATCACGAACCCAAATATATAATTAATCCACTAAATTAATTACTCGGGGACACGTAACTCACAAACCCGACACGTATAATCCACTACTCGGGCTATTATTGGACCCACGCAATAATAATTATTTAAACATCCACAAAAATAATTCCACGCAATTATCTAAAAAATGGGATGTTAAAAGTAGAATTACAACTGATGTAAAAAGACAAAGTACAACTTATGTACAATGATATTTCAACATGTTTGGACTGTGGAAGTTAGGAGTAGTTAATGGCAAGCCTGTACAACTAATGGATAGCTTCCATTCTTCAACTACTCATTACTAGTGGAAGGACCTTGTTGCTGTTCCTTCATTTTCTTTTCAAAATGATCATTGGCTTTGTGGAGTTTCTCCTGTTCCAATCCAGCTACCCTTTTTTCCCATCTTTAACCTCTTCCACTACAGTTCTGAGGTACATAAATTCTGGGCCATCAAGTTCTCCACTTTTACAGCACGCTGTAAGCAGAACCCATATGCTAACTCTCCACCTGACATGTTTGTCAAAGGCATCAGAGAGTTTGAAGGCTATAATCTGTTTGAGACCAGCTATGTGAAGGTCTGAAGCTCTTTGAAAACACATTCTCTTGGTCAGAGGATCCACAAAGAATACCCCTTCCTCAACCTCTTCAATATATTTGCCCTCTACAGGTTCAACACCTTTAGGCAAGCTGTGATCAATCCCACTGATCTCAACAGCGTTGAGACCCTACTCAATCATGTTAACCAGTTCCTCAAGCTTTGTGTCTTTCTTTTGTTTTCTAGGCTTGGTCTTAGGTTCCATTAGTGAAGTACCTTTGATCATGTCTTCTGAGATCAAGCCTAACTCTCTTACCTTCTCCATCAGCTTTTCCACATATGGCCTGATACATTTAGCAATCTCAGACTTTGAGCTGCTCAGGGCAACTTCTAGCTATACCCATTCTCTGTATCCCATATTAGCAACATCAGTAGATTCATAGGCTTCTAGTTCAGGGCCTTCAGTACTATGCGTTGTGATTTGAAGCTTCCATTGCTGATTTATCCTTGAAATGAGAATAGCTTTGACAATTGTCTCCTTGGCAAGTCTTCTTTCAGATACATAATAGAACTTTTTCTTTGCCATGTTGTCCATGTAGAACTTGGTCCTTGCTGATGAAGGGACAGAGGATACAAGCTTTGCCTTGGTCACTAAGACCTTTGACCCTTGCACATTTCCACCCTCTTTCCTACTAATTGACTTCCTTGCTGCTTCCACCAGCTTTCTTTGAACTTCCAAGGTAGGCATTTTAATTTTTCTTGCATCCTTGTCAGCTAAGGCTCAAACAGCTTTCATAGATGCTGCTTCCTTCTTCTCTTTTTCAAAAATCACTGTCTGCTCTTGTTTTGTCACACCCAGTTACCCCAGTTGGCAACGAAGCGCGAGGTCGCGGAAGCATAATCATAATCATAATAAACGACCACTATATGGACGTTTTTAAAATACATCGTTAAAACTTTAAAACATAGAAATGTTTTACATAGTCTGATATGAGTAAAGGAGTTTTGCAAAATACAGAGATTTAATTAGATAATTAAAATATCCAAAATAATGCAGCTAAATCTCCGTTAATTTGAATACGCATGCGACTCCATGGATGCGGAATCTTGAAAGTAAAATACGTCCGAAGGCATACTTGCCTTAATTTCCTGAAAATACACGCTAAAATACGTCAACAAAATTGTTGGTGAGCTCATAGGTTTACATGTAAATCTGACTTGTATGGACAACATTAGTAGAGTTTGAATTTATAAAGTCATAAATTCCATGTTATGTATTACATATAACCATCATGCAACCGAAGCTTAATTAAAAATGAGTTTGCCCTGTGCAGTATTCCCATAAGTAATACCGTGTGTTAAATATATATGCACTCGCTGTTAGCCGACCCGAACTAACCCGAATGGGGGACATGACTCCCGATAGATCTATCCACAATATATTCGCGCTTACAGCAAATAACGGTTCATGATATAAGGGCTGATGGAACCACATGTGTAATACATAATAGAAATGAAGTTGTTTTCGTGTCCATATGAAAACGAAGCATGTTTTTCAACCCCAAAACATAACAGTGTGAAAATAGGGGCTATGAGGACTCACCGAGCGTGTGATGGCAAAAACGAGCGAAAATGCTATTTACCAAAAGTGGATGGATGATGCACCGAGAGAGTTTAATCGAGTCCTAAATGATAATAAGGACTTAATATCTCTAATATATGATAATATATATATTCATAGATTTTTATGTCTTAAATCACCTAACATTACAAGTTTATAAATAAAACCCGCTTAAAACGTCAAGTGTGTATATATATATATATAGTATGGTACCCGTGCAAAGCGGTGCCGGCGACAAATATTTTTTCGATTACTTGTTCGTTTTTAATAGATGACGATGATGAATAATATCTTTAAATAACATAAAAAAGAAATATCTTAAGTTTCAATGTCAGTCAAATATCATAAAGACCATATGGTTACAGACAAAAATCTGATTAAATGTATTTGTGATATAAAAATTACAAGCATATGTCATTTTATGCATCCATAGATGATGAACAAAGCATAAATTTTATGTTTCTTGTGAGTGGTGTGAAAGAAAAATAGCAGTATAGGAGTGAAGTTTTCTTTATAGAAACCATGTGCTATGATTGTTTTAGGTTTTTAAATTTTATTAATAATATAAAATTTAATATAGCTTTAAAGTCCATGATTTTAGGCCAAATTATAAATAGCTTTGTTTATGAAGTTTAATGATTTTCTCATACTCAAGTTATAAGCAAAAACTTATAGGGGTGTGTTCATAAAAATACGAATCCGAGCATCCGGAATAAAAATCCGAAAATCCGATCCAAAACTATCCGAAATTTCGGATTCGGCTAGTAAAATTCTAAATGTAGGTCCCGAGAGGTTCCCAAAGTATATAGCTTTAAGCTGTAGAGGGGGGGTGAATACAGCTATTTAAAAACTACACACTATTTTCTCAATGTTTGTATGTATTATCAACAATTTGTTAATTACAAACAAGCTTGAATGCGGAATAGTTCAAGCTGAGATGACAGATACAACAGTATGTTCACTAGTCTAAGACAAACTCAAACTAGTATACAATGAATACACTCACTAAGAAGCACTCACTGTGTTTACAAGACTTAAGGGAACAGCTTTTGTAAACAGCTTAGACACACGATACTGATTTACACAGAAGGCTGCATGCATGAAAATCACACTTGCACGTTCACTCTGTCACTCATTGGTTCAGCACTTAGCTTTCTTCACACATCTTTTGTCCTTAGAAGCTTCCTTTTTACTCACTCAGAGGATCTAGAGAAACATCTTCATTGGACGGAATGAAAAGGAGAAGTCTTGTTGAAAAGACAATAACCTTTTCTGCACTTTTCTGAAAAGCAGACTTGTCTTCAATGTGCAGAACTTTTGTCTTTTTCCTTTGTCTACTGTTGCATTGCCTTTAACTAATTAGGAATGTCAACTTTGCGTTTTCTTCCTTGTAAAGGCCTATTTGATATAAGAAAAAGGTCGTCACCCTTTTTCAAATAACCTTTTGTCTTCATGTTACAGAACAGCTTGGCCGGCTGAGCACGTTCTGTTTTTCACTTTGTCTTCGACTTTGTAAACTGATCTTGTAGTCAAACAATCACATGATGACTTGAAACATATTCCATAAAGTGTTTAGCCTGTTCACAAAGAACAGGTTTGTTCACAGAAGAACAGAATACTTTAAAAATTGCCAAAGCTGACTGAACAGTGTAGAGCAGCTTAGACAGTTATGTCCAGCCTGTTCAGCAGACAGAGCACGCTTGACAAACTGTCTTAGTTGCAACACATGCAACATTAGAACAGCTTTAGACTGATATTGCCAAATCCTTTTCAGGTTTCAATAAGGCATATAACAGGCCCTAAATTCACCTTCAAATGCATCAACAGGTTGATTATACATCTCCCCCTCAGATGTAGAACAGGGTTTGACTGAGGCCTTTTTGCCTAACAATCTCCCCCTATTTGCAATAACCAGTCTAAGCTGGTCTTATTAAAAAATCACTATATTTTTACACTACATTGCTGAAATAAAAATTAAACACATTACAGTTAAAGTAAAAGTCGTTTATATATACACCTGATTCTTGATTTTTCATCAACAAACACATGTTTTTACAAGAGCACAACTAATGTAACTAATGTATTTTACAACTAATGTAAAAGAGAATTAACAACTATGTAACATAGAGTACAACTAATGTACATTGGACTGTTTTTGTGGGACAGAAAACCGTTAGCCTGTCCAACTGAGGAACAGCTTCCATTCTTCACCTGCCCAGATGCAGATGACTTCACTGGACTGAGATGGCCTTCCTGTGTTTGAATCTTCTTTCAAGTCTTCCCCGTTTCTTCCATTTCTTCAATTTCAACTCTGAGAAACATGAATTTAGAATCTTGAAGCTCACCTCTGTTGTAAAATCCTCTCAGCTCATCCCAGTGGCGCTCCATAAGCTGGACTTCTGAAGGAGGAGGAATTCTGAAGCTGCAAGCTGGCTAGACTACAAATGCTTTATGTAGTCTAAAGCTCGTTGAAAAACAAATTTCCTTTGAGACATAGGGATCGTACAAAAATGCCCCTACTCAGGCTCTCAATTACTTTCCCAATCTGTCAAATCTAACTCCTTCAGGCAGACTGTGATCAACTCCTTATTTTCCACGCATAACTGCCTTGTCAATCATTATAAGGAGTCTTCCAGCCGCTTGTCCTTCTTATCCTCTGCGCTTATATTTTAGGATGTGTCACAAAGGGACACCTTCACTAACTTCCTTAGACAATCGCCAAGTCCTGTTAACTCTTTCATCACTTCTTGACATATGCCCTCTATCTTTTAGCAGTTCTCAGACTTTGATTCACTCAGGGACCAAAAACTGCCAGCTCAATCCACTCCCTGTATGCCCATCTGAGCTAGGCATCAGTGTGGTCATAAGTTTCCAAATTCTGGGCCTGTTGCACCCCAGTCCCTTGTTATTTGAAGCTTCCCACTGACTGCCTTTCCTTGCATCAGGGAAGCTTTGACAATCTGCGTTCCTGTGGCTAGCCTTCTTTCAGCAACACTGAAACTTTTTCTTAGCCAAAGTTGTCAAGTGGTTGAGTCTTGCAGGGGTAACTGTTGATTTGGTGGTCACAGAGACCTGAGTACCTTTCTCTATTTCCTCTCTGTCTTTCTCCCTGCTGATTGTCGGCAGCTCTTCCATTAATTTTCTTTTGCCCTCCAAGGTGACAATTTTAATTTTCTTAGTTCTTGGAGGCAAAGGAAATTTAGCAGCGTTAGTCCAGATTCTTTTTCTTTTCTCAATTCCTCCAGCGCTTGAAGCTGTTCTTCTTCTAAACGGAAGGTACTTGTGCATAGGAACGACCATCCTCTTTAGCCCTGGACTGTGAAATTGAATTTTCGCCTGTTCGTTCTGCTGTATGGGATCATCAGCTGCCTTTCTTTTCCTTTAGCTGCTGCTTGTAAGTGATAGCACCTCAGATAATTTCCTCTTCTTGCTTCTTCTTCAGTTAGAATTAAGTGCCGTTCACTTTTACTGCTAGGCCTGTGCCTACAGGAATAATCTTAGACGTCCTCCCCCTTAGACTGAGCAGGGTTTGGAGA
>JAANYP010005477.1:65000-82739 GCA_020465985.1 Centrapalus pauciflorus | reverse complement strand
TATATATATATATATATATATATATATATATATATATATATATATATATATATATATATATATATATATATATATATATATATATATATACATATATATATATATATATATATATTAATATATATACTCATTTATTTTATGCATTGTCTATGTATTTTATTCAATATATTCGAATTTAAGGAGTGGGGTTTCGAGTTTAATACATAATTTCGAATATATGATTTAAATTCGAAAGTATCAAAAATCCCACATAAACTAAATTCGAAGGTCATAGATTAAATATAGAGTTAAATTCGAAATGAATGCTTTGGACTTAGGAATATAAATTTGAAATATGTGTACTTCGAATTTATTATCAAATTCGGCCCTATATTACTAAATTCGAAATCATGGCTTCTAATATAATATCAAATTTGAATCTTTGACTAAATTCAAACCACCATTCGAATTTAATGTTCAAAATACATCCCAAATTCCAATTTAAGGATTAAATTCGAATATATTCTCGAATTTAGTCTAAATTCGAGTTTGTTCTATGTATTTCGAGTTTGTTCTTGGCATTTCGAATTTGTTCATAATATACAGCTTTCAATCATGAATTTCTAAGTCTTAAATCACTAATATGTTAAGTATTAAGCCTAGTTTTGATTTATTATACAAAATCTATAAGAATCTAGTTAAAACTCGAGCTAGAATAGATTAAATTCGAATGAAAATGGTAAATTCGAATTTATTCATCAAAACCGAAAATAAAAAGCTTAAGAAATCGATTCTTACCTCAAATTTCGTTGTAGATTGTTGTTGTTTATCACTTCCTGTAACTTTTCCTTGATTAATCTCCAATTGATTGCAAATTATGGTGAATTTTTTGATGAATTTATGAGATTTTAGAGGGAGAGTAGAGAGAGAGTAAAAGTGATTAATGAATCCTAAATCTCGTTTATATACTTCATCTAGTTATATTTGCTACTTAACCCACTATTACTTTTGTATCTTATATCTCTTTTATTTAATTATCTTTAATAATTTATTAAATCATAATTTAAATATTTATTTATAATTTAATTAAATATCTCATAACTTAATTAAATTATAATTCAAATAATGTAATAATATTACATTATCGGTTCAAATACTGAATTTAAGACTAGACCAAAAAGTTAGGTTGTTACAAGTTCTGTGTTAAACTCGAATGAGACTAAGTGCAACTCGAATTAAGCTTCTGTGCAACTCGATTGATACGTTTTCAACTCGATTAGCAATTCAAGTCAACTCGGTTACAAATGGAAGTCAACTCGATTAAGATTGCAAGTCAACTCGAATGAATAACAAGTCCAACTCGATTGACACTAAAGTCAAACTCGATTTGAGCTTGTTATCAACTCGATTGGTAATATCAGTCAACTCGAATTGCACATGAACATAGAATAATTAGAGTTTCTTAGTTTTTCAGAATTTTGAAGTCTGAAATTCAATTTAATTTGTAAAACACAGCTATTTTCAACCAAATTGAAATCGAAGGTAAGGATTCTGATTTCAAACACTTTTTGTGAAAGTATATTGTTCAAAAACAGATCTAAAAGTGACTTTTGTAATAAAACAGTGAAGAACTTTAGGTTTTTCAAAATTTCAGAAAAATCACTAGATCTTTTTCTGTGTTTAATGAATCAAAACAAAATTATATTCAATTGAATCGATTCCCTATCCTTTTCCTTCGGTCCAATTTACAGAATCTATAATCAACAGGATAAAAACCCTTGTTGATTATTAGGTTTTTCGAAAAAAATATTCAAGAACACTTTTCGAAAAATCCAATTTCAGATCAAAATTCACCCCTAGATGCTCTGATACCAATTGTGAAATATAGATTCCTAACAATCAAACAACAATATCAACAATCAATCAAGAACAGAAAGAATTAATACTAACCGAATGATTATATTGATTGATAAATGATTACAAAAGGAGAATGAGAAGATTCATGTAATGTAGCCCTAGCTCTGAAATCCTTGCATTCAATATTCTAATTGTCAGATCTGATTTGATTACAAAGTCAAAGTTCTATTTATATAATATTTACAATTATGAACTAATTACAAAACACACCCTAGACTTTGTATTACATCAACAAAATATATTCCAACAAATTAAAACATATATATTGTCTTTAAATTAGAAACATGCATATTATAATTGTAATAATTTTGTATATAATATCTTAAAACAATATTTATTTATTAATATAAGATAATTTTTTTAGTTAAATTATATTAAGTATAAAATCTTGACAAATTAGATACAATTATTCTTCATATATTTCATATGTTTTTCTTCATAAATATTCTACAAAAGTATTGATTTTAAAATTTAAACAAATTTATAAAATTTAAAATCTACTTTTATTCTTAAAATTTATATTATTATTACTTATTAGTAGCAATTATAATAAATTATCAATTATTTTTTATCAATTCTAAAAAATCTGAATGAAAATACGAATTGATATAAATAGTACACTTAATAATTTAATCTATATCTATAATCTATAAATAATAATAAAAGAGTAACTATACTCTTTACTGGTGAAGTCACATGTCATCACCATGTATCGGCACGTGGCAGTTATAATTTTTAAAAACAATAAATAAATAAATAAATTAAAATTATATTCATCCAAATCTAATCTAATCTACATTTAAATTCAAATCAAATCAAATCAAACAAAATCTAACACTCTACTAACTTATTAATTATAATATAATAAAATTTTAAAAAAAAGATAAGAAAATAATTACTATTCAAATATATTTATATAGCTTTGTTTAAAAATAATATTTATATCTTCACCTTTTTTATTTTATTATACTTTGTATATATCAAAAATATCTGCTAATACGCGGGTAATAAACTAGTATGAGCATAACGGATAAAAACCTCAAACACGTGCCCCTTCAAAGAACACGTAAAGATGAAGATGTTTACATTGTTTAGATTTACTTTGTAAAGTTCTTGTTTTGAACTTTGATTGTAAAATTGCTTTCATCTCTAGGGGGATATTGTTAGGAATAAATATATAGAGATGAAAAAATTATAATTGTAAGTATAGGGACTAAATATGTCAATATTGAAAACCATAGTTTAGGAGTAAATAAACAAATTCTACGAGAATTTGTTTATAGACTTTGCCATTTTATTCTTGTATTTCATGTATAGTGCAAAGTAAATCATTCAATAAAAAAGAGAGATTTGAGATTTTTTGTATAAGATTCTTAGATTTTAATATCATCATATTTTTTTCTTTAAAAATTGAACACTAGGGATTAACTCTTAAGTCCCTATTTATAACCCTTTTGTTCTTATCTTTATAGTTGTAGGTTAGTTATAGATAATTACTAAATTAACTAAATAAATAACTCTTATAATTAATTACTAGTTTATTAGCATTTATTTTTAAAAGAATGAATTATAAATATTATCTAATAACATTTCTAAATATCCTACAAATATTAATCATTCATAATGTCAAATGTTACTAACGAGTAAAAAGTTCTTATTCAAAATTAATAAAAATTATAATCGCATATAATTTAAATGTTATTATTATTTAGAAGGGTCAATTGTTATTTTTTAATTTTTTTAAACTAATTCTAAATATACTACATTCATCTGGTTAAAACTTATAATAATAATAATACAAAAAAAATATCAAACAAATTATATATACACACACATACATACATACATACATACATACATACATACATACATACATACATACATACATACATACATACATACATACATACATACATACATACATACATACATACATACATACATACATACATATATATATATATATATATATATATATATATATATATATATATATATATATATATATATATATATATATATATATGGTTATCACGAGAAGCTAAATATATCTTGAGAAATTTGAAAAACGATTCACTAAATTTGTACATTTATCATTCACCTATTTTGAATTTATGATTTGTATTTATAAATTAAAAAACTGATGAATTAACCTAAAACGTAGTGAATTGTTAATTCAATTAATCCGAGATTTATGATTTATTATTTATACAATCAAAAAATGGTGAATCAATATGTAAAAAATGAATCACGTTGATTTTTACATTTCACGAGATATATATAGTTTTCTCATTTATGCTAAATTTAAATATATAAGCAATTTAACAATAATGATGATAATTAAAACAACAATTACAATTATAAAATTATATATTTATTATAAAATGCGTATAAAAATATGAATTATCTATTTGATTTATGAATAATGTTATCTATCAAACAGATTAAGAATAGCAACTATATCAGATAATATATAAAGATGTAAATTTAGAAGTAATGTTAGGGGTGTGTGTTTTTCTGTTCAAAAAAGTTTGATAATATATAAAACGTTTTATGATAATAACAATTATATATTTCTTTATATAGAAATTTTGATAATTCATATATAAAAAGAATTAATTTTACCATACTTTACATGCATTGAAAATTATGTGTAATATTATTTATTTTCTAAAAAGCTAAAAATAGAAAGAAAACAAAACATAAAAAAATAAGAAAACAATTTCAAAGAAATAATTGTTGATATTAAGTAAATTTACAATCAAATTAAATAAAATAACAATATTTAAAAATAACTTTGAAGTGAAATTTGTATTAGATGTAAACTATAATAATTAAATATTTGATTAAATTTATATTAAATAAGATATACTATAGAATTATATTTTAGTTGATTAAAACAAATTAATAAATAAATCATATAGAACACAAAAGATCTTAAAAACAAAAAATCAAAAAGAAATAATGTGAATAGGTTATGAATAGTGATTTAATATCTTGATAAATGTTTTTATTTAAATTGGTCACTCAACTTTCGATCCACTTAATCATCTATTAAGTATAAAATGGTTTGGTGGTGCACGTATGTGTGACCCTACAATAACCTATAACACTGGATTTGAATTTAATTAATATCGAGCACACATAACCTTTCAGTCTTCCCACTTGTGTAAGACAACAATTTATATTCATTGGCCCAAGGAACTTCCTAGCCAGACACTTAGGATAACCATATTATAAGCACTCTTTTATTAAGAGCGCTATTCTCACAATACGAACGTTCTAGGGACAATATTAGGCTTAGTCGTTTTGCAAATGCATGGGGCATGGAGTGAACTTAACCTCACCACACTTAGATTCTGTTTCTTGACATTCTGATTTCGATTGATCTTCTACAGATATAACTTGAACATATCACAACTTATCAGAGTGTGGTCACACGTTTATATCAGTTTTAGTTGTCGAAGGGCCCAGAAATATCACTATCTATTTAAAGAAAGGTGCAAATCCCATTTTGACTACTTTCATCCTGAATCATACCTCCCACTGAAACTGACCTCGAACCATTATGACTAATCAGTTTCAATTCAATGTTTGGTTAGGCCTAGGTGATAGGGTAATATATATTGTGTATCTTAAGTATCTCAGATAGTGAGGACAATCCTAATTGAGATGACTCATAACTTAAGCTTCATTAAGTGATCTCAATGCGTGTCTTCCAATAATTGTTCGCAACAAATACTCATGGATATTTGGTCTCAACTTCTTTGACATGTCAATCTCCCATAGACATCACCAATGTTCCACGATAACTTTAAAGTCTTATTGTGATCCCCACGACAATAAGTAGTTATGGATCCTTTAGAATGATACCAAGTCATACCTGGATTTACTAAATCATGCAAAGTAGAACAACATTAAATAATTTATGCGATCAAATTACATATTTAATGTTACTATTATTTAATTTGAATCAAATACTACTGCAAGCCACTAATCTAATAATTTTAACCCCATAGATCTACTATGACGTTCGTGCTTGATCCGGGAAAGTGGTTTAGTTAGTGGATCAACCTCATTATTGTTCATTGGAAATTTCATAATCCTTATATCATCTCTCCCACTGATCTCACGGACCATATGATACTTTCAGAGAATGTGTCTGGTCCTGTGATGTGCTCTCGGTTCCATAGCTTGCGCAATGGCTTTAGAGTTGTCAAAGTGTACTTATATACAGTTAGAGATATCGCTCACAAATCTCAAGTCTATATTGAAGTTTTTTTAACCAGACTAGTTCCTTTGCTGAATCTAATGGTGCGATACATATTTTGCTTCTGTAGTCGAGTCAGCAGCAATGTCTCGTTTCTTGCTTTACCAGCTCACTACACTGCCATTGAAAGTAAATGCATAGCCTGACTGTGACTCGGAGTCATCTCTGTCAGTCTGGAAGCTTGCATCAGTATAACCGTTTTCCATATCTCATAGTCATAAGATGCAACTATGGCCAAAATGATCCTAGTTGATTTAAACTTGACTACGTGTGCAGGGGTTTCATTATAGTCAATTCCCTTTGACTGAGAATAACCTTATAGGTTTGTACATTACCATCCGTGTTTCTCTTCTTTTTGAAGACCCGTCTGCATCTGGCTCCCTCGGTGCTTTATGGTTTTTCAACCATGTCCTAGACTTGGTTGTCATACATGGACTATATCTCTAACTTCATAGCTCAAGCCGGTTGTTCGAATCTGATTCAGACATAGCTTTCTGATACTTTGAGGGTTATGGTCTTTCCCCTACTTCATAAACAACAACTATCCATAACTTTCTAGTTCATGGCGTTCTCTATCAGACCTACGAAGTGTCGGTGTGTCCGCATCTTCCCGAACAATTTCTCTCTAAGTTTCAACAATTTCTTGTTGAGGTGTGGGTTCGACTACGGACTCACTTGTGTTTCTTCAATTTCTTGAAGAATTATGTCATATTTACTATTTTGCTTCTCTAGAAACTCCCTTTCCTGGAAAACTCCATGTCGAATAACAAACATTTTGTTTTCGGATGGACTGTAGACATTATATCCCCTAGTTTCCTTGGAGTATCTTGTAAGTATGTATTTATCAAATTTAGGGGGTTTAGTTTGTCTGATATAAATCTTTTGACAAACACTTCACATCCTCAAATCTTCATGAAAGACACTATGGGACTCTTCCCATGCCATATCTCATATGGTGTCTTTTCTACCGCTTTGGTCAGTACCCTGTTTAGAGTAAACACTGCAGTCTCAAGAGCGTGACCCTAAAATAAAAGTGGTAGGTTTGTACGATGCATCATCAATCTCACCATATCTACTAGTGTTCGATTCCTTCTCTTTGATACACCATTCCATTGAGGAGTGTACGGAGGAGTGAGTTGTGAAATGGTTTCACAAAATTTTAGATGATCGTCAAATTCTTGGCTTAATTACTCTCTACCTCGATCTGATTGAAATAATTTTATTGTTTTGCCAAGTTGGTTATGTACTTCATTATGAAACTCATTGAACTTATCAAATGTCTCAGAATTACGTCTTATCAGATACACATAGCCATAAAGACTATAGTCATCTGTGAAAGTAAAAAGGAACTCGTATCCCCCTCTGGCTTCATGAATAAAATGTACACATAGATCACTATGTATAATCCCTATTAAGTCAGCTGCCCTTTCATTACCCTTAATGAAAGGTTTCTTTGTCATTTTACCATCTTATCAAGATTCATAGGTTTTAAAAGAATCTCCATCAAAAGAATAAATAATTCCACTCTTATGGAGTTTTGTAATCCATTTCTTCTTTACATGATGAAGATGGTAGTGCTACAGGCAAGTTTTGTCCAATTCACAATTGGACTTCTTACTTACATTATAGATTGTTTGATTTCTTGAATTCAATAGATTCAACACATATAGACCATTTAGTGATTTAGCTTCAAAATAAAACAAACCTTTACAAAAAGCACAAATCACTTTTTTTATGAGAATAATACCTTGGTTTTAAAAGAATCATATAAAACAATTAACTTAATTAGTTTGGGTACATAATAACAATTACCTAGTACTAAGACTAATCCAGAAGGTAATAATGAGTCGTAGGTTCCCACAGCTTCGACACCAACACTTGATATGTCACCGACCCAAAGGTTAATGTCACCCTTTCTAGGCACTTCACTCCTTCGGGACCCCTGTAAGTTGTTACAAATTTGGTTAACAAATTCAGTATCTAATACACAGTAGTTATAAAAAGTATGTAAATAATCTATCATATAGATACCTGGTCCGACTTCCATTTCGTCCACTTTCAGTTCACAGTCACATGGATAAAAAACTCCACACTATGGACAATCATAATCTCTAAGCTCATTAATCCAGTGATCTTCTCTGTCTTTTATAAAGTCTGCGATCAGACTGTCTATAGTTGCTTTGAGCATCACATGCATCTTGTCAATGTTAACAGTATTGTCCTGCACACTTTCATTTACAACTCTTTTTTAGAAGTCATTTAGCGTGTTAAGAAACATGAGTTTAATCTCATTGGGATCAATAATTCCATTAGCAAGCTTCAATTTACTGATGATTCTTTTAATCTTGAACATGTGTTCATCAACTGTCTGACCATCTAGCATTTTACATACCATCAACTCTAGGTTGCAATAATAGGGCATAGAGCGTTTGCAGAATTGTTCCAGCTTTATCATGGCTTCATAGGCACAGTTATCTCTATACCTCTCTGACAATTTAGGTATGGCTGAGATGACCACAAGACCCTTTACACCAGATTCCTCCTATATATACTTCCTATAAGCATCCTTCTTTGCTTGAGGTGCACTTAATGCAGACTCAATAAGAGGGGAGATTCAATGATGAATAGTTTATTTATCAGCATCCAAAACAACTCTAATGTGATAAAACCATTCCACAAAATTCGGTCCAGTTAGTAAGTCATCAGAAATGAGCACTCGGAAAGGTTCAAAAATAATGCTCAATAGATATAATTGCAAAAAAAAATTTATTGAACCTACCAGAACCCCTTTTGCTTATATGTGCACCCAATGGATGATGAACCTACACATATAAGTTAGTCGAGTAGATAACTATTATCGATTAGAAATAACCCTTATAACTTCTAATATCCTATGAGACTCCTTGTATGGCATGATTAGCCTCACCTACACCTTGGGCCATAGTCTCAATGGAAATCACCAATGACACATACCATATTAGAACTGCAAGTCACTAGCCCAAGTCTTACTTAGGATCTGCAGTGCTCACCTCACACCTTCCAAGTTTGTGGCACAAGCACCCAACGGAGCCTGAACCAACTTGTGGCGACCTGTTAGCGTAAGTGCTAGTATATAGATTGTGTGTTGTGTCAAATTTTGAAGGGATTCTTAACATGTTTTAAACTTTTATAAAATGACCAATTTTTATTTCAAAAACGTTTGAAATTATTTAACAATCGAATTGTTAACTTTGTTGTTCATTCATGCATGCATATCTGCCAACCACACAGTTCGATAATAAGCAAACAAATAAAATGCAATAGCCTTGCCAGAACTAATTTGATTCTCAAAAGTCCTCAAGAACCAAATTTCAACCCTAAGGGACGGATAACAATACAATCTATACTACTTATTAATACATTTAGTTCATGTTCTTAAAAATAACTTATCATTCTTAAAGTACAAGTTCTTAAAGCATATCTCTCAATTTTAAGAGTTACCACTATCAATGTAGAAAATACAACCCAACAAAGCAAAAAAAAATGAAAAATTGAATTTGGATGGCTACAAGAAGCCTCTTCCACTTCCCCAAACTACCTCTTCCACTTCCCAAAAAAGCCTTTGCAGAAAAATTTAATTAATATATCAGAATAATCCATTTAATATCAATGACCTTCATCATTTTGCAGTCACCTTTCATCTCCCCCAAACCCCTCGATGCAGTCACCTTTCATCAGTAAAATCCATTGACATGTTTTGCATGGTAAGTGTTACATCTTAAATTTTAATCATGTGGAGTTTATTTTGTAATAGTTAGTTTAATATTATTTCCATGTAATTTTATTTCTTTCTTTTGTAATTTAATTTTTGTATTTAGAAGTTGAGGGGTGTACTTTGTAAACCCTTCAAACTTGGATTTAATATTAAAGGGAAACCCTCCTAGAGTTTCCCACAACTCTGTCATTATTCCAATTGTTGTAAAAGCGGCCGCCGTTTGACATTCTAATTCTCTCTGACATGTTCATCTAAGATTGAGATATTTCTCTTAGTTTGAATTATTATTGTTATTTTATTGGTGTGAGTGCAAATATTAAAGATTGCGACGAATTAACAATTGGTATCAGAGCCTGGGAAGCGGATTTCAACTGATTTGATCCGTGTTCATCGGTTGTTCTTCGTGTTCTTCACAAAACCCAGGTTTTTCTCTTATTCCCATTTCAATCTTCTGTTTTTGTGTGTTTTTATATTCGGTAATCATCAACAATAATTCTAGTACTGATTTTGAGCATCTTTTGTTCAATCGTTACAAGTTTTTATTGATTAATTGTTGGAAAAATAGAATCGGAAATATTAGTCTTTAAACATTGTTTTTGCTTAAAACTCACTATTTTTAAGTGTTTTTGGTTACTTGTTTTTTCCCAAAACTTGTTTCTAAATTCAAACCAATCAATTAGAAATTGTTTCCAGCTTTTAAAACACATTTTTTTAATTATGCAAATCTGAAATTTTTATAAAGTTCAATTTCGGATCCTATTTCGGATCAAAATTCGGACCATCTCGGATCCCTTCTCGAAGCAACTCGGATCAATTTTCGGATCACATCTGAAATTCGGTTGTCCCAAAAACACACCTGAATTTCGATTGGAACATTTTCCAGATTCTCTAATTCACTTGTTCGTCATTTTTAATATTTCTAAAGAATTTCAGATCATTCACCCGAAATTCTGATCACACGAATTTCGGATCAGAAAGTGAAATCATCTTATTGTCTGATACAAACTCTGAATTTCGGTAGACTTGTAGGGGGAGCAGAAAGTGAACAGAGTGGGGAGAAATTCTCAAGTGCGTCAGGGGGTCACACAGAAGAAGATTAGATGTGTATGAGCCTCCTTCCGATCAAGTCGAAATCATCTTATTGTCTGATACAGACTCTGATATTGATCTTGACGAAACATTAAAGACACCCAAACCTGAGCCGGAATCATCACAAAAATCATCCTCTTCGTTTGACTTCCTGAACTCTCCAACCCATGTTCCATAAGAAGAAATAATGCAAGCTCTAAAAGCTCCTACCCATCCTCCTACCCCTTATCCAACTCATGAACCAACCACCACCCCACAAGTCTACCACCCAATCCACTGAGCCATGAAGTCCTAGAACCGTTGATTGCTTCCAAAAGGACCATGAGGAAACTCTCAAATATGACATAGTGTACATGGACTGGGTCAAAAGGTTCTCGAAAGGAAAAGTACATTCTCTACCAGTTGAAGAGAAAGATAAGCTGAGACTCGATCACCAGGGTCGAGTCTACAAAATGTTGGAAATTCCCGCAGCAGAGGTTGAAGCACCTCCAGTCCAAGGGCTAAAAGAATACTTAATGAAAATGAAATCTGAAGATTTTCTTGAGCCCTACCTGGAAGAGAAATTCAAGGTCATATTCATGAAGAATCCAGGTAAATATATTAGACGGTTGCTCATGGAGCTCAGTGATGTATCTAAAGTTGAGCAGGCCGAGTACAATCAGTTGATGCTGCGGGAAAAGAGACCAAAGACTGAATATTGGTCAAAGTCAAAGCTGGTAAAGATCGTATCCATTTCGATGTACAAGAGGGCCTGTCTGTTTACGCCTTCATTTGAAATCAAACGAGCAGACAGAACATCACAATTGATCCACGGGAGTGATCTAGATTTCATGAACCTCGACGACATCTAGACAATGCATAACAAGCTGAAAAATAACGTGAAGGGGCGATTGAATCATGTCACGGCTCTGGCGGCGCTTACACGGAGTATGAGACGACAATCCATGGTTATGTGCGTAAAATATTTTCAACTGGCTATAGAGAGTTTTCTGGTCAAAGTTGGACTCAGGGCTCCCGTCATGAATTTTTTGGCATCGATCATCAACCAATCTATTGAGTATTCATGGGAGGTCAACAAGGAGTCATCTTTTTGAATAAAAACGGGCAAAAGAAGATCATGCATTTGAGGAGTTGCCCTGTTACTTCGATGGCACTCTCCGATTAGTTAGAGCAGAGCTGAACAGGAGTCTCCAGCAGGATGATGCCCAGATGGTTTTTGAACTCAAGAAAAGGCCTAAGGACATTCAGGACATGCTCAACGCTGTAGAGCTTATAAATGACAGGTTGCATGCTCGACAATTGATAAAAAGATTTGATGTTATCCTTGGCTTACGCGAATCTGAAGAGCAAGCTTGTCATCCTTCACAGTGATTGAAAAGGGGGAGATTGTTTCACTTTAAATTTTACTCACGTGGAGTTTATTTTATAATAGTTAGTTTAATATTATTTCCATCTAATTTTATTTCTTTCTTTTTGTAATTTAATTCTTGTATTTAGAAGTTCAGGGGTGTAGTTTGTAAACCCTTCAAACTTGGATATAATATTTAAGGGAAACACTCCTATGGTTTCCCACAATTGTCATTATTCCAATTGTTGAAAAAGCGGTCGCCGTTTGATATTCTAATTCTCTCTGAGATGTTCATCTAAGATTGAGATAATTCTCTTAGTTTGAATTATTATTTTTTATTTTATTAGTGTGAGTGCAAAGATTAAAGATTTGGACGAATTAACAGTAGCTGACTGTTAGCCATTCTGCAGATGTGAAGAACTGTGAGGTGAATTGACTCTTGCTGAACATGACCGACTTGAAGAACTGTGAGCTGCTATAAAGGTGTTTGGACCAGGCTGCTGGTGATGTATACTCTTGGTATGCTTATTTTGCTGTTGTATACACTTGATATTCTTATCTTTTTGTTATTTACATCCATCTTCTGCTGCTGTAAAAGAAATTAAATTTCTTTTGTTATTTAATTACCATCTTTTGTTGCTGCTGTTATAAAAGTGTGTTTTTAATTGACACAAAAACAATATGGGTTACGAGCTTTAATGAAAACAGATGATACAAGATAATATCTGAATGTGCCTATTGTAACACCCCGATCCCGAGTGGACCGGCGATGTTATATCTAACTACCTCATCTAACTAAAAGCAAACTATATTTATTATTGACTGCTAAAGCTTAACAAAAATTCCAAATGATCTCAACTATCAAATTAAAAATAAAATCAAACCTACTGACGTTCGCAAACTTTATTAACTAAAGATAAAAATAGCTAACATAAAACTAGGTCCTTAAATAATGGTCAACTCTCTGCACACTACCCATCATCAACCCTGAGTACCTGCCGGAAGAAAAACAGCATGACCAAACGCCCAGTACGGAGATCGAATACAAGTGCAACGTATAGGAATTCAAAGACTTAGGAATGTTTTTGAAAATAAATTTCTTTAAAAGGAATGTTTTGAAAATAGTTTTTTTTAAATAAACACCCCGATTCCGAGTGGACCGGCGATGTTATAACTAACTACCTTATCTAACTAAAAGCAAACTATATTTCTTATTGACTGCTAAAGCTTAACATAAATTCCAAATGATCTCAACTATCAGATTAAAAATAAAACCAAACTTACTGACGTTCGCAAACTTTATTAATTAAAGATAAAAATAGCTAACATAAAGCTAGGTCCTTAAATAACGGTCAACTCTCTGCACACTACCCATCATCAACCCTGAGTACCTCCCAGAAGAAAAACACACCATGAGCCAAATGCCCAGTACGGAGATCGAATACAAGTGCAACGTATAGGAATTCAAAGACTTAGGAATGTTTTGAAAAAAAGATTTCTTTAAAAGGAATGTTTTGAAAATAGTTTTTTTTAAATAAACATCCACCTCCACACCAGATCAAACAAAGAATATAATGGCTAAAGCAACAAAGGGTTGGATTATTTTTACCGAGCGTCCTAACATCATATACAACAATCAATCTCATAATCGATCTCATACACAAGACTACACTGAGAGGCCACCTCAGTGCATTTGGCCGGAAGGAGTGTATGGCATTACACTACAGTTCCGCAAAACACATAACAGCCTAGGATGTATCCATACGCCCCCCCTGAAATAATCAACAGCTCATTTCCCGAGCTAACATAATCTCAATCATGAATCATAATCACAAACGAAAGGGAGACGCCGTAACCCATCACACTGTTATGGAAGTGTCGTGCCATGGTGCCGCAATGGCATGCCTGTGGTACCTCCACAAGTAGTTCACTCGGTAATCATATCTCCTGTCTACTGTCTAGGGTTCAAGCATAACAAAAAGGCCCGAATAAACGTCTCAAAATTAAATAATCATTTCAATACAAAAAGGTCACATTTCACAAAGCAATTTCAACATTCACAATAAGCCATAAAAATAATCGTTTTGAAAATATGTTTTTCACAAATGTTTTACGAGCGTTTAAAAATGATATTTGCTTTTGAAAAGGAAACTAACACGAGAGACATCAAAATTCGAATGTCAATATTAGCATGCAAGTCACACATTGAACAAATCAAGAATAACGCTGAAAGAAGTACGGAGTCTGTACCTTAATAGCAGCTTAGCAAAGTCATGCTGACAAACTGGATCCGCTACGAAACAACCGGATCCATAAGAATGAACTTAAATTAGGAATTTGATAGAACTTAACTAGGTTGGTCTCCTAGCTACCCATTTCCACTATTTTAATACATACTTTTATATTAATAATTATTAAGTTCGGTTTACAATTATTGTTTGTTTAACTAAAAATATTTCATTAGTTATTATTAATTGAATCAGTGTTCCAATAATTAATTATGTAATTTCTCTGTACATTAGTCGGAATTCAACTACATATAATTTTAGTGTATGTATTTTAATCTCATTGAACATTTAAATTAACTTATAAGTGAACTAATTAAATACTAAGTCGCAAAATATATTTATTCCACTTTGGGTTATGGTCCGAATTAATCTAATTGATCAATTGTTACCCGTTAATTACTTTATATAGAATGGGTTCCAAAACATATATTAGGTTTATTAAAAAGATTTAAACCAATTATTAATTACTAGAAATAATGATTTTATAAGAATAGTCGTACCGCCATGATCACCGATAATTTTATTAGGTTTATTATTATGTTTTGGATTAGTTGTGTGTTTTTTTAAATTTTAAGTGTTTTAAATTTTACGGTTATTACAACTTATCCCACTTAAAAAGGATTCCGTCCCCGAAATCAACTAAAGAAATTAAAAGATAACTAAATTATCGAAGAGATTAGGATAACGCTCTCTGATCGACTTGCCACTGATGGTACCTTGACTTCCAATCAATCTTCTCGCCTCCATGGCCGAAACGATAGGAATAGCGCCACTAGGTCGAAACCCCTGATAGACACATTTAGGATCTTCGAGGTCACTGAAGATAACACGCATAGACATAGGAAGTAAACGAGCAGTAAAAACATGATTCTCGACACATAACAAACAATCAAGACACACACAATCAATAGCCACATAATTCCCCATGGGAGTAGATATAGAAATAGAGGAATCAAGACTCGTATAAACTAAATCAACACGCTGAGCAAATGATGAAGAGATAATAGAAAGCGTAGATACCCTGTCGAATAACACATGAGCCTCTCGGTCCGACAAGGAAAGTAAACTTGATATCGTACCTGGAGCGTTAGCAGCCTGATGCTCGGTGATGGCGAAAACTCTACCGACATTCCCTCACTGGTTACCAGCACCAGCCTGCTGATTATTACTTTGTTGTCGATTATTCCCCGCATTATCATGCTGATTATTACCTTGTTGTCGATTATTCCCCGCATTATCCTGCTGGTTACCTCGCATTCCCTTGCTGATCATTCACTGGTTGCGCCGTACAATTCCTAGCAATGTGCCCCAGCTGACCACACTTGAAGCAAGCTCTGGCCTCCTGAAAACAAGGCCTTCTAGGATGGAATGTTCCACAACCATTACACGCTGCAATCATAGCCTGACTATTATTCGTTTGCTCTGGACCAGTAAGTCTGAACATATCGGGGGCCGGCAACTGGTTATCGGCTCCATGCTGAAATCCCCTATTTCTATTCCCATCATTTTTTCTTGACTGAAACCTTACGTTCCGCTCTGAACCCTGTCCACGGTTTTCCTCTCGACCCCTCTTTCGATCACCTCCCTTATTGGTACGATAATCCACCCTCTCCATTTCCATGGTTTTTGTTGCATTAGCTGCATCCGAAATCTTTTCGTATTTCTAGTCGACTATTTGCCGACGAATCTAATACCGCAGCCCCCATACGAACTTGTGAGCTTGTTGCTTCGCGGTTCCAGCCGTAGCGCCAACTATTCCCGCGACTCGCACAAATCGCTTCATATAGGCACTCACATCCTCATCATTTTCCTGATGGATGCTCGCATATTCTCTCTCACATGCTTAAATATCGGCCGCTGGGAAGTATTACTAGTAAAACATCTCCAAGTAATCTTTCCACGCTAAGGATTCCAGGAACCCATCACCTTCTACATCCTTCAGTGTCTTCCACTATGAATGAGCATCCCCTTCCAGTTTATAGGTAGCTAGGCGTACCTTCTGGTTCTCCGTGCATTCTAGGACTTCGAAAATCTTCTCCATATGAGCTATCCAGTTCCTTGCATCAATCGGTTTCTTCCCCCCACTGAAAGAATTAGGCTTCTGCTTCTGAAACTTTTCCAACAACTTATAAGTAAGCGGTCCCTGAGCGTTCTCTGGCGGATGTACGACCCCAGTGTTATTATTACCCTGGTTCTGAATGGCTGCTACAATTTGAGGCACAGTTTGGGCAAAAGCAGCAGCAATAGCTTGGTTCAGTGTAGCCATCTGAGCTGGAGTAAAGGACGCATTTTCTTCCCTGGTGTCACTATCGTTGCGGGTGTTTCTCCCTGGGACGCGAGTCGATCTACGAGGAGGCATCTACAGAGTTTCGAAATAATTTGCGACGATCATCGTAAGAAACGAAAGAGTATGGAATTGACAAACAAAATCCTAATCCATGGTCTACCCAATCTCACAGGCCAAAGTCTATTGCTTACTAAGAAATCGAAACCTTGCTTTGATACCACCTGTAACACCCCGATTCCGAGTGGACCGGCGATGTTATAACTAACTACCTTATCTAACTAAAAGCAAACTATATTTCTTATTGACTGCTAAAGCTTAACATAAATTCCAAATGATCTCAACTATCAGATTAAAAATAAAACCAAACTTACTGACGTTCGCAAACTTTATTAATTAAAGATAAAAATAGCTAACATAAAGCTAGGTCCTTAAATAACGGTCAACTCTCTGCACACTACCCATCATCAACCCTGAGTACCTCCCAGAAGAAAAACACACCATGAGCCAAATGCCCAGTACGGAGATCGAATACAAGTGCAACGTATAGGAATTCAAAGACTTAGGAATGTTTTGAAAAAAAAGATTTCTTTAAAAGGAATGTTTTGAAAATAGTTTTTTTTAAATAAACATCCACCTCCACACCAGATCAAACAAAGAATATAATGGCTAAAGCAACAAAGGGTTGGATTATTTTTACCGAGCGTCCTAACATCATATACAACAATCAATCTCATAATCGATCTCATACACAAGACTACACTGAGAGGCCACCTCAGTGCATTTGGCCGGAAGGAGTGTATGGCATTA
>JAANYP010005477.1:0-60000 GCA_020465985.1 Centrapalus pauciflorus | reverse complement strand
AGCATGGCCATGTATTTTTGTCAGTATCGATCGTCGAGGGGCCCATAAATATATATTCTTAGTTAAAAGAAGGTGCAAATCCCATATTGACTATCTAGGCCTCCAGCACGACTCCCACTGCAACCAGCCTCGAACCGTTATGGTCACCTAGTTACGGATGACGTTAGGTTAGGCCAAATGTACAGCAGCACCCGCACTGAAGTACGTAGACATCTCAGGTACTAAGGATTACCTTTTTGAGACGACTCATGACTATGATCCACAAAGTGGTCTCAATCGGTGGGTTAAATCCAATATTTGTTCGCAACAAATACCTGTGAATTTGGTCTAACCTTTGCTATATTCATCACCCATGAATATCAACCAAAAACCACAGTAGCCTTTTAATTCTCGTTGTGGTTCCCACGACAACAAGCAGCTATGGAATACTTTTAGAATAACTTCAATTTTATTCTTGGATTTCTAAAACATGAAAAATAGAACGACATTAAAGATATCATGTTGATCTCATTTATCTCAATAAACACAACATGACTTCCATCAATTTAATGCTAGTGTTCCTTTATCAAATGTAACGGTAATACGATCTATCGAAAAATTAATTTCAAACATGATCTTAGTGGGAGTGTTCTCTAGTTAACTGACTTAACTTCCATTACCGTTTATCTTTGAAAAATTACACTAGTTATTTATTACCACTTCTTGTAATATTATTCAGACTCATTCTGAATCTCCTTACAAATTTATATCCATTATCTTTAAAGGAACTGGTAAATCACTCATAAAGACACCAGGATTAAAATTTAGGAGCTCTAGCAATTCAGATTAATTGCTACTAGTGATATGTTTAGATGTTTATTCTTGAATATGACAGTATGCAGTTTATCTATATCTTTAACAAGATATCTTTAATAACATTGTGTTCAACATTTGTGATATGTATCCATAACTTGGTTATCGACAACATTTTGTTGTAGTTATCTGTCAAGTTTGTCGACGAGTGTTAAAACAAGTCAAAGGCTATTACTTGACTAACCATCACACAAGTTGTATACATATCACATGTAATTTTATAAAATGCGATTACTTCTTGTCTAAACAATTCTGACTTCTCAAGTCTAATTATTTCTGACAATTGAATTGAATTAATCTCCATGTAACTCCTTTACATTTAATTCTGCATTTTATTAGTTTCTATATAATCACGGATGACTATCCAACTCATATAATCTCTTGAACTAACTTTCAAGAATTAACAAGTTCAATGAAACTGCATTTGAACACTTGAACAATTTACACAACAACATGGTAACCCTCTTTTATCTGAATATGACTACTAGCTTGTCCAATCTCCATTGACAAGTTACTATTCAAGCTCCACTTGAATCAATAGTTTATAATCATGGATTAGTAATCTTAAACAATAGGAATTTCAAGCAATAAATTTTCAACTCCAAAATTTTATTTTTATTTATCCCAAAAATATTTGCAGGAAATTTAAAAAGTTGTTTACTACACCACGATAAACTATTGATGACATGAAAAATAGTGTCCAGCAGAGTATGCTCTAAGATGTCTCTATGCTCCCATTGAATCTGTCATCTCTTTTCAATTCATTTTAGTCATTGCAGACATTATGCATAAAACTTTGTTCAATTGGGTATCACACATCCAAGAACAATAGAAGTGACTGATTCAGATACACGAAGTCTCAATGCGGTCAACCTTGACCGTTTCCAAGTACTTGGGACAATTCTTTTCCCAGTGCCCAGCTTCCTAGCACTCAAAGAATTTGTCATCCTTGGATTTGACTTCTCTGGTTCTAGATTTTAGCTACTTGTTAGCTTTAACCTCTGGCTTGGAAACTTACTTTCCCTTCCATCTCTTTCCCTATCTTCTCCTTAATCATTCCCTCAGCAGTCTATAGCATCTGATGCAACCCACTGATCATCTTCTTCATGCATATTGTAACAAATTACAAATTGCTAAAATTCCTTCAATAAGGAATTGAGAATCAGATTCGTGGTCATGTCCTGTGTCACGGGATACCCAAGTCTGCTAAGATGATCCAGATAACCTTTCATCTTCAGCACATGGGGTCTAACAGTTGTTCCTTCTGCCATTCTGCAGGAGCTCAGAGCCCTAGTTGTATATGTTTCTCAGTCCGAGCCTGAGTCTGGAACATATCCTTTAGCTAGCTATACATCTGGCAAGCTGAGACGTCCATAAGGCTAGTTCACAGCTCAGATATCATGGTCGCTAGCATTAGACAGGCAACATCGACCGGATCCTCAGAGTGCTTCTTGTGGAGATTTCTCTCCTCAACTGTAGCAGTCTCTGCAGGAGCAGGTCTTGGTGCCCTTTCCAGAACATACAAATTTCACTCTGTACTCAGAACATTAGTCAGATCTTATTCCAGATCAGGAATTGCTTCTTTTGAGCTTTCCATTTCCCGAATGGTCCTCAAAGTAGCAATTTTGCGCTTTTAGGGAGAAATTTCAATAGGAGGAGATTGAGGAGGGAGATTTGACGTTATCATTATTGTTGTTGTTATTATTTTCATTGTTATTATTTAAACCGCTTCTACCTCTGCCTCTTTCAACCATCTAAAACAATTTTTCAAAAATCATTATTTGATTAACCATTAATAAATCAATAACCCAAAATTTAGGATATGAATTATTAATCCTATGAACCATTTTACTTATTCATGCACCCAACGGAGGCTGAACCTACATGAATAAGCTACTCAGGCAGGCAACTTATTACCAATTACAACCCCTTGCAACTCTTAGATCTTATGAGATTTTCAATTTCTCAAATTGATCATGTTTAATCTCATCCACACCTTGGGCAACGATCTTACTGAGGAACCACCACTAACACACCATATAACAACTGCAAGTCACTGGCCCAAGTCTCACTTAGGATCCACAATGCTCACCTCACAGCTCTCCGAGTTTGCGGCGTAAGAACCCAACGAAGGCTGAACCTACTTACGACGACCGGTCACCGTGAGTGCCACTATATGGACGGTGTGCTATGTCAGATTTTTAATTTGGGTTTTTAACCAGTCTCTTACCAAGAACTAGTGGCCAGTCAGGTTAGTCTGCGGGCAGGATCCTTTCAGTTCTAAACCTTTCGGAAATTCCACAGCCCGAGCAAGACTGTCCTACACACCACCTATTCTGGTAAACAATCCAGTTAATGTACCAGTTTTAAGAATTTCAAGTCTTTGATCATATGACATTTTAAAAATAAATCTCCTTTTATTTGAAAACTAATTTCATAAAAATGTCATATCTAACACCTGACAAAATAATTAAAGTTTCCAATTTAAACTTCCTTTTAGATACTTTAATTTTTCATCAAAATTGATTGTAGTTTTAATTTCTTTTATTTATCTACTTTGTCACCACAACCACGCAGCTATAAGTAATGCATTAAGAAATAAAACATACAACCACACGGTGACATAGCCTTGCCGAAACTAAATTGGTTTCCGAGAGCCGTACGGACAAACCAATTAGGTCAAACCTAACGGACAAAATCAACACACAAGGCAAGAAGAATGAACTCTTTCAGCTCCCACTAGCCTCAACATCTGATGATGTCTCCGAGCGTCCTTGATGGATGACCTCCTTCTTGATGGACATCTTCTCTAAGATTTTTTTACATGATTTAATCTAAATACATTTGCCGATTTTCTAACCTATTACAGATTACATCATAAAATCTGGGATTCTAATGGCACGCAGGCCTTCCCAAAAATATAACCAATAATAAAATAACAAACATTGAGATTAAACAACCAACCATCACAAACAAGGGGTCTCAAGGCTCGGCTATGTCACAAACATGAATAAAGCAATAAAGCATATTAATAATCCAGAATTCATTTTATCTCGCCATGAAAATAATTCCAAGACCAATTAATCTACCATTAATTGAAGTAATCATGTCCAATATCGTTCTTAAATTTAATACGGTTCGTAAACTCGAAATTTAGGAACACTTTCCATAATTAGAAACTTTTTCCCGAAAAATTTCAAATTTAATTCCATCTTTGGATTCATAACTATACTTTTCTTAAAATATTGAATTAACAAATCAAACACCTTTGAAACTTAAACTTACTATTTTAAGAAACTTTTTATTAAACAACCTTTAATAAATATAGTTATTATTTTCAAATAATATTGATAAATAATTTAAACTTGCTTTAAATAATTATCAATTAACTATTATTCATTTGAAACATTTTTCAAAAAAATAAACTTTATTTAAAATGTCAATTTTCTAAATAAACAATTTTACCAATAAAATATGTCTTTTAAAATATTTAAAGAAAATTGACCATCTTTAAATAACACCAAAAACTTTCTTTATGGTTTTAAACAATTTCTACCAAAAACGTTAATGTCGAGGTCAAATCTCAAAACATTAAACCATGACCGAGCATGAAACTCAAAGTCACGATTTCATCAATTTGAAAATAGAATCCTTAAATTAAACTCCCTTTAATTTAATAATGCATTTTTATGGAACTAAATATTGAAAGCAATAAATTAAATCTAGTTTATAAATTAAAATTACCATTAATTTTAATTTCAACATCAAAACTTAACTTTTAATTAAAACCAATTTAATTTGAACGACGAATTACCGGAAAACGGAAACGAACCAACTTAGTTAACCGACTCATACTCGGGTTCAATAACCCATATGAACCGAAAACAGCTAGGGTATTAAACCCTTTGACGGCTGAAATTAATCGAAGCCATTAATCAACTCACTTTGATTATTTCGATTTCCATATTCCAATTAATCGTTTAATTATCGAATCGAATAATATTTAAACCGATTTGCGAATTTTATATAAAAAAAACTAATAAAGTCTCCACTTTAATTTTATAAAACCAAAACCACATTTACATATATTTTGTCACAAATGTCTAAACATTAATAACCAAACACTTTTGATTTATTGATTCGATTTTAACACATTTAATTTAATCGTTCGAGTTTAACCGTGAATTAAACGACATGATGGAATAAACCATCAATGACTTCGGCTACCACATCATAACCGAGAGGTCATGGGTCTCAACCCATGGCCGAAATCTCTAGGTTTGATTTCGCGAACCGAAACGTTAGTTTTCGACTTTAATCAATTAAACACTTTTAAACAATCAAACATCAACTAAATAAAACGAACTAAGGTTTCAAAATCCCGAGTTCCGAGAAAATCCAAGGTTGGCCAAGAATCACCATGGGGTTTCCAAAACCTTTGGTCAATTTTCTCCAAGCCGAATCAAAACCTTAAACGTTTTAAGTATCGATTTCGATCGTTTAAACACTTTTAATTATTAAAATTTGAAATTTTAAGAACGTTAGACATAAATACACAAATAATACTATCATTATGTTACTTGAGGTGGCTCTGATACCACTGTTGGAAATTCGTATCGTTTTTCATAAAAACATAAACATTAATCATATTAACGCACAACGGAAGCTTTTAAATTTACGAATCCCGTACACGGATCATCAAGTAAAACATAAGATAAGTAATATGAAAGTATTAAAAATCTGTACCTTTGTATTTAATGACAAAAATACTCGAACAGGATGCTTTCGGTATCCATCGGTGATGACACGATCGAGCGGCGCCAGTTATACAATCAAACACACGAAGAACGGGAAAACAAAACACGCAATTGTGTGAACGGTTCGTACGGCCAGTTCACACACACACACCAATTTGTGTGTGTGTGCGGCATCCATCTTCACCATTAGGTGTGACCTAATGACTATATATATCACCATATCCTCTTATATGGATGGCCGTGTATATTTTATATATATATATATATATATATATATATATATATATATATATATATATATATATATATATATATATATATATATATATATATATATATATATATATATATAGGATTGGGTTCACATGAGAACCCTTCATTACCGTGAGAACGTGAGAACCACTCTAAAAATTGTGCATTCACTGTATAAAATTGTGCATTTGATACTAAAATTAAATGTTTTCTATAAATTTATGCATTTCATGTAAAAAATTACGCATCTCATGCTATAATTTATCCATTTTATGTACGAATTGTGCATTTAAGAAAATTTGTGCATTTGATGTTCAAATTTGTGCATTTAGTTTATAATTTAATGAATGTAATTTTAGTGTTAGATTATGATATTTATTAATATTTAAGACTAATAATGATTTTATGTAAAACTTTTAATTTTAAAATTTGTGCATTTGATGTACAAATTTGTGTATTTTGGAGTGGTTCTCACGTTCTCACGGTAACAAGGGTTCTTACCGGAACCCAACCCTATATATATATATATATATATATATATATATATATATATATATATATATATATATATATATATATATATATTAATAATTATCGTTATTATTTAAACATTATATAATTATCTCTATAATTATATATCTATTAAATAATATTTATCTTTTTATATATTATCTAATAATATATAAATGACTAGATAATTATTTATAATTATCTCCATTTATTTGTTTATAATTATCCATCTAGTTATTCAATAATTAGATGATAATATCAATTCAAATAAATACATCCTTTATTTAATATCCAATCTATATATTATAATAACTGAGAACAATTCCTGCCACGTGTCACCTTTTTAGTACCTCACTTTTTCATTTTCCCGCTCTTTTTCCAAAAATAAAAATAAACATTAATTTAAGTAACATTCTTATCATTTAATTGATTTAATTTAAACTTTATTGTTGAAATTTATTATTTTTGTTACCTAAAATAATTCAAACTACATTTAATATTCATTAAAAGTTTTCAAGATTAACAAGCAAAAATATATTTTTTTTAAATCAATAAAATAATAAACTTCATGTTTAAATGTCCTAAAGAGTAAATAAATTAAAAAAATCGGTAAAATAAAAAATTTAGTTTTTATAATAAATTTTTTTAAAAGATTGACTTAGAGTCATCTTTTTTTTACCATTAAATCAATAATTCAAATATTTTGAATCACATTTTAGTCATCTTCTTTGACTTAATGATTTTGCATGTATGCCATCTTTTTATTGGCTTTTATTGTATCTTAATTTTAAAAATTTTGTAGGTTTTTAAGAGATCCCACCTCTTTAATAATATTTAATTTTGAGTAAATTACAAAATGGTCCCTGTGGTTTGGTCAAAATTATGGATTTAATCCCTGATCTTTAAAAATTGCATAAATGGTCCCTCAAGACACTATTTACTTGCAGAAATGGTCCTTCTTTCTCTTAACTTTTTCTAAATGACGATTTTGCCCTTTTTCTCAATAACAATTTTAGTCCCTCACTATGTAATATATTTTCAGTTTTAGTCCTTTTTATTAATTTTTAGTTTTGTTTAAATTTAAATGCTAATTTAAAATTTTAATTATTATTATTACTTACACATTTTTATTTTTTAAAATATATTTCTTCTATATTTATTAAAAATTATCCCATTATAATATTTTATTTATGTTTTTTTATATATTCAATTTAATTATTTAAAAAATTATTTATCTTGTGTTTCATTTATTATACATTTTTATATTTTATATATTAACATCTAACTATTTCATTACATTAATATACTTTGATTTAATTATATGTGTTAAGAAAATATATAAACTAAGGATTTTATTCATTTTCATTTAAATATCTTTTTTTTTCAATATGTATGTATTCAAATTCAGTATTTTTTTCATTTTCATTTTAATATTTTGTTATATTAATATGTTAACTTGAAATTTAGTATTTTTAGTGTTTTATTCATTTTATTTTAACTATTTCGTTATTGACTACATTTGATCTAATTATAGTTTCTAATAAAAATATATAAACTTAATATTTATTCTTTTTTAGTTAAATATTTTGTTACGTTAGTACATTTCACTTAATTATTATTTTCAATAATAAATATATAAACTTAACATGTGATTCATGTTTATCTTAAATATCTTGTAACGTTAATACATTTTGAATTACCTGTAATTTTTAAGTAAAATATATAAACTATATAAACTTAACATAAACATTTATATGTTTTGATTTAACGAGATGTATACGTTTTGGATTGTATACTTTGTTTAGTTAGATACATTTTGGTTTGTATATTTCATAATTAAATCAAACATATCAATGTAATAAAATAATCAGAATAAAAAAAACATATTAATGTAACAAAATAATCATAATAAAACGAATAAATCAGTAGAATGTATTACAATAAAAATATTTAAATCAAAATGAATAAAACCCCAAAATAATTAGAATAAACGATAGGTTGAGCGCCACTATGCGTAATAAAATAGTTAAATTAAACTGTCCTTAAGTTTATTATTTTGTCATAGAAATTATAATTAAATAAAAAATATTAAGATAATTCTATAATTAGATGCAAACATTTAAAAGATAAAAATGTGTAAATATTTTTACAAATAAACGCAAGATACATAAAACTTTAATTAATAAATGGATATATAAAAGTGACGTAAATTAAATAAATATAAAGATAATAATAATGATAAATTTAATAATAAAATAAATATATTTTAATAAACAATAATAATAATAAATAGGAAAATTTAAAGTTAATATTTAATATTTAAACAAAAAGTAGAAATTTATGGTAATGACTAAAACTGAAAATAAATTACATAGTTGAGGGACCAAATTTGATATTGAGTAAAGGGCAAAATCGTCATTTAAAAAAAGTTAAGAGAAAGGGGGACCATTTTTGTAAGTAAATAGTGTTTTTAGGGACCATTTATGCAATTTTTAAAGACCAGGGACCGAACACATGGACCATTTTTGTAATTTACTTTTTAATTTATAACAAATCTTTTACATCAATCCATGTAATACATGCGTATTAATCTAGTATTACAATATTTGTGAACAATTTCTGCCACGTGTCACCATTCTAATACCTCACTTTTTCATTTTCCCGCTATTTTTCCAAAAATAAAAATTAACATTAATTAAGTAACATTCTTATCATTTAATTGATTAATTTAAACTTTATTGTTGAAACTATTATTTTTGTTACCTAAAATAATTCAAACTACAATTAATATTCATTAAAAGTTTTCAAGATTAACAAGCTTAAATAATTTTTTTTTTAAAATTAATAAAATAATAAACTTCATGTTTAAATGTCCTAAAGAGTAAATAATTTAAAAAAATCGGTAAAATAAAAAATTTAGTTTTATAATAAATTTTTTTTAAGATTGATTTAGAGTCATCATTTTTACCATTGAATCAATAATTCAAATATTTTGAATCATATTTTAGTCGTATTCTTTGACTTAAACATTGACTTAGAGTTATCATTTTTTTACCATTGACTCAATGATTTTGCATGTATGTCATCTTTTTATTAGTTTTATTGTATCTTAATTTACAAAAAAAATTGAAGGTTTTTAAGGGATCCACCTCTTTATTAATATTTAATTTATAACAAATCTTTTATATCAATCCATGTAATACATGGGTGTTAATCTAGTAATAAATAAAAGACTAGATAATAATTATTTAATTATCATCCAATGACAATTAAATCACTACAATATCTAATATTGCACTATTAGTCCCCGTACTTTGAGATATAATTAATCATCCATTAATTTAATCTCAATGATTTCGTGTCATAAACAATATCCAATATTGTTTATTCAATTGTTTAATTGCATCTGCTTAGTTGTGCTCATCGGTGTGACCCTCAAGTGTTCTATGAAATCAGTCATGATGCAGTAGTAATGTCATCTTTACACACCATATACTAACAGGAACCATTCGATCAGCAGTCATAAATACTTTTTTGGGACCGTATTCCCCTTGCAAAACATATTTGGCACCGTTTTACGAGTCATCACAAAAATGTATTTGGGTCGGTTTATTACCTAGCCAAATAAACATTTGGAACCATTTTATTTACTGTTTTAATTGAATATATTCTACATTGCCAAAACAATTGTCACCATGTTGTAATACCCTTTGCTTTGGTATTATTGATATTGTCATAGTAACACTAATCTAATCGCTTAATGTGATTATCAAACTATAAAGTGAAAGAACAAATTAATAATCACCAAATAAGAACAACAACTACTAATTACGATTCAACTTGTATAAATCATGCCAAAACTCAAGTCAATACCCCAAACTTTAATCTGATAAAGCTAAATAAATGTATAACATGTTAATAAAAAACGTTCTGAAAACTGTAAAATGGAGTTAACATTGAAATCTCATGACGAGAAACTACATTATGTAACGACAATATGTAGTCTTCGAAAGCTAATCAAGTCCATTTCGCTCCCAGTTTCATATCCTACAAGATATAAAAATATGGCATGCATTAGTTACTATGAACTAAAATTATGAAATTGATAATAATAATAAATTAAAAAAAAAGCAAAGCAAAATGTAATAGGTAGTGTAATATCCTTGAAAAAGAGCAAATATACTTAACTACCAATTTTTACACTCACATTGTGTAACATCCTAAGATTTAAAGTATTGTAATCGAGGATAATTAGTTGAAAGTTCGTAAGTAATATAATTAAGTTGGATTATTTATAAAAGTTATTTATCCGAAAGTTTTAAAAAGTTGGTTGTTATGATAAGATATATTACTCTCCAAACACACACAATCAAATAACTCTCTGGAATCTGCTGGAAATCGATGATTCAGAGGAGAATAGGTGAATTAAACTGATAAATAACAAGATTCAAGTTGAAATCAAGGTAAGAAAAGTATTTCTAAGTTGGGTATTCTTAAAAGAACTCAAAAATGCAAAAAATTCGGATTTTTGATCTGTGAATTTATGGTTGCATGTATGAAATTATAGTTGGAAAACATCAATTGAAGTTCATAGAAGGTACAGAAACAAGAATCGATCACTGAATCGTCCAAAAAGGTAAGAAATTCAAGGTTTTATTAGTTTTTGTGTTCTTGAGGTTTTTCCTCATTTTTGGTCCAATCTGGACGAAATTAAGTGATATAGATATGGAAAACAGACTAGAAACACTCAAAATATGATAATATATCAAATGTATGAATTGCATGTTGTTAAATTTGAGTGTTGACCTGGAAATGCGTGCTTGATGGCTGAAATTATGAACAAAATCGTGAAACCACGATTAAGTTCGTGACCCATCACCTAAGTTCTTGGCCAACTAAGTTCGTGAACCACATAAGTTCTTGACCTGCAACATAAGTTCTTGAGGACCCTCATAAGTTCTTGAGGACCATCAGAATTTCTTGAGGCCATGAATTTATGAGAACAAGTTCATGAGGCATGAACTTGTTCATGAGTTATGATTCAGCCCTTGACTAATACATGAGTTTGATGTATTTTGACTTTATAAAATTGAATTTATGTAATTGACCTGCTGTTTCAACTGTTGGGCCTCATTGGGCTAAATGGGTCCGATTAATGCTCATTTTTGATCATATTTGGACGAATTAAGGTGTTAAGGATCCGAATTTATTATATATCAACCACACTTTTGAGATATCTTTTGTAACATAAATAAAGTAAATAATGGAGGGTTAATTGGGAATAATAACACCTCAAATAATAAGATTTACACGTGAGTTTCGGATGGCGGTTCTGAATGTTTTGACACTTTAATGGTACAAACTTGATGCTCAGTTGTTAATGAAAATCTGTATGATATGTTTTCCTTATGGAAATGTAACAGGTCCCTTGTGGTGTTGTTTAACCGACAGTGGGGTACTTTGTGAATCCGGTTGAAGGCCCGAGGAGAAATAAAACAAATTGAAGTTATTAACGCACCCACTGTGAGTACTTATGATTTCACATGTCTACATTTGTTTTATGTTTGCTATTGCCTGCTGAGGTATGTGGTTTCATTTCGTTTGGCACTCTACTAACTTGCGTAGATGTTGATGCACATTCTTATATGTTGCATGTCCGTTTCTTTACTGTGCATCTTATTGATGGACCTGCGGGTCGAATCTGTATTCCGATGTTACTGTGCTATTTGACCCAGAGTTGATCCCTCCGAGGTCCTGATAGGCAGTAGGTCATCCCCGATGTTATGATTACCTCAGATGGTTGGTTTTCTTAATGCCGAGCATCGTCTCGATAGGGCTGCGGCTCTGGTTCCGTACTTTGTGTACGTAGAAACAACATTTGTTGCATGCGTTACTCTTGGGTTCCTGCATAAAGACTTGTAGAATGTGTAAATCTCTGTACTCACTAAGCTTTGCTTACCCCTCAGTTGGTGATATTTTGCAGGAGCGTGTAAATCCGCTGTTGAACCTTCTAGCTAGGTCATTATTGGAAGTATTGTAGGAACTCTACTACTAAATCGGTAATCGATCTGTGGTGACATCATTGTATGATTTGGGAATGTTTGTAATAAATATTGAGTTTGTAGATATTAGACTGGAACCTTGTAGCATCGTAGGGTGTTTGACTTATATTTTACTTTTAGTGTTCCTGTATTTTACTAAGTATTTCAGATCATTAATGTAATGTGTGTTATGATTAATCCTGGGTGATGTAATGATGGTTATTGTGGCAAGGGTGCCACAGCGAATTGTATCAGAGCAGTAGTTTGAGATTCAAGTGTCCGTGAGGTCTTGGTCTCAAACATAGGTGATGATATGTAGTAATTATAAGTGATGATCTGAACTAAGATAGGATATGATCTAGTGCTTATAGGAAATTGACTTTCATACGAGACAACAGGCGTTGTATTTAACTATGTGATATAATCACTAAATGATTTATATGTTTAACTTTCAGAATATCTCTGGAGAAGGAATGACACCACGAGAGACGAGGGAAATGATGCTATCAATGATGGCAGAACAAAACAGAATGATTCAATATCAATTTCGGGCTCGAGATGAGGCCAAAACTAAAAGAAAGGAATACAAGAGAAAAGAAAAGAGGGAACATGAAAGAAATTATGTTGTGGATGACATAAACTTTAGAAATAAAGCGGAACGTAAAGACAAGGGCAAGGAAAAGATTGACTATGAAACCGAAATTGATGAGAATTACATGAACTATATAATTAGATCATTCAAGAACTGGCAACCACCAACATTTTCTGGATCTCTGAGAATTGAGAAATTAGAAAGATGGATTACAATTATGGAACAGATTTTTACGGAGATGAATTGTAAGGATGAGTACAAGGTATATTTGGCTAAGGATCAATTGATTGGACAAGCCAAGAAATGGTGGAACTGTTGGGAAAAAGAATTGGGATCAGAGTTGATTACTTTATTTAGTTGGGAACAATTCAAGTTGTTGTTTTGTAGGCAATATGGTGAGCCTGATGTTGTACCTCATGTTGATCACGAAGAAAGAGCTATCGGAAAGATCGCAAATTCTGGAGGATATGAACTAAATGGACCGTATTCGATATCAAGGACAAATAAACGTAATAGATGTAAAAGATGTCGACCTTGTAACCAAATTGGACATAAGGATGATAAATGTCCAAGGAAGGCCGATGCATGTTACAATTGTGGAAAAGTGGGTCAATTTAGCAGAACTTGCAGATTACCACCAAGGAATTAGCATGTATCGACATTACATGATGAAACTAAGAATGAAAAGTTCAACAAAGGAGATGAGATCTCCGAGACTGTTGTTATAACTTTTGAACATTAAATTACGGAATTAGAAGAGTACTTTAAAGTTCTATATGTAATATTTCATTGAAGCTTTATGATTCTGAAGTTATCATGAACATGAGTGATATGAAATTTTATTACTAATATAAGCATAATTATGTTTGTGAATGAGAATACTCGAGTATATAAATAGATACTAAATGTATAGCCAAGGTGGATTCAGAAGCTTTGGATTGAAAAAGGTACTATAAGTATCTTGGAATTTATGAATAATTATAGAAATGGTATTAAAGTTTGCGTCTAACCATGATAGATTAAAGACTTGGAATTAATTGTATTAATATCATATATGATATGTTCGAGGGATTGATGATTATTAGTTATGGTTATTATAAACCATGTAGCATTAGCTTTTATTAAGAGAAGCTGGATGATAAATTGTGTTGTTATTTAAGCTTAAAAAGGTTGTGGTTAAGAACACAGGATACGAACTGTTCATGCAAATAATGATATAATTGAATTCAAGGAGATCGTTTCAAAATTGGAATATGTAATTTTTATAAAAGAGAAAATAATTCAAGCATTATTGAGAGAGCAAACGAGGGTATGAGAATACATGGCTCGAGTTAATCATGTATAAGATTTGGAATACACAATGCGAGATATGAAGTTAGATATATACGTGAGCTGTAATCAATCGGAAAGGGGATATAATACTACATGAGGATAATATACTTAATGATATGGTAATTTGACAAAACATAAAAAGTTTAAAGGGACTTTGGACAATGATGGAATATGCTTATATAGCAAAGAAAGTCTAATATTAAGATCAAGAATCTAAGGAAGACCCGGAGGTGGTCATGAGTTTTGCTTGATTCCAGTGTCAACTGAACAATAGTATTTATTGCTTTTGCTCAACAACTATTGATGTTTTTGTCTATGTTGTTTGCTGTGAGTGATGATTGAAAATGGTAAAACATTAGTTAAAGTAGATCACGGGTATCATAATTATACTTTAGTGAGTGACATGATTCCAATAAGAGTTCAGCAAATTTGATGTGATAATTGGAATGAACTGGTCGCGTATATGTGACGAGACCTATGTAGTTTGCAAATAAGGAATAATAAAGATAACTACGCCAGAGGGGGCGAGTGATTTGTATATACGAGGATAGGAGAAGTGGGGATCAATGTCTATTTGATGATTGCTAGGGCCCGAAAGCTGGTTGCTAAGGGCTGTGAGTCTTCTTTGACATATGCTATTGATGCCAAGACTGAAGCGAAAACTGTGGCCGATGCGCCTGTTGTTCCAAAACTCCTGGAAGACTTGTCTGGTGTGTCACTTGAAAGACCAGTGAAATTCTATGTTGACTTGATCCCTGGAGCTTCTCTAATAGTTCATTCTCCGTACCGTCTTGCACATATCGAAATATAAGAGATAATGAAACAACTCCAAGAGTTGTTTGATAAGGGATTCATTAGTCTGAATCCTTCGCCATGGGGAGTCCCGGTACTGTTTGAGAAAAAGAAAGATGTCACAAGGAGAATGTCCATTGATTGTTGTGAGTCAAACAAATTAGCCATAAAGAACAAGTGTCTGATATCAAGAATTGACGACGGGTTGATCAAGTGCATGAGAGCTAGTTATTTTTCTAAGATTGATCTACGATTGGGGATATGATTAGTTGAGGTCCGAAGAGAGAGCGTACTGAAAACGACTTTCAGGACTAGTTATGAGCACTACGAGTTTCTGATTGTGTTATTTGGGTTAACCAATGCCCCAATTGTTTCATAGACCTTATGAATAAGGTTTGTAGACCGATGTTGGATAAATCGGTAATTGTAGTCATTGACAATATTCGGGAGTACTCTAAGTTTAAAGAAGAGCATGATATAAACCTGAGAAAGTTGTTTGAACTATTGAGAATTTGGAAGCCGTCTCACACTACTACAGAAATAAGAAGTTTTCTACGATTGGCAAATTGTAGACATGCTGATTAATTTGGTATGATATATATCAATTCGAGAAAGTTATTGCTGGAAAGACTTGCACAAATTTGCATGAGTAAGGTTATTACTCTTTATGGTATTCTAGAATCGATTATGTCCAATTAGAAGAGTCGTTTCATTTTTAACTCTTGGTCTGCTTTACAAATGGGATTAGGCACCCATATAACTACAAGTACAACTTACCAACCTCAGATAGATGGTCAGAATGAATGGACTATTTTCACATTGGAATATATGATGAGATCATATATTTTGGATTTAAGTACCAACTGAAAAGTTCAATTGCTTTGATGCAAATTTCGTATAACACTAGTTATCATGTTAAAAATCAAGAAAACACAGTTTAAAGTTTTTACGGGAGGAAATGTAGAACCCCTACATGTTGGAAAGAAATTGAAGGAACTCTGATTGCTATGTCTGTGTTATCACAAAAAGTGTTATTATAATAGTAGTTATAAATTGATCAGTTGTGAGATAAACGATTTGATATAGTTGAAAGTATCACCAATGAGGGGTGATGCTCGTTCTGTAAAAGAGACAAGCTGGAACCAAGGTGTGTTCGCTCATTTAGAATAACAGACAAGTTGGGAAGCAGTTGTGTCACTTGGAATTTCCTAAGGAAATATCAAAAATGCATTGGTGTTTCATGTGGGAAACTTTAGGGGATCTTCACAACTTGAAATGAAGATTTGGCTGATCATACTGAATTAAGGATTAATGAGAAGTTAACAAATGTTGAGAAAATGGAATGGGTTATGGATGTTAAGTAATGAAATTAAGAAATAAAGAAATTGAGATGGGGCTTATACGTTGGAAGCATCACCAAGGAGCGAACCACACTTAGGAAACAACGGTAGATATGTTAATGAAGTATCATCATCTGTTTGAATCTAAGTAACTTCTAGGACGAAGTTTGAGCGTGGTAAAGCCCATGCTGTAACACCCAAAGATTTAAAGTATTGTAATCAAGGATAATTAGTTGAAAGTTCGTAATTAATATAATTAAGTTGGATTATTTATAAAAGTTATTTATCTGAAAGATTTAAAAAGTTTGTTGTTATGATAAGATATATTATAATTTCAATTTATTAATTATGTATGATGAAATACATGTGTTAGTGGTGATAAAATTAAGATTGAAACTTATTTGATGAAATCTGATAAGTGGAGGGGTCACTTATGTAATTTGCAGAAAGTTATGAACAAAAAGACATTATGTCTTTCATTTTCATTTGCCTCATTTTAAACATCACTCTCCAAACACACACATTCAAATAACTCTCTGGAATCTGCTGGAAATCGATGATTCAGAGGAGAATACGTGAATTAAACTGAAAAATAACAAGATTCAAATTGAAATCAAGGTAAGAAAAGTATTTCTAAGTTGGTTATTCTTAAAAGAACTCAAAAATGCAAAAAATTCAGATTTTTGATATGTGAATTTATGGTTGCATGTATGAAATTATAGTTGGAAAACATCAATTAAAGTTCATAGAAGCTACAGAAACAAGAATCGACCGCTGAATCGTCCAAAAAGGTAAGAAATTCAAGGTTTTATTAGTTTTTGTGTTCTTGAGGTTTTTCCTCATTTTGGTCCAATCTAGACAAAATGAAGTGTTATAAATAGGGAAAAAGGATTAGAAACACTCAAAATATGATAATATATCAATTGTATGGATTGCATGTTGTTAAATTTGAGTGTTGACCTGGAAATCATGCTTGAAGGCCGAAATTATGAACAAAATCGTGAAACCACGATTAAGTTCGGACCTGCCTCATAAGTTCGTCACCCATCACCTAAGTTCTTGGCCAACTATGTTCGTGAGCCACATAAGTTCGTGACCTGCAACATAAGTTCTTGAGGACCCTCATAAGTTCTTGAGGACCCTCATAAGTTCTTGAGGACCCTCATAAGTTCTTGAGGACCATCATAAGTTCTTGAGGCCATGAATTTATGAGAATAGGTTCATGAGGCATGAACTTGTTCATGAGGTATGATTCAGACCTTGACCAATACATGAGTTTGATGTATTTTGACTTTATAAAATTGAATTTATGTTGATGCACATTCTTGTTTGTTGCATGTTCGTTTCTTTGTTATGCATCTTATTGATGGACCTGCAGGTCGCATCTGTATTTCGATGTTACTGTGCTATATGACCCGGCGTTGATCCCTCCGAGGTCCTAATAGGCAGTAAGTCATCCCCGATGTTATGTCTGCTCAGATGGTTTGTTTTCTTAATTCCGAGCGTCGTCTCGAAGGGGCTGCGGCTCTGGTTCCGTACTTTGGGTACGTAGAGAGTATACTGCATTTGTTGCCGGCGTTACTCTTGGGTGGCTGCGTATAGACTTGTACAATGTGTAAATCTCTATACTCACTAAGCTTTGCTTACCCCTGAGTTGTTGATATTTTGCAGGAGCGTGTAAATCCGCTGCAGGACCTTCTAGCTAGGTCATTATTGGAAGTATTGTAGGAACTCTACTGCTAAATTGGTAATCGATCTGTGGTGACATTTGTGTACGATTTGGGAATGTTTGTAATTAACATTGAGTTTGTAGATATTAGACATGAACCTTGTAGCACCGTAGGGTGTTTGACTTGTATTTTACTTTCAGTTTTCCTGTAATTTACTAAGTATTTCAGATCATTATTGTAATGTGTGTTATGATTAATCCTGGGTGATGTAATGATGGTTATTGTGGCAAGGGTGCCACACATTGTATTAACCCTTAGCTTGACTTTGGTCAGAAGGACTTTGTACCTGGAATAATGTAATATCATGATTAGCACACACCAAGGTAATACATAGAAAATAGATGATATAGTTTTACCTGGCCGACAGTTGATCCAGATCTACGTGCCTCATGAGGGGAAATAGGTTTTACTAACCCTGCACGCTCTAAGTGTGAATATCCACCCATAAGTAACGCACTCTATCATTAAATAACATGATTTCAACCCAGTATCCACCAATAATCATTAAAACTTCAATTAAGGTTTACGAAGCAAGAAAAAAATGAAATATATTACCATGATAACCACAAATCGATTTAGGAGTATATAAGCTGATATTAGACGAAAATGAGCGGACCGAGCGGTTGCATCTGCGAGAAATGAAGCGCAGGAGGAGATAGATAGAAGCGGAGATGAGGGGATTTTGCAACACACCTAAATCTAGAATCTGAAGTTTTGATGGGGACGAGGGGACGAACGAGATACAGAGGAAGAGAGGGGTTTACGATGGGGGGTTTACAATGGGGTACTACAGGTTTGATTTTTAGAAATCAAAATCAATTTTATTGAGATGGAGCCAAATGAAAATTATGAGGGGAATGTAATTGGCACCATGTATTTATCACGGGTATTAAAAATCGGGTCTTTTGAGTCCGTTAATACAAAACTATTCCAAATGCATCATATTTGGATGGAAAATTTTTAGTCGGTGCCAAATACATAGTTAATTTGCACTGTAGTCCAATGTGTGTCAAATACTAGTATTTGTCACTGTTTATTTGCCTAGCCAAAAACATTTGTGCCAAAAAGCCCATTTCTTGTAGTGAAAGGGGTGCTAGGGTTTGTGAAAATGAAGAAGAAGGCCTAATATGCCTTTTAACCTTGACAGGGCGTAGGCTAGGGCGTAGCCCTGCGCCCGACTGTTGAAAAATTGATTTTTCTACTATTTTTAGTGCGTAGGGCAGCGTATCCCTCTAGTTTGTGGTGAAGAATTTGGTCTAAATTGTTTTTTTTTTGTGGAGGTTAAATTAACTGAATAAAACATTTATTAGAACCTACCCTCTCCAACTTAGACCATAGTGACGTTCTCGTCACACATATATGCTAGAATCATTAAGAATAAGAGAGCTTTATCGGTACACATTCCTTACTCAAACATAAACTAAAATAAACTAGAATAAACTCAAACGTGTAATTATAAAATTCAAACCACACTTAAAATAAATAACTGAAAATAAAGTACCAATTACAACCACATCAGAAACGAAATTCAAACAAATAAACTTAATGTTACACACTCAAACAAAAAATATTTTTGCAAAACTTAAAATTCCTTTGGAGGGACCACGACTTCTTCAATCTCTGCCACCGTCAACTGGAGATTTGTGAGCCAATCCGAGTGCACTTAGAACATTTGATCAGTCTTCTTTTGGCCCACTCGGAGTGTCTCGATGTCTTTAAGTAGAATTTTGTTCGTGTTAACCAAGCCACTCATGACATCTTTCAGAACATCGATCTGAGTCATTAACAAATCTACAGTAGACACTCTTTTCCATGGTCTCTCATCATCCTCGTCTATGTCCATCTTAGCCTTCCCTTTACTGTTTTGTCTCTCCTCCGGGTACTCAGGGGCAACAAATGGGATAAGGGTTAATTTGGAGGTTTTGGGGCAACGAATTTGGTAACCTAAGTGGGTTCTCTCAGACACTAACCCCCGCATTGTAAGCATTGTCAACCATATCTCATTCGAAGTGAGATATTTTATTGGTTACTCTTCAGACACTGCCTTTTCGATAACAAATAATTCGGTCAACATCCTACAGTGCGGATAACTTGTTCCCTGACCCATGATATTCACTCCAATAAATTTTTCATGATGATGTACCCTAAAGATATGGTCGGGTATCCCGTCATAAATGCATGAACTAAAAGGATCTCCTGGGGTCTAACGGTAGTCATCCTGTTATCGTGGAAGCAAGTTAAAAATAACGAACTTCCATAGGACTTTGGCTAATGGGCACATGTCTCCCCTATAGAAATTAACATAAGTCCGTGCATCGTCTATGGACATCTCAAACAACGTGGCTATCATGCCCACCCATCGTTTAGCCCAACCGTTAATTTTGCGCGCCCTACCCCCTGAATATCTATCAATGACCAAAACTCTATAGGAAGTGGAATATATCTATAGAAAACTCCTCACAAATCTTTTTCCTAGAGACGGTTACTTTTCTATTCCCACCATGCCCGTTAACTCAAAATCATAATCCTCATACTCGTCTGCTCTCCGCATAGTGGCGAACCACTGCTGGATCAAACTGGTTGGGATATAGGCCAACTCCCATTGAATCGCTTTTGCCCACCCTAGTCTCTCAAAACACTCTAAAATCTTAAACCCCTCAAAATTAGACTCTTTCAGGGTTCGCTCAATGTGGAAGCGGGGCGGTTTACCATTATTAGTGTTGGGAGAAATTACTGGGAATTTCACATTGAGAGGGACCTCAAAGTGGACATGTTCAGGGTTACTGGGTTTATCAAAAAGATGGAGATGTTGAACTCTTCTCAAGTTAAGCAGCTTAGAAGTGATCATGGTACTGAATTCAGAAACAGTACTCTTGAGGACTTCTGTGAAGAAAGAGGGATCTCACAAAACTTTTCAGCTGTAAGAACTCCAAAACAAAACGGAGTTGCTGAAAGGAGAAACAGAACTCCCATTGAAGCTGCCAGAACCATGCTATGTGCATCAGGTTTGCCTTCATCATTTTAGGCTGAAGCTGTCAACACTGCCTGCTTCACTCAAAACAGATCCTTGGTGGTGAAAAGGTTCAACAAGACTCCTTATGAGTTAATCAAAGGGAGAAGGCCAAATATTAGCTATTTCCATGTGTTTGGATGTCCCTGCTTCGATCTGAATCAGAAAGACCAGCTGGGAAAGTTTGAACCCAAAGCTGATGAAGGTGTGTTTGTTGGATATTCTACTATCTCTAAAGCCTACAGAGTATACAACTTCAAAAGAAAGGTGATAGATGAATCTATCAATGTCACCTTTGAGGAGTCTAGGAGTGCTTCCACCAAAGCTGTTCCTGAATCAGTTTCAGGAGAGTTCAGCTTTGATTATATCATGCATTCCATCAATGAATAAAAGGACTCAAAAGCTTCCACTACACCCAGAGTGGAACCTGTTAACCACAATGGACATGATGATGATTATGTTGATACACCCTGTGTGAATAAGTGTACTGACATAATTAATACACCAAGTCCTGAACCAATCAATGCTGATATCCCTGGATCTTCTGCTGATGTGTTCAACAATGGAAGGTCATGTTCAACAGATGAACAAGCTCAAGATAACAGTGTGTCTGATAATCTTGAAAGCTGTTCAACAGCACCTGTTGGAGATGAAAGTGATGCAGGAGAATCTTCATTGAGGCATGATCCTAAGTGGATCAGGTGTCACCCTAATGAGCAAATAATTGGTGACATCAACAAAGGGGTACAAACAAGATGGGACAGCTTAGGAAACTTTTTAATGTTTTCTATCTTTGTGTACCTAATGGACGCTAAGAAAGTGGATGAAGCCCTAAAAGATGCCAATTGGATCACTGCCATGCAAGAAGAGCTGAATTAGTTTGAGAGAAACAAAGTATGGAAGATGGTCCCTGCTCCCAAAGGTAAAACAATAATTGGCACTAAATAGGTTTTCAGAACAAAATGGATGAGCAAGGTCATGTTATTAGAAATAAGGCAAGACTAGTTGCTCAAGGCTACAGACAGGAAGAAGGCATTGATTATGATGAAACATTGCTCTAGTGGTCAGGTTAGAAGCAATTCGTTTGTTTCTAGCCTATGCTGCCCACAAGAGCATGAAGGTATTTCAAATGGATGTGAAGAGTGCAATTTTGAATGACAAGCTGCAAGAAGAAGTATATGTCAAGCAGCCTCCAGGTTTTGAAAATGAACGTTATCCGGGTTTTGTCTACAAGTTGGACAAAGCCCTCTATGGTTTAAAAAAAGCACCTAGAGCCTGGTATGACACTCTAACTGATTTTCTTATAAGCAATGGTTATTCCCGAGGTAAAGTGGATACTACATTGTTCATAAAGAAGGAGAAGTCTAATATTATGCTTGTTCAATGTGGATGACATAATATTCGGTTCTACAAATGAGCAGCTATGCAAGAATTTTTCACTACTCATGAAATCTAAATATGAAATGAGTATGATGGGTGAACTTACTTTCTTTTTATGATTACAGGTTATTAATCAAAGAAAGTACACTTTATATCTTTTGAAAAAGTTTAAATTTGATCAAAGTTCTCCTATCGAAACCCCAATGGAAACTAATGTAAAATTTGATGCTGATGCCAATGGCAAAGCTGTTTCAGTAACAGCTTACAGAGGCATGATTGGGAGCTTGCTGTACTTAACTGCAAGTAGACCAGACAATATGTTTGCCACCTGTTTATGTGCTAGGTTTCAAGCTGATCCTGAGGAATCACATCTAGCTACTGTAAAAAGAATCTTCAGATGCCTTAAGGGTACACCAAGTTTGGGTCTTTGATATCCCAAAGACTCAAGTCTTGAACTAATGGGTTATTCAGATTCTGATTTTGCAAGCAGCAGGTTAGACAGGAAAAACACAACAGGTGGATGTCAACTCCTTAGTGGTAAGTTGATCAGTTGGTGTAGCAAGAAGCATAACTCAGTTTCTACTTCCACTGCTGAAGCTGAGTATATTGTTGCTCGAAGCTGCTGTGGGCAGATTCTATGAAAGCAGCATCAGCTTGAAGACTATGGGCTTGTATATAAGAATACTCCTATTCTGTGTGATAATACAAGTGCCATAGCTATCTCCAACAATCCAGTGTTTCATTCTAGAACAAAGCATATAGAAGTCAGACACCACTTTATCAGAGATCACATCCAGAAAGGTAATGTGGAGGTAAGTTTTATTTCCACAGATGAACAGCTTGCAGCTATTTTCACCAAGCCTCTTGATGAAAACAGGTTTAATTACCTTGTAAGCAAGCTGGGCGTGTTAAATAAAAGTGACTAAGTGTCATTAATGCTCTAAGATATCATATGTGTCAGGATATAAAAGTAATTAACCAAGACTAACTGATTTGAATTTATCAGAGTATAAATCAATAATCTTGCTTTGAATCAAAGTTTAATTAAGAAGTTTGCGGAATAACACTTAATTATTTTAACAAAAGCTTTTAGAATCAATAGCAAATAAACACAAGAAATAATCAAGACTACTTGTATTGCTGATCTCAATGATTACAATCACCTCTAGTCTGTTTGATTAGACGAAGAACGCAAACTGTTCTTAGGGTTTTACAACCTTAGAGGCTTATGAAAACTTAAACAAAAAGCAATTACAAACTTTAATATGCAGAAAAACTCCTATTACATAGAAAGACCTATTCTATGTATTTATGTGAAGACCACCCCTTACGGGGCAGTGCTCACCAGTCTAGGTCCCACATCATGCAATACGATATCAATCAAACTAAGATAGAGTAATTAATTGCGGAATTAAAAATTACATGTACATTACAGATTAGGATTTAAGTTTACATATTTCAAAATAAAATTATAAAATTATAAAAGGGTAGCATCTAATCTAGTCATAACATCATAAGTCACATCAAGTCTACCCAAAACCACCACATTAGCTGTCTTCCAATCAGTACCAGAAAATTTGTTGAGAAGTGGTCTAGGATACTTCTGTCTTGATCTTTAATTGACTTAAGAGCTAGGTCCAGCAGATGATTTCCCTTTGGCTTTTCCTGTAAAATTTTAAAGCAACATTTGTAAGCAAAGCTTAGTGAGTTTATAGATTTTCAATATTAACATGCGTGTCAAGCGGAGTCATAATTCTAAGCGTGATAAGTCTTGGCTGCCGCTACAGCCCTCATCATGTTTGAGATATAGTATCTTAAGATCGGATGATGTTCAAACCACACTCACGCTTATATCGTGGGGATCAGCCACATACTGGGCTAGCTACCAGTAGGTCAACATGGCCGAACATCGGAGGTCATTACCAAGTTCGTGAGAACTGGTGAAATAGCCGGGTCTAGAACAATAGACCATAAGGGCTAGTCAAGCTGAATAAATCTTATCAAGTCTGATCAATGAAATAAGCATAAGTCTTAGGAGTCATGATAGCAACAAATCATAAAGCAAAGTCTGAAGCGTTAATAAATGCAATATGAAATGATAAGCAAATAGCTATCATGATTCACTGGGCAACACCCATCCATGGTGTGCACAGGTCTCAATCCAGCTGATAAATGAATGTCAAATAATGTAACAGCATCAATATATCTCAAACGGATCTTTGCATGTTCAATTTGAATATCTATAACTCACAGTTTGGGTCTTGGTCAAACAGATATAAGAATCTGCCACCTGAGTTATCTCAGGATTTTATCTTGTCAATTCTGTTCTTTGTCAAATCAAGTCTCTGACCCGCTTTTAAGTCTTTAAGTCTTTAAATCTTTGTTCAGAATATACTGAACCTGTTCAAATTCATTCATGATAAATTCATGTTAACTTCATCATCTTTATCATCATCATTATCATGGAATTTCATTATTTCTTTGGTCATTGAAATCTGTAATTCTATCTGATTCTGATAATTTTCAGTTCATCACTCTTTTATTCGTTCATATTCTTTATTCTTTTAAATTCTCCAAAAGTTCTTAAATATATATATATATAACAATATATATATTTATATAGCCATTTATATTAAAATATAAAAATTACATTTCGGACCATAATTTCGGATCAGCCCGGATTGGGATCCGGATTCGGAAATGGATCATCCGGATTCGGACCAAAGGATGATCCGAATTTGGACCAACCAATTTCATTGTCCGAATTAAGCATTAGACCGAATTTAGGATCATAAAATGGGTACCTAATTCGGATCTTTCATGATCCGAAATACTATATCCGAATTGAATATCATCCGAAATCATGGGGTCCGAAAGTGGTGCCATCCGAATTTGGCCTGATCCGAAGTAGTACCCGAATTGGGACATGTCCGAATTAGCATTTATCCGAATTAGGACCCAAAGCAAGATTCAAAGTGTTGATCCGAATTCAAGATAAGATCCGAATTGAGCACCTCATCCGAATTCGGGTATATCGGAATTCGGATCCTGTACTTGGTATTTTCCCAGAATTTGTTCTTGATGTTCTTCATTATGTTCATACGGATTTTCACATAAAATTCACAAAACTTATTTTAATCAACATGCAACTTAATATTATGTTATAATATCATTATTTGAGTGTTTTTATACTAATTTCTCTATCAATAACATCATCAATTGGTCAAGATCATCCAAAATAGGCAATTTTTTGTCAAGAACACTTATTTCATAAAAATTTCATAATTCTTGCCTATTTGGTCAATCTGATCACAGATTTTTTGTTTCTGTTACATTTATTAACTTAAATTCATCATAATCTCTTGAATTCATACACATGCAACATCAAAATTTATATTTTTAATTCTTGATTTCGGTTCTTCATAACAAAAAACCGAACCAACATACTAGAATTTTTGAATTTAAATATAATATTACCTTGAAATTTCTGTAGATTAATGAAGCTTTGATGATGTTGTAACCTTTAATGCATTGATTCCTCAGTTGATTGCGATTTATGATGAATTTCTTGTAATTTTGTTGAAATATCCGAGAGATAGAGAGAGGTTAGAGAGAGAGAGTTAATTTGCATAAATGATCATAAAGGATCATTATTTCGGTTTTTATATATAAGTTTGATCATGTTTGATATTTAACCCACTTCTATTTTTGTATAATACATCTCTTTTATAATTTGATCTTCTTTAATATTATCATAAATATAATTTAAAATTATATTTACTTATTCCATTTCATATTTTATTTTATTTTAAGAACATATAAATAATATAATAAAATTATATTATTATCTCAATATTCAAGCATTACATGACTGGCTAAAAGTTAGGTTGTTACAGAATGGGCTCCACCACGCACAAACTTCGTCCCCGAAGTTAGCTAGATTCGAACAGACTGGGATAAGTAGCTTTCATGACATCTCTGGATTCCCAAGACTGATGCGAACCTTTGTGGTGTTTCCACTGGACGAGCACCATCTGTATTTCTTTATTCCGAAGCTTTTTGGTCTTCGAGTCCAGAATACGTTCTGGCTCTTCAACCACGCGAAGCTTTTCATCTATCTGTAGGTTAACGTGTGGTAACTGTACTTCTCTTTCGTCAGCTAAGCTTTTTCTCAAATGACTAACATGGAATACAGGGTGTATTCCAGCTAAGTCCGCTGGTAGATCAAGACGATAAGACTGATTTCCAATCTTTTCAATGATCTTGAACGGTCCGATAAATCTCGGAGCTAACTTGTTTCTTTTAATGAATCGTACCACATTCTTCATTGGGGATACTTTCAGCATCACCCAATCGTTAACCGTAAAACTGATGGATCTATGCCGATTGTCATAATATGACTTCTGCCTGCTCTGAGCTTCAAGGATGTTTCTTCTAACAAGTTGAATCTTTTCGTGAGTCAACTGTAGAAGGGCAGGACCCGCTATTGGCGATTCGCCTGTTTCACGCCAACAGGTAGGAGTTCTGCACTTTCTTCCGTATAAAGCCTTAAAAGGAGCCATCTTAATCGTAGAATGATAACTGTTGTTGTATGAGAATTCGACCAACGGCAAGTGGTCATCCCAGTTACCACCTAAATCAAGAATGCAGGCACGAAGCATATCTTCAAGAGTTAGAATAGTACGCTCACTCTGGCCATCTGCATTTGGATGATAAGCAGTACTCATGGATATCCGAGTACCCATCCCTTCTTGTAATGCCTGCCAGAATCTGGATGTGAAGCGACTATCACGATCAGAAACAATAGACTTTGGCACACCGTGACGAGAAATAATTTCAGAGATATACAGCTGCGCCAATCTATCGAGAGAATATGTTTCTTTCATCGGAATGAAATGTGCTGATTTCGTTAATCGGTCAACGACTACCCAGATGGAGTCGTGCTGTCTTTTGGTCTTTGGCAGCTTCGTAATGAAGTCCATTGTTATATGCTCCCACTTCCATTCAGGAACTGGCAGTGGTTGCATATCCCCGAAGGGCTTCTGATGTTCTGCCTTAACCATCTGACATACTCTGCAGCTTTCAACACATTTTCCAATGTCCTTCTTCATTTCTGGCCACCAGTAATCGGCTTTCAGATCAAAATACATCTTTGAACTGCCAGGATGAATAGATAACTTGGACTGATGAGCTTCGGACAGAAGAGTGTTACGAATAGAACCATATTTAGGAACCCAGATTCGGTTTCCCTGGAGACAGTAAAGTCCCAAATGGTTCAGATATAGTAATTGTAGCTGCCCTTTAAGATTTTCGGAATCAATATTCTCTTCTTTCATTGCTTCGGCTTGAGCAACTCGAATATCTTCAATAAGATCAGAAGAGAATATAACTGGAGTTAGGGCATAACAGCATTTTTCTGGATATACTTTTCTACTCAACGCATCCGCGACAACATTTGCTTTGCCGGGATGATATAAGATCTCGCAATCATAATCCTTGATAAGCTCCAAGGATCGACGCTGTTTCATGTTAAGATCTTTTTGAGTGAAAAGATATTTGAGACTCTTATGATCGGTGTAGAGCTGACACCGAGTCCCATATAGATAGTGACGCCAGATTTTTAAAGCAAAGGTAACGGCAGCCAACTCAAGGTCATGAGTTGGTGCATTCTTCTCATATTCTTTTAATTGCCTTGAAGCGTAGGCAATTACTTTTCCCCTTTGCATAAGAACACATCCTAAGCCAGTACCAGAAGCGTCGCTGTAAACAACGAAATCGTCATTACCTTCTGGCAAGGCTAGAATCGGCGCTTGAATAAGCTTTTGCTTCAGAATGTTAAATGCCTCTTGCTGTTTATCTGACCAAACGAAAGGAGTATTCTTTCGTGTTAGCATCGTTAGAGGTACAGCAATCTTCGAGAAATCCTTTATGAATCGCCGATAATAACCGGCCAATCCAAGGAAACTTCTTATCTCTGAGGCATTGCGAGGTGTTTGCCACTTCTGAACAGCCTCGACTTTTGAAGGATCAACGGAAATTCCTTCGCCAGAAACAACATGGCCAAGGAATTGAATCTATAAGATAATCAAGAATGAAATTCAATTTCTGATGTATATCAAAGAATACTTAGGAAATAGCTCAAGACATATATAAATAGGAATTATACCTGTCTGAGCCAGAATTCACACTTAGAAAACTTTGCATAGAGTCTTTCTTTTCTTAATAACTCTAGCAATTGCCGCAGATGAATAGAATGATCAGCCTCCGTTTTGGAGTAAATCAGAATATCGTCTATGAACACGATAACTGATTTATCCAACATTGGTCTGCACACGCGATTCATGAGATCCATGAATGCCGCTGGTGCATTTGTCAAGCCGAACGGCATCACGAGAAACTCGTAATGACCGTATCTCGTACGGAAAGCTGTCTTTGGAACATCTTCTTCCCTGACTTTTAATTGATGATACCCAGAACGAAGATCGATTTTTGAAAAATAGCTGGCTCCTTGTAGCTGATCAAATAGATCATCAATTCTGGGCAGAGGATACTTATTCTTTATTGTAACCTTGTTCAACTCGCGGTAATCGATGCACATACGGAAAGTTCCGTCTTTCTTTTTAACAAATAGAACTGGTGCACCCCACGGAGAAGAACTCGGTCGGATAAACCCCTTCTCTAACAGTTCTTGCAGTTGCTTTGACATTTCCTGCATTTCTGCAGGTGCAAGTCTGTATGGAGCTTTTGCGATAGGAGCCGCACCAGGAACCAAGTCAATACTGAACTCGACTTGTCGTTCCGGTGGCACTCCGGAAATGTCGTCAGGGAATACGTCTGGGAACTCACAGACGATAGGAATATCGGACAAAGATTTCTTTTCAGAGCTGGACTCAGATAGAGCATAACAAAGGTAAGAGTCGTGACCTTTAGACAAGTATTTATGCGCCTTTTCAACAGATATAAAGCAATGTGCACCTTTCGCTTCTCGCCCTTGATCTCTAATACTCTGCCGTCTGTAGTCTTGATTCGGATGATTCGGCGGTTGCAGACAATAGTAGCCTTCATTTTTCGTTAGCCAATCCATGCCGATAATAACGTCGAACTCTTTTAAAGGAATCGGGATGAGGTCGAGGTTGAATACAATGTTATTGATAAGTAGAGTGCAGTTACGATAAACAGAATCAGCCATAACATAGTTGTTGCTGGCTGTCTCGATATCAAGTATCACGGAAAGCTTTGAGGGAGATTTATATAATCTTTGAGCGAAAGTAGTTGATATGAAGGAACGACTAGCACCGGAATCAAATAATACGCGAGCAGGAATTGTATTTAACAGAAACGTACCGGTGACTACGTCTGGTGTTTCTCTCGCCTCTTCAGCCGTTATTTGGAAAGCTCGAGTCCGTGCAGTTGGTGTTGCAGCAGTACTTTTTCCCGAAGAACCTCCCGCAGATGATTGAGACTGATATCGCGGCCCGTTTCTACACTGATACATGAAATGCCCTCGTTTCCCGCACTTTGCACATCCACGTCCCTGCTGTGGACATTCCTCGCTGCTATGACCTATCATGTTGCATGAGAAGCAAGTAACATCTTCTGGATTGCACAACCCCATGTGTGACTTTCTGCATCGCCTGCAGAATCGTGGTTCGTTCGTGAGGGAATACACTTGGGCTTTCGGTTGTGAATTATGCTGATAGGATTGCTGAGTCTGAGATTTATTTGGCTTAAAGAATCTGCCAAATCGTTGTTTCTTTGGAGGAGACGGGTTCATCGGATTGGTAGACGGAGCGTATAGCTGATCGCCGTAATCTAGATATCCTCTCTCGATTTGTCTTGCAGCTTCAACCATTTCCAAGTAACTCTTATATTTAATTGCGCTCATTGGATGTCTGTATCTAGGATTGAGTCCTACTCGGAACCTATTCATTTTCCTTTCTTCAGTAGCAACCTGGTATGAAGAGTAACCACATAGACGTGAAAACTCGTGCTCGTATTCGTCGACTGTCTTTGTTCCCTGAGTCAGCTGCATCAGTTGTACTTCCATTTTATCTCGCTGGTCGACCGGGCAGTATTTCGCATTGAACATTTCAAGAAACTGCTCCCATTCTAAAGTTTGAATCACCTCCTCACCATAGATACTTCGCTGGGTTTTCCACCAGGCACGGGCAGCTCCAACAAACAACGCAGACGCGTAGCTTACTTTCTTAGAATCTAAACAATCAGAGATTCTAAATATTTCTTCTGTATGACTGATCCAATCCATCGCCTGAATCGGATCAACTGTACCCTCGAAATTCAGGGCACCGCTCGCTTTGAAATCTTTGAATTTTCAGCCTTTTGGCTGAGCTATTTGGGTTTCTGGATTTGAATTATCAGAATCAGATTCATTGGTCTGGACTTGCTTTTCTTTTCTCTTATTTTTCTTTTCTTCACGTCTTTTAGCTTCGGCCTCATCTCTGGCACGAAACTGTTCTTGCATCATTTTGTTTTGTTGTTCTGAGTGTTGGGCTAGAAATTGTTGCATCATTTCAAACATTTGTTGTTGGGTCATATTGTTGGGAATATCACCTGATCCTGATCCTGACATCTTCTACTGAAAATTAAAATCAATTAACTATCAGTTTATAGACTTAGATCTATGTACCCTTTTTCCCATCCTAACAGTCTGTACATCCTATCTCAGTTCAAACCACCTAAATGATTGATACATATGTATTGCTTCAGTTTGAGATCAAGTATACTTACGTAATACTTGATTCACTCAAACTAGTGCTCTGATACCATCCTGTGAAGACCACCCCTTACGGGGCAGTGCTCACCAGTCTAGGTCCCACATCATGCAATACGATATCAACCATACTAAGATAGGGTAATTAATTGCGGAATTAAAAATTACATGTACATTACAGATTAGGATTTAAGTTTACATATTTCAAAATAAAGTTATAAAAAGGGTAACATCTAATCTAGTCATAACATCATAAGTCACATCAAGTCTACCCAAAACCACCACATTAGCTGTCTTCCAATCAGTACCAGAAAATTTGTTGAGAAGTGGTCTAGGATACTTCTGTCTTGATCTTTAATTGACTTAAGAGCTAGGTCCAGCAGATGATTTCCCTTTGGCTTTTCCTGTAAAATTTTAAAGCAACATTTGTAAGCAAAGCTTAGTGAGTTTATAGATTTTCAATATTAACATGCGTGTCAAGCGGAGTCATAATTCTAAGCGTGATAAGTCTTGGCTGCCGCTACAGCCCTCATCATGATTGAGATATAGTATCTTAAGATCGGATGATGTTCAAACCACACTCACGCTTATATCGTGGGGATCAGCCACATACTGGGCTAGCTACCAGTAGGTCAACATGGCCGAACATCGGAGGTCATTACCAAGTTCGTGAGAACTGGTGGAATAGCCGGGTCTAGAACAATAGACCATAAGGGCTAGTCAAGCTGAATAAATCTTATCAAGTCTGATCAATGAAGTAAGCATAAGTCTTAGGAGTCATGATAGCAACGAATCATAAAGCAAAGTCTGAAACGCTAATAAATGCAATATGAAATGATAAGCAAATAGCTATCATGATTCACTGGGCAACACCCATCCATGGTGTGCACAGGTCTCAATCCAGCTGATAAATGAATGTCAAATAATGTAACAGCATCAATATATCTCAAACGGATCTTTGCATGTTCAATTTGAATATCTATAACTCACAGTTCTGGGTCTTGGTCAAACAGATATAAGAATCTGCCACCTGAGTTATCTCAGGATTTTATCTTGTCAATTCTGTTCTTTGTCAAATCAAGTCTCTGACCCGCTTTTAAGTCTTTAAGTCTTTAAATCTTTGTTCAGAATATACTGAACCTGTTCAAATTCATTCATGATAAATTCATGTTAACTTCATCATCTTTATCATCATCATTATCATGGAATTTCATTATTTCTTTGGTCATTGAAATCTGTAATTCTATCTGATTCTTATAATTTTCAGTTCATCACTCTTTTATTCGTTCATATTCTTTATTCTTTTAAATTCTCCAAAAGTTCTTAAATATATATATATATAACAATATATATATTTATATAGCCATTTATATTAAAATATAAAAATTACATTTCGGACCATAATTTCGGATCATCCCGGATTGGGATCCGGATTCGGATTCATCCAAAATGGATCATCCGGATTCGGACCAAAGGATGATCCGAATTTGGACCAACCAATTTCATTGTCCGAATTAAGCATTAGACCGAATTTAGGATCATAAAATGGGTACCTAATTCGGATCTTTCATGATCCGAAATACTATATCCGAATTGAATATCATCCGAAATCATGGGGTCCGAAAGTGGTGCCATCCGAATTTGGCCTGATCCGAAGTAGTACCCGAATTGGGACATGTCCGAATTAGCATTTATCCGAATTAGGACCCAAAGCAAGATTCAAAGTGTTGATCCGAATTCAAGATAAGATCCGAATTGAGCACCTCATCCGAATTCGGGTATATCGGAATTCGGATCCTGTACTTGGTATTTTCCCAGAATTTGTTCTTGATGTTCTTCATTATGTTCATACGGATTTTCACATAAAATTCACAAAACTTATTTTAATCAACATGCAACTTAATATTATGTTATAATATCATTATTTGAGTGTTTTTATACTAATTTCCCTATCAATAACATCATCAATTGGTCAAGATCATCCAAAATAGGCAATTTTTTTGTCAAGAACACTTATTTCATAAAAATTTTATAATTCTTGCCTATTTGGTCAATCTGATCACGGATTTTTGTTTCTGTTACATTTATTAACTTAAATTCATCATAATCTCTTGAATTCATACACATGCAACATCAAAATTTATATTTTTAATTCTTGATTTCGGTTCTTCATAAAAAAAAACCGAACCAACATACTAGAATTTTTGAATTTAAATAGAATATTACCTTGAAATTTCTGTAGATTAATGAAGCTTTGATGATGTTGTAACCTTTAATGCATTGATTNTTGTGCTAGGTTTCAAGCGAATCCGAAGGAGATGCATATGAAAGCTGTGAAGCGGATTCTACGATACCTCAAGTCGAAACCGAAGCTGGGACTTTGGTATCACGCGGAGGGAGATCTAGAGTTGGAGGCGTTCACAGATTCGGACTACGGAGGATGCAGCTTGACGCGCAAATCAACGACTGGAGGTTGTCAGTTCCTAGGAGGGAGATTGGTGTACTGGCAATGCAAGAAACAAACATCGGTAGCCGTGTCAACGTGCGAGGCCGAGTATGTTGCTGCTGGTAGTTGCTGCTCACAGGTTCTGTGGATACAACAACAATTGCGGGATTACGGTTTGGCTTACACTCAAACTCCTATTAGGATAGACAATCAATCTACAATTGCTATAACTAATAATCCAGTTAAACACAGTAAAACAAAGGACATAGACATAAGACATCATTTTATTCGTGATTGTGCTGAAAAGAACTTAATCAAACTGGTAAAGGTGGCAACAGAAGATAATAATGCAGATTTATTTACCAAAGCGTTTGATAAGTCACGGTTTGAGTATTTAATTCAACTGAATGGAATGCGCAACCCAGAGTAAATTGACCTTAGTAGTATTTTATTTCCTCTTATAGTTGTTATATATATTTTTTTTGTAGTCTGCTAATTTAGGAAAGTTTCTAATTTAGGAAAGATTCTATTTTTAGTAAGTTTCTATTTTTAGTAAGTTAGTAGGTTAGCTTAGTTTACTGCTTTTTGCTATGAAAAACAAAAGAAAAAAGAGAGAAAATTACAAAAATACAAAAAAAGAGAATATCAGAAAAGGAGTTAAGTCTTAGATACATAGGTTCAAAGTGACGAAAATTAGCACTGTCGTTACAGACTCTAAGTGTTTAGGCTTTCACACATAATGCAACTAAATCCTAAGTGTTATACTTTATTTAGTTTGATGTGTTGGTAGGCATAATACATATAGGGAATCTCAAGGCCAATAAAATATTCTAGAAAAGGTCAAGCGTGTCACTAATCTAGATGTATGACCAATCGGTCTTAATTTTTATGTACAAGACATACAAACTTTAAGTCTAAATGAGGTATGCAAACTTTCTGGGGATGTATGGCAACATCAAATACATCTGAAAATGGAAAGAATAGAAATATCATGAAAAACTGAGAGTCGAAAACATGCAACTCTGTTGTACGTAAGTACAGACCTGTTGTCTCTGTTTAGATTCGGGTTAGCAGACATGTCGCTTTGTTGTACGTCAGTACAGACCTGTCACCACTATCTGCTAACTTTAAAAATAAACCTTAAGTCGAACTAAGACACTTTGTTGTATGAAAATACAGACCTGTGTCCGATGTTTGTCTTTTAAAGAAAGTTTGCAAATACCAACAAGTTAGAATTTTTGTGTGTGTGCTTTGATCATAAAAGTATGTCTATGTCTGAGTCACGTAAGATAATTTCCTGATAAATAAAAAGGTCAAGGGATATTCCGAAATGTAGAATGTTTAACAGGGTAAAATACCAACAATCGGCTAAGTGGGTATGTCACGACAAACAATCAAAGGAATTCAAAAAATTCCTAAGTGTGAAAGTTTAAGTACTGAAAGTTAGTATCGGACATCGCTATCTGATTGAACCTTTCTTAGACTATACTCATCAAAAATATATTGTTAAGTTTTTAGCTTAGATTGTAAATTTTTTCTTAAGTCTAGATTAAATTCTTGGTCATAATTTTATTTTACTTTATTCTTACCTTAGTTTATTTTATTTTATTTTAGTTAGTTTAATTTTTACTTAGGTAAAAGGTCAAAAGTTACTGAGGGTGCATTCAAAGTTGGATAAAATATACAATGCGTGAAATATCTGAGCTTAGGGTAAAAGAGTTGGCATAGTTTATCTGGTTACACAATACCGTAGAAAATAGTTGGAAAAGTTGAAGTTATTTCAAAATTTCCGAAATTTTTCTAAGTGTTGGTAATTTCGAATCTAAGACAGACTCGAAGTGAAGTATTTCGAATCTGTCAGTAGACTCGAAACTACACATAGACTCGAAGGTAGGTAGTATATATAGGTCAATAGTGAAGTCATTTATTACTTTACTGTTGTCGAATCTATACTCTCGAATCTATATCAGCGATCTCGAATCTGTTCTCGAGTCTATCGTATTTCATATAAACGACATTTCATCGAGTCTAAAGCTTTTGTGTTCGATTCTACACTCATATCTAGGTATAATCAACCAGATTGTACAAGATTTTGGTAGTTTTATACACAATTTTGGGCTTAAACATCACATTTTGAAGTTTTATTGGTCAAAATAGAGTTTTTGCTAAATAACTAAGTTGGGACCTATAAAATATCAAATTGAAAGCATAAATCTATAATTAGAACCTAGTTGAACTAATGTATGTGATTTACTAAGTTCAAAATGGTTAAAATTTTGGGTTTTTGTTGAAACCATGGCCGACGGGGCTTCGAGTCTGTTCATGGACATTCGAATCTGTTCAAGGGTTTCTCGAATCTGTCATTAGATTCGAGATGCCCATGATCCTCGAATCTGTCCATTAGACTCGAATAGGGACACTTCGAATCTGTCCATTACACTCGAATATGGACACTTCGAATCTGTTACTTTCGAATCTGCACTTTATTTCTTTTTGTCTAATTTAAATTTTATTAAACTTGTGGAAATTTAATTGTGCTAGATTTTGTATTTGATAAAGTACAAGATAAAGCAAATTTGAATTTGAACAAGTTTATTGATTTTTAATGAATCTAATGGTTTTGTTTATTGTGCAGAAATGGCTATTCGAGCGTTTGTTCCCAAGCACAATATGGTGCTTCATCCGGATCATGACCTCCCTGAGGCGCAGGGATACAGGCAGATGCTAGAATTTCTTGTGGAATCTAGGATAGGATTTGCACTATCTCATAATGTTCAGCTCATATTACCTTATATTCGTCAATTTTACGATCATCTTCAAGTAGACTGCTCGGTCACTCCGACAGTGCTACGAACTCGCATTGCTGGACAACCGCTGGTATTTTCGGCGGATATGCTGCGTCAAGTGTTGCAGCTGGGCACTCAAGAAGAAGAGTCTGGACCGATCGAATTTCCTCTGAACATCAGGCAAGCGGCCTTTCAGAGAATGGGATATAGTCTAGACGTGTCGAAAGTGTCCTATATGAAGAGCGGGTTAATCGGCCAATGGAGGTTTTTGGCTCACGTCTTCATGGTATGCTTTGCACCAAAGAAAGCCGGGTTTGACTATATAGTTGCGAAGATCCAGTCTGGGATAGTCGCGATGGTGTACAATCGACCATACAGTTTCTCGGAAATGTTTTTCTCCGAATTTGTTCACCAGATCACCGCTCCTGAAAATCAACAATTCCTGCTATATCCGCGGTTCATCATGATGTTGATCAGGCACTTCTTGCCAAATCTGCCGCCATCAAATGACGTTCAAAACGTAGCTATAATGGACAAAAGGATATTTGCTGATTGTTCCTCACATAGAGGAAGATTGGCTATTCCGATCGAGCGACCGTTGTTTGGAGCTGTTTTAGACAGGAACTTTGTGGCACCAGATAATGCCAACTGGGCAGGTGAAGTAGAAGTTCAGCCTCGACAGCAACAACAACAACCGCAACAACAACAGCAACGTCCACTACAACAACAGCCTCGTGCTCGTCCCCGTGATCCAAGGCGAAGACAAAGAGCTACTGCGAGTCAGACTCAGGCGTCTAGGCCTTCTACGAGTCAGCAACCAGAAATGCAGGAAGCCGGGCCGTCAAATGTCCCAAATAAGGCTGATCAACTGTGCCAAACGCTAAATGAAATTTGGGAGGCAGGTCCACATGCAAATGAAGATATAGCTGCAGCGTTAGTGGGTGAATTACTTGAGCCTCCAGAGGGAGAAGACGATGTCTTCAGAGATGTTGACGAATATGTGCCAGAGCAGACTGGCAATGATGAGTCATCATCTGCTACAGAATCAGAAGAAATGGAGGAGATCGAAGTTGAAGCTCCAGAATCAGTGTCTACAGAACCTCATGTTCAAATTGGAACTTATGGTTCGCGACTGATTATCAATGAAGGTGGTTCGAGGAGGCGAGAGGCCAGGGAATTGGAGGAATCAGATTTTGAAGAAGATGAGACTCCTCAGTTGGTGACAAGGCAACGGGCCAAACGTCACAGGTTTATGCAGGGGACTTCATCACAGTCCGATGCACAACCTCCGCCTCAAACCCAGACCCAACCTCAAGATACAGCTCCACCATCACCGCCACCTCAGCAACATGAACCCTACATTCCCCATCCATTCAATCCAGCTCCCATTCAGTCCATCCCTTCTACATCAGAAGCCTATACCGAAAATCAACGAATCATGCAACTCAAGAGCCGTGTCGACTTTCAGAACATTCAAATAATAACTCTCACAAAAGCAGTCGGTGAACTCCAAGAGCATAACTCTAATCTTGATAAGGAGAATGCAGAACTGAGAACGATTGTTGAAAGTGTTAGAGACGAAAACACGGAGATTAAATCATTTGTCGCTGATCAATCGTCTGAAATCCGAGCAATGCGGTCCCTCCTAGAGCAACTTATGAAAAATCTACAAACTCAGGGGGAGACGAGTTGTAAAGATCAGGAAGTACAGCGAGAAGATGATGATAATGAAGGCGATGATCCCGGTGCGAACAAAGAGATTGAGTCTGTAGATTTTTCTGCAGCTCAAGTTACACAAGTTCAGGGGGAGCCTAGTACAGAAGGAGGAGAGGGAGGAGCAGGAGGAGAAGCAGGTTCTTCAAATACTTTAGATAGCGACATGATAGATGCGCTGAAAGATATTGAAGAAGAGCTAATGGATTTTGATTTTGAAGATGATATTGAAGAATTAGAAGAATTTGAAGAAGGAGAGTTTATTCCGGAAGAGATAGTTGATTGGCAACCGGAAGATGAAGTAATAGCTGATGAGGATGATGAAGCTGACGAAATAGTTGTACAGCAGAATCCTATCACTGACACTTATATGATAGATGGAGATAGAATGGTTGATATTGACATAGTGAATGCTGCCTTGAATCCTAAGTCATCGACTGAAGAACCAGCAAGAGAGCTAAGTAACGAAGAAAAAAGGAAGCTATGGTTCAGAGCCGAAGAGAAGGAGTTGGCAATAAGGAGATCAATGAAAGTGCCTGGTACAGGGAAGCTATCTGAGCGAATATTAAGTTGGTTCTTTGACAGAGATCTTCAACTTTTTATAATTAAAAGAAAAGACGGGCTTCAGTACTTAAGGCGAACTTTGAAAGCATTCAACACCCTTCCAAAGATTGAAATCACCGCGCTTGCATGGAAAGATCTGATAAATATTGGTGATGATCCTTATGCGAATGTGATTGAAAGAATAATAAGAAAGGAGGGGAGATCGAGGAAGTTTGAACGGTTGAGTCCAAGGGTCGGAAGAAGAGTCGTGGATAAGTCACGTATAGATCCTCTTACAGGCCGACCTTGGATGAGGATTCAGTACAAACCAGTTAAATGCCTGAGGAAGGTACCTCTGAAGAAAATGCCACAGAATGTTTTGCAAAATCTAAAGTGGTGGTATGCTGACACGGAAACTCGGGAAGCAGTTATGGAAGACTTAGAAGAAAAAGTTATTCTTAGAGTCTATGACCCGCTTCACCTGGTAAACCTATCTAAAGAAGACCTGCAGACTTTGTATAACTGTAAGATTTCCAGTGACGCACATATGGATGCTGAAGCAAGTAAGTATGAAAATGTGGTCAAGGTATGCGTTGAAAAAGGTCTGTATGCTGGTAGTGTTTTGAATCAATAATAAACCATGTTCTTAAATCAAATGTGTGAATTATTAGAAGCTATCGTCAAGGGGGAGTCTGTTGGTACATCCCGTGTGACGATAGCAGTCTAAGTTGTCTTACATTGTGATTTAGCATATGTTTGGTATATATATTATGTATGATTGATTTTTATCAGTGTTTGTATGTTTGAACTTGATGTAACGTATTACAAGAAGTTCAAACATAAAGCTCAAAGATAAAATCAGTCATAAGGTAATATCATAAGTTTCAAACACTTAGTTGTTTATGTAAAAGGCTAGATTCGAATCTCTTAAGGGGATACATTCGAATCTGAGATAGATTCGAATGAGACCATAGATTCGAAAATAGGTTAGATTCGAATCTGTCAGATGGACAGATTCGAATGGGCCTTAGGCCAGATTCGAGGTTGGCCCACAACAGACTCGAATCAGGGTCTATAATTAGGGATAGACTCGAATGATTAGCAGACTTTTTGCAGAATTCGTGAGGAATTGAGCATTAAGCGATCTCGAGTTTATCAGCTAGGTGAGTCCCGTTTCGGAGAGAATTAGTACGTAGGATCGTCCGTGTGTCGTTCGTTCAGCGTCTAATAGTCTCCGTGTTTCCGTTGGTTGAGAGTTGTCCGTCTAACCGTCAACGAGGATTCCGCACTCGTTAACGGATCCGCGTCTAGATAGATCTTGCATTGGTAGACCTTACATAAATAGCTAAAATCGAAGATTAACTCCAAGCGATTGGTTGGGAAAATTGGCTTGATACCATATTCCTTCAGGTGTACATCATTTTGCAACCAACACTACAAGAAAAGTGTCATATAGTGACACAAAAAAAGTGTCACTATATCTTATTTTTAGTGACACTTATGAAAAAGAGTAGGTATAGAGCAATCTTTTACCCACACTTTTTTCAAAATTAGTGACACAAACATATACATTATTAGTCACTATATATCTATATCCACTCTACTTTTACCCACTCCTTTTGTTGTGTAGGTAAATGATTATGAAACCTATAGTGACACTTTTTTGACAACAAAAAGAGTGGGTAAAAATAGAGTGGGTATAGATATATAGTGACTAATAATGTATGTATTTGTGTCACTAATTTAGAAAAAGTGTGGCTAAAAGATTGCTCTATACCTACTCTTTTTCATAAGTGTCACTAAAAGTAAGATATAGAGACACTTTTTTTGTGTCACTAAAAGTATGTGTCACTAAATGACACTTTTCTTGTAGTGCAATTCGTAAAAGATTTAATGTAGATTTTGAATTCAAAATTTTCAAGTTTGGATCCATTTTTATTAAGTTTGTGGGTTGATTGCATTTTAGTATTTAAAATCAAAGATAATAACTAACGGTAGGTTGTGAAAATTCACTTGATACTATATTCCTTCAGGTGAACGTCATTCTGTTTTTACAATCAATTAGTATCTAAATTTTGTATTAAAAATTTAAATTTCGGATCCATTTTTTTCAAAAAAAAAGAGAACTTGAAAATTCAGAGTTTTTAGATCAAATTAATATTTAATTATCAAAATTAAAGATCGGTTCATAACGGTTGATTGTGAAAATTTGCTTGATACTATATTACTTTGGGTGAACATCATTCTGTTTTCACAGTCAATTCATAAAAGATTTGATCTAATTTTTGTTGAACCGTTGTGATAATTTTTTTAATTTTTGAATCATTTGGAATCAGAAAGTTGTAACTTTCTAATCCTTTGTGACTCAAAAGTTAGACTTGAAATTTTTGAATAAGTGCTTCTAATTCTTACATTCGAAAGTAAACTTGATCCTTAGCATCTGAAAGTTATAATATTCGAATTATTCTTAGTCAAGACTTTTGGTTCCAAATATTTTGGCTTAGAAAATTTCAACTTGTGTTTTTCATTCCATTCGAAAGTCATAACTCTCAGATCATTCTTATCCCAAAGTTACAACATTCGGATCATTCTTCAAGTTTTTTTCTAAGTGTTGAATAAGTTCAAGTCAATCACCAATCTGAAGATCCATTTAATCAAGCATCTCATTATGTCTGGACCGAACGAGAAGATTTCAGACAAGGTACACTCCACACTCGACACTAAGGTAAGTATTCTTCCTAAAGAAGTGTTAGATGAACTAGATATGCTATGAAAAGAAGCCGAGAAGTTAGATGCCTTTAAGACTGCCCTTCGGGATGCTCGAAATGAAACGTCTGATTTGAACAAACATTTTAGCTTTACAAGATCAAGTGTCTAAGACTAATACTGTAACAATGGAAGTAACTACCAAACTGACCAAATTAGAATACGATCATCAAGTGCTTAAATCTAAAAAGTCCCACATAGATTACAACTATCATTGTGTCCTGGCTGAGAAAACACAGTTAAACAAACAACTCAAAGACATGGAAGATAGGTTTTACAAACGTGGTCAAACTAATCAAACTATAAATATGTATAAACCTAGAAAGTTGAAGTCTAAAGATGGGTTAGGTTTTACTGGTCCTAGAGTCATGGAAGAAATGGTTAACATACAACATGATCCTTTATATGAAATCGAGACTCTAGGTTGCGGTTTTAAAATGCCTTATGACATAGACCTTCCATAATTGGTTAGCACTTCAAGGAAAATTAGATAAAACATTTCGAGAAGATGAATTTGTTGAACCAAAAGAGATCCCACTTAATCCAAACTTCCCAAAACCTCGTGGATATGTACCATATTCTGTTCTAGAACATCAGACTTCTAATCTAAATTAGAAACTCGAAAATTCAACTCGAGATTTTGAGCAAGAAAAGATAGATTTTAGAAAGAAAATATCATATCTAGAAGCCGAAATTGCTCGACTTAATTCTTCTATGGCTGACACCTCATTGCAAAATGATAAATTCCATGACCTTGAGTTAGCCTTAAAAGAAACCAAAGAGTTGTTTGATTCAGACAGAAACAATTTTTTATGAAAAGAAAACGAGTTTAATGAGGCAAGACGACAATTTTCAGTTCAAGAACAAAATTTCAAAATCGATGCCAACTTATTTGACAAAGAACGAGATCAGCTTCTAGCGACTATAAAGGGACTAGAATCTCAACTCATTTCTACTCAACATAATTTAGAAAAACCAGTTTCTGTGATTTACAAATCTAAGGTTACAAATCTATCTCAAGCCGGTAAGTCAAACTCTGATTTGCAAAAGCAATATCTTTTGGATATCAAGAAATGCAAAGAAAAGTTGGAAGTTCCGATCAAGATTTACACTGGTGAATCTTCTAAATCCTCTTTCAAAAGAGCCGTAAGGAATTCTAGATACTCTTACTTTAAGAGTACAGGGAATTCCCGAAATCCACAAAAGGTCGAAAAATCAAACAGCATCCATAACTGGTTCTCTACTAAGAATGACTTAGGCTTCTCTTCTTCTCAAGTGAAAAATCATTTCAAGAATCCTAAAGACTCACAACCATTCATATCTGATTCTCATGTTATCAAGAATAAAAAAAGCTTGGTTTGCCGTTAATCAAAAGACTGCTTCGTGTGATGATTCTGTATCACATAAACCTTGTTTGAAATATTCTTTTAAGAAGTTACTTGATTTATGTCCTGCTAAACTTTTTAATTCAACTTATGTTATGAATGGTCGTTTAACCCAAGTTAGGCATAAATCTGTTAACCATCACGTAAATAAACACAAAGGGCCCATATTCCACTCTCCGCTGGGTACCAAAGACTGTCATGAAGGGACCTAAGTGGAAATGGTTACCTAAGAAGGTCATCACTCAGAGATGGGTACCCAAAGCTAACATGACTGGACCCAAACTTCAATGGGTACCAAAAGTTACGTGATTGTTTTGTAGATAAATGGCTCCTGCTCATTTCAGTTCAGGACCCCAGCTTCAAAGAGATGGTTTCTAGTTGTCTCCGACTAGAACCTGGACCTCAAAGAGATGGCTTCTAAACACCTCTATTTAGAAACCGTGCTACAGTGTTTCTGAAAGTTCCACCTCGACATGCAAATCTGAGTGTCTAAAACATCAATGACGAAACGTCTACAAGGAGCATGAATTTCTTTCTTATATTATGCTTCTATATTCTGTTGACTAATATTTATTCTTATTTGCAGGGGGAGTTTGCAACTACGTGTTAACGAGGACGTGTTTTTCACTCTTCTAGTATGTAGAATTTTTAAAAGAAATCATTTTTAGTGCATACTTGTAGAGGGAGTGGTTTTATTTGATTTTTTTATAAAAGTTTTTCTTCTCTATTTAATGGTTTTTTAAAGGAATGTTTGTTAACCCTTAATGATGCAAATTGTTTTGGATTTTATCTGATCATCATTTAAGGGGTTGAAAATATTTTCGTTCATCTGAGGAGACCAGTCCAATCTTTCATGCCAATCAGAATACATTTGTTCATTCTGATACTCTTATTTTGATTCATTCTGACTGATCAGGTCTCATGATCACAATTCTCTGAGAATCTCTCCACACCCTATGAATTCGTTCATATTTGCACTGTGTTTAATTCATATTCATTCATTTAGATAATTCTCTCCATATCCCACTATCTCATCTCAATATGAATCCTGAATCTCATTCAAATCAGAATCATTCATTCATTCTGAGTTATCTTATTCTGATTCTTTCGGATTCATTCACTCATATCCATGCTCATCTGATTCATTTCATCGAGTTCACTCTCAAATTGCTAAAGCAGTTCTTCCGAGCATACTTTGTTATCTGTTATAACTTCTACTCAAAACTCAAACTCAAAGTTCATCACGTTTGATGATATCTTCTGACTCAAATGCACCACATGAGTGTATAGGTATATATCAAACTCCTATGGTCTACCCAGAACCGGATGACCTACCCACGGAGTAATCCTTTCATTAGATGAGAGGTAAGGGTCTTTAGATCTAGTTGTGGAGGATTAAACACAAAAGGGTGTTGATCAGGTCGAGCAAAGATAAAATGAAAATGAGAGGGGTATAATCGAAAGGAGATGGGGGTGCAACAAATCTTGTTTTACTGATATACGAGAGTCAGAGGGAGCTAAAGTTGAAAAATGCATTTGAGAGCCTGAAGGGAGAGAAAGGATTAAAAGAAAAGAAAAATCATATCCATACCTACAAATAGTTGGGTTACCTACATATGCTATTGTATCTTATTCGTTGAGATTTGGTATTGAAAAAGACGTCATGGACTCAGTGACGCAAGCATAGAACCCCACTAGCTACTCAGTTGCTTCTTAAAAGGCCACTGTTACATTTCTCACAGAGATATACCACATAATCTATCGATTTCTCATTTGGAGTTAATTGATATTGAAACTGGAAGACATCTGCTCCGGTCTCCAAACTTCATTTGATTGCCTATTGTGTCTAGAGCTTATTGATTATACACTACTTAGGACACTTATTGAGTCATGTCTGTGTGACAATTGATGCTTGTCTAATGTGACAAAGCCGGAACAACTATAGTGGTGCTTATTAAAAGTATTTCACAATGATTAGTTGGAATTCCTACAAGTGTTAACATCAAGCCAGCGTTAAACGTAGGTCACATGGTTCATAACTATCGTGTTAACAAGAAACCTAATTGGTCCTGGTTGTTATTTTTCCTTATATCTTTTTATTTCAATGTCACAGGTTGCAAAGCCTGATGACTATTTGTGACGATAAAGAGTAGGTATTCATATTTCGAGGGGGAGTAAGTATCTTGCCAAGGATATTTGAGAAGTTTACATGACAATCAAGATTCTCTTAATCATCATGAGGGGGAGAATAAGTCTATGATTTAAAGTGGAGAATACTGAAGGAGAGAGATAACTGGAGAATTCAGGGGGAGAAAGAGAAAGAGAAAGAAAGTTTCAACCAGAAAGGAAGTTAATATGAAGAAAATCCGTGTTCGGTTGAAAGGTTTTCGGTAATGACAAATCTCCAAAAGCTATTATTGAAAGAGAAGATCATTCAAAAGGGAGATTATTTATCAGAAATTCAAGCTTATTTTGAAGAAACCAGACTTGATCACAAAGGGGGAGATTGTTAGGGTTAATTAATTGTAATCAAGTCTGGGGGTTTATTTGTACTTATTTATTGGTTCATAGGTTATTTATGTACGGGTTTTGATAGTTTGACCCACGGGCTTAGGCCTATTTAGGTTTATTATTTAAAGGGTTATTTAAAGTTTTATAGAAAAGCTAGAAAAACATACAAGAGTATTATTGAAGGTGTTAGTGTGCGTAGCCGTGGGTCATAGAGAGAACTAAACATTCTGTAGGTCCCAAAAGGTTTTCCTAGTATGTTGCTGTGAGCTGTAAAGTGGGGGGGGGGGGGGGGGTGAATACAACTATTTAAAAACTCAACACACTTTCTCAATGTTTGTATGTATATTATCAACAAGTGTTAATTACAAACAAGCTTGAACTGCGAAAAGGTTCAAGCTTATATGATAGATACTACAAATAGACTACTAATCTAAGACACACTCAAACTAGTTAAAATGACTTCACTCAGTAAGATGGACTCACTATTTTTACAAGACAGACAGACAGCTTGAACTATAACAGCTTGGACACACTCAACTGTTTTATTCTAAGCAGACTTTGCATGCATGAAAACACACTTCTTTGCATGTTCTGAATATTTCACTCTTGGTTATCTCACATTCCTTAGAAGCTTCCTTTTATACCCTCACAAAAAATATTGGAGAAACTTCCTCATTGGATGAAGATATAGTGGAGTGTCTTTCCAAAAAAACAAACCTGCTTTTCGGCACGTTCTGAGAAAACAACATTTGTCCCTACATTGCAGAATCTTTGTCTTTTTCATTTTATCTCTGTTGCAGACTGCTTTACCTTAAAGAGGAATGTCAATTTTAATCATTTCTTCTTCTTGTATAGCCATTTTGATATAAGAAATGGTTTGTCGCCCATTTCAAACATCTACTTTGTCTTCATGTATCAGAATAGCTTGGGCTGTGTAAGCAGCTTCTGGTTTTCCACTTTGTCTTCGACTTGCGAACTGATCTTTTCATCCTAGACAATACATGATGACATGGAAACATATTCCATAAAGTGTATAGCCTGTTGACAAAGAACAGGTTTTGTTCACAAAGAACAGAACACTTAGTTTTGGTCCAAGCTGCTCAACAATCATGAGCAGTGTGGACAGTTTATGTCCAGCGTGTTCAACAAGATAGAACAGCTTGGACAATCTGCCTTAGTTGCAACAAATGCAACAGGGTAAGCAGCTTTGACTTATATTGCAAATCACTTTTCACGTCTCAATAAGGCATTAAGAGGCCTTAAATTATACCTTCAAGTTCATCAAACAGGTTTGATTAATAAACTCCCCCTTAGATGTATAACAGGCTTGACTGAGGACTTTTTGTGCCTAACAATCTCCCCCTATTTGCAATAATCAGTCTAAGATGATTATATCAATGATCAATATATATTTTTACAATACATTTGCTGAAATGAAAGTACAACATTGAAGTAAAGTACAAGATCAGTTTATACTGATATTGATACAAACAACACATGTTTTACACAAGTACAACTAATGTACAAAAGTAAATTACAACTAATGTAATAAGATAGATTACAACTGATGTAATAAAGTACAACATATGTACAAGGAAAATTTAAACAAGTTGGACTGTTGATGTTGGGAGCAAGTAATGGTAAGCCTGTCCAAGTTATGGACAACTTCCATTTTTCATCTACTCAGTAGTAAATGGACCTTCAGGTTGTGGCCTGTCTTCAAACAGATGTTCGAAATGCTCCATAGTCTCCTTAATTTCTTCTACTTCATGTCTAAGAAACATGAAGTCAGGGTGTTGAAGTTCTCCTATTTCATAGAAGCCTTTAAGTTGTTCCCAGATAGCAGCTCTCCATTTTGAGGATTGACCAAAAGTGTTGGAGAGTCTAAAGGATATGATCTGCTTGTGACCAAACTTATGAAGATCAGATGCCCTCTGGAAACACAGTTTCTTTGTTAAAGGGTCCACAAAGAACACCCCTAGCTTAGGTTCTTCTATGATTTTGCCTTCCTTAGGCTCAACTCCCCTTGGCAAACTGTGATCCACCCCTTTGATTTCAAAAACATGCATGCCCTGTTCGATACTCATGAGGAGCTCTTCAAGCTCTGTATCATTTCTCTTTCTCCTAGGATTGATCTTTGGTTCCACCAGAGAGGTACCCTTGATTTGATCTTCAGGAATTAAGCCTAGGTTTTTAACTTTCTCCATCAACATTTTGACATATGCCCTGATAGTTTGAGCAGTTTTAGATTTCGATCTGCTCAGGGCAAGAGCCAATTTAACCCATTCTCTATACCCCATGCAGGCAACATCATCAAACTCATAAGCTTCCAATTTTGGACCATCAGCGCCTAGCCTGGTTATCTAAAGCTTCCACTGCTTACCTTTCCATGAGATTGGGACAACTTTGATAATGGTCTCCTTGGCAAGTCTTCTATTGGCAACATCAAAAAATTTCTTTCTTGCCACATTATCAAAGTGTACTTAGGCTTTTTCTGAGGAGGATACAGGCTTTGACTTGGTCACTAAGACCTGTGAACTCTTTTCCTTCTCTCCCTCTTTATCAGTCACTGACTCTTTTGCAACCTCTAACAATTTCCTTTGAACATCCAAGGAGGGCATTTTAACTTTCTTGCCTCCTTGAATGCAAAAGCTTTGTCAGCTTTGGCAAAGGCTTCTTCCTTCTTCTGTCTTTCCAGAATCTCAAGCTGCTCTTCTTTGAATGAATAATAAGTCTCCAGTAAAACGCCTATTTCTTTGGCTTGAGACTTGTCAAATTTGAGCTGAGTAGCTTTAAGATAGTCAGTGTCCACAGATGCCTTTTCTTTACCCTTTGCTGCTTTAGTCTGAGCAGCTTTTATTTCCTCCTCTTCTTCTTCCTCATTCTGTTCCAAAATTAAGTGCTTCTTTCTGCTTGGCCTGTCCTCAGGAATGGATTTCTCCCCCTTAGATGGTGCAGGGCTTGGAGATCCAGCTTGAGTAGACTTAGCAGTTTCATAGACTTTGGACAAACCTGCAGCAGGGCCAGTTTGGGAGAAACATGTTGCTTGCCCCACTGAAGATGATTTCTCCTTAGAGGGAGATGAATATTTATCCCCCTTATACTTGGTCTTCGAGGCAGATATTATATCCCCATTTGAAGGAGATGGCACAGAGCCTTCAACAACAGTTATGCTTGAAGGAACGGATCTAACAGGATGGACAGCAACAGTTTTGGGAATAGGTTTGGAACCAACGAGGCTATGCACTAAGAAAGCCAAGTTATCCTTAACCTCTGCTAACTGGGTAACACAAGTGTGAAGAGAAGAAGAAAAAGAGGTTACAAGGGAGGACAGCTGGGAGATAGAAACCCTTTCAGATGCTGTAAACACCAAAATTTGAAGTTGTGCAAGACTCAGTTCAAGGGAATCTTGCATATCATCAAAGTTTGAGGACACAGACTTGGACAGAGATACCACTAAGGCATTTAGGCTAGCCAAAGTAGATGGGAGAGTGGTTGAGCTGGTTTTAGCAAGGGCTGACAGCCGTTGGGAAACAGCTGACAGTGTGGACACGGAGTCCTGTTGGTGAGAAAGAATTAAGAAGAGGGAGGAGGATAGTTGTTGCAGATGTGCAGTGAGTGCAAGCAGCTGAGAGGAATGAAGAACTTGGGGAGCTGGGGAGGAAAAAGATGTCCTGAATGAATTAAGAAACCCCTGAAGCTGAGCAGACATAGAGTCTAAAATAATAGAAGGGATGGAGGTCAAAGAATTTTCCAAAGAACCGACTTTGTTGGTCAGCGCAGACAGTTGATCCTTCAAAGATAGATCTTTGGGGGATGGAGTTATATGGGTTGACTGTTTAGATTGGGTTGATGGTGAGGAGTGTGATGGTGAGGATTGAGGAGTATGGGGGTCAGTAGGTGATGGTAAGGATACTTTGGAGAGAAGTTCCATAGCTTGGTCATAAGTCAAGTGGTCCAGCTTGGAATGGTCAAGGGGACCTTCAGCAGTGGCTGTAGTTGCATCATTAGGTGAAGGGATAAGAGATGGTGGCCTTTCAGATGTCACTGGTATTGTAACATCTTCATGAAGACCAATGATGGTTCCCTCAGTAGTACCTTGGTTGAAAGGCACTTCTTCATGGGGAGATGGGATGTGCACTTCAACATCATCAGTGGTGAAAGCTGATGATGGAATGTGCACATGGGGTGCAGCCTCACCAGAGGGATTTTCTAGTCCTTGAGGTTCATCAGCTTGGGTTGTTGGTCCTTTAACAGCTATTGGGTGTTGAACAGCTGCATCACCAGGAGGAGAAGTGGAAGGCTGATCTGCTGATTGGTTTATATCATTAGTTTTGGCAGCTTGTGCAGACTCAGATTGTGTATGAGAAGAAAAATGAAGGGTGACTGTGTGGACTCAGTGTGGAGTGGAGAGTGCTTCTGTATTTCAATGTCTTCAGCCTATTGAGAGGCTTGGACAGTTGACGTGGTGGTCTCATTCTGTACAATTGGTTCCTGTTGGGAGGAACCAGAGGGCTCAGGCTAACTCTGGGTGGACTCTATATGGAGTGAAGCCTGCTCCATAGTGGCTGCACTTACCCCCAAAATAGGAGAAGTAAAAGCAGCAGAGTTTGCTTCTTTTTCAACTAACTCCTGTTGGAAGGGGTTAGAAGGGCTGGTTTGGGAGGAGGTTTTCTTTTTTGCTAGAGATTTTCTTCTATTATAGGATTTGAGGGAGGATGTAGAAGATAAGTGATGAGAGGTTCTGTTTGGACTGGTCGGGAGACTGGGCTAGTAATAGGAGGTTGTTCCTGTTCCATAGTCTCAGGTGCCTTAGAGTCACCAGCCACAAAGGCTTCAAGTTCAACAGATGAACCAGAGTGACCAGCTTGCTCACCCTCAGCCACTGAGGCTGATGGGGGCAGACTTAGCTGCTTTAGCCTTCTTGCGGACAGGCTCAACTTCACTTGTTTGCAAGGCCCTTTTAATCAGTTTAGGCATTGACTTGGATTTTCCCTTGGGAGCAGTGACTGGATCCACCTTCTGAGTAGAAGGTCCTTCCACCAAACCAAGCAACCTCCTCATTGGGGTTGACAGAGGAGGTTCATTTTCAAGAACTGGGGCACAGAACACCATATTTTCTATAACAGGAAATGCAGCAGTGGACAAGTAAGGTTAAGTGTTGTAAAGTTGCTCACCACATACATGTTTGAAAATGAGATTCAGGAACCTTGGATACCTCATAGCAGCTAGACGCTGTTGTTGCTCCACTAAGTTCCTCAGATTCAGGAAAATCCACCTTGCCATGTTCAGAGTTGTCCCATCCACAAACTGTTGGACAATAGGAATTTCATCTCTGCAGAGTTGATCAAATGAGCCTACCTTGCAACTTAGGCTCATCACCACTGAGGCAAAGAGAAAACTGTAGGTTGAAGATAAATCCCTTCTGAACAAGGTAGCACCCACTTTTGGTTATTCTACACCACAGAAGCGTAGCAGATTGCCCATCTGTTCGTCCTCAGGTTGAGTTTTGTCGTACTTATCAGCAATGGGAAGATGAACTACTTCCCTGAGAAGAGCAGTAGTGATCTCAATAGGTTGAGTGCCATTGAGAATAATTCCCCTGATGATTTTGGTAGATGGCTCATACGAACAGGTGTACCAAAACTCATAGACCATCTCCTGGTACATGACACCAGGAGAGGCTGTCATTGCATAGTGCAGGGGATGGGCTTGCAGAGACTCCACATAGGTTCATAACCTTTACCAACATAATTTTTTTGGAATGGTCAGGTTAGCAATATAGTTGGTGGGTTTGATTGTGAGCATTGTGTTAATAGAGGGATGTTTTTCAACATCATCTGCAACGAACACATGGAGAAGGGGGTTATTTTGTTGAGCCATTTGAGAGTAGTAGGGATGCACGATAGTTCAACACTTAGTCTGTTTAGGGTTTAATAGAGAGTTATGGAAGCACTAGAGAAGAAGAAGAAGATGAAACAGTGAGTTTGGTATTTATAGGATTTGAATATGAGTGAGTAGGAGAGAGAAAGTTTTGGGCGGTTGATTTAAAATGTTTCTAACGGAAAACGGAACGGTTTACCTTGTCAGTACGGTTGTCAGACAAACTTGACCTTTTTAACTACTAACACACGTAACAAACATTATCCGCAGGTAATTAATTTAAATAAATACTTAATTTAAGTAACTTAAATATGAAGAAAGATAATTAAAACTGATGTTCTAAGCTGTTGTTTAAACCTGTGATGAACAGGTTTCATCACAAACTGATTACTCTTCAAGCTGTTCATGCAACCTGTGCAGCTGTATGAGAACAGGTTTCATCGTGAAACCTGTTCAATAGCTGATTACAAGACATTGCCTTGTATGACAGATTAAGATAGTGAGCAGATTGAAAGTTTGTACAACAGAATAGGTTTAAGATTAAAATTTATTTTGTTAAGCCTGTTATACATCGAAGCTGTCCAAATTTTCAACAACTGGCTAAGTATAGGACAAGTAAAACTTGTCTTGTTCAAGCTGTTCTGAGAAATGTTGACAGATTTGACAGATTTGAACAATTGATCTTTAGAACATCAATGACACTTATTCACTTTTATTTAACATACCAAGCTTTCTTACAAGGTAATTAAATCTGTTTTCATCAAGAGATTTGGTGAAAATGTCTGCAAGTTGTTCTCCTGTGGAAATAAAACATACCTCCACATTATCTTTTTGGATGTGATCCCTTATGAAGTGATGTCTGATCTCAATATGCTTAGTTCTAGAATGGAAGACTAGATTGTTGGAGATCGCTATGGCACTTGTATTATCACAGAGAATAGGAGTTTTTCTATATGCAAGACCATAATCCTCAAGCTGACGCTGCATCCATAGAATCTGCCGATAGCAGCTTCCAGCAGCAATGTACTCAGCTTCAGTAGTAGAAGTAGAAATAGAATTCTGCTTCTTGCTGCACCAACTGATCAACTTACCACCAGGGAGTCGACATCCACCTGTTGTGCTTTTCCTGTCTAGCCTGCAACCTGCAAAATCAGAATCTGAATAACCTATTAGTTCAAGGCTGGAGTCTTTGGGATACCAAAGACCCAAGGCTGGTGTACCTGTTAGGTATCTGAAGATTCTTTTTACAACATATAGATGTGATTCCTTAGGATCATCTTGAAACCTAGCACATAAACAGGTAGCAAACATAATATCTGGTCTACTAGCAGTTAAGTATAGCAAGCTCCCAATAATGCCTCTGTAAGCTGTTACTGAAACAGCTTTGCCACATGCATCAGCATCCAACTTTACATTGGTTGCCATTGGGGTTTTGATGGGAGAACATTGATCAAATTTAAACTTTTTCAAAAGATCCAATGTATACTTTCTTTGATTGATAAAAATTCCATTTGAGGTTTGTTTAACTTGTAATCCTTGAAAGAAAGTAAGTTCACACATCATGCTCATTTCATATTTAGATTTCATGAGCAGTGAAAAATTCTTGCATAACTGTTCATTAGTAGAACCAAATATTATGTCATCCACATAAATTTGAGCAAGCATAATGTCAGTTTTCACATTCTTTATGAACAATGTAGTATCCACTTTACCTCTGGAATAGCCATTGCTCATAAGAAAATCCGTAAGAGTGTCATACCAGGCTCTAGGGACTTGCTTCAGACCATAGAGAGCTTTGTCCAACTTATAGACAAAACTTGGATGTTGTTCACTTTCAAAACCTGGAGGCTTCTTGACATACACTTCTTCTTGCAACTTTCTGTTCAAAAATGCACTCCTGACATCCATTTGGAATACCTTCATGCTCTTGTGGGCAGCATAGGCCAGAAACAAATGAATTACTTCCAACCTGGCCATTGGAGAAAATGTTTCATCATAATCTATGCCATTTTCTTGTCTATAGCCTTGAGCGACCATTCTTGCCTTATTTTTAATAACATGACCTTGCTGATCCATCTTATTTCTGAAAACCCACTTGGTGCCATTTATTGTTTTACCTTTAGGAACAGGGACCGGCTTCCATACTTTGTTTCTCTCAAACTGATTGAGCTCTTCATGGCAGTGATCCAATTGGCATCTGTAAGTGCATCATCTACTTTCTTTGGTTCCATTAGGGACACAAAGCTACAAAACATACAAAAGTTTCCTAAGTTGTCCCATCTTGTTTGTACCCCTTTGTTGATGTCACACATTATTTGCTCATTGGGGTGACACCTGATCCACTTAGGATCATGTTTCCATGAAGACTCTCCTGTATCAGTTTCATTTCCTTCAGGTCCTGCAGAACAACTTTCAAGATTTTCAGACACATTGATGTCTTGAGTCTGTTCACCCATGGAGAATGAGTCATTATTGTTGAACACATCAGTAGAAGATTCAGGAAAATTAGCATTGATTGGTTCTAGATATGGTACATTGACTATATCAGTACACTTATTCAAACAGGGTGTACCAATACAATCATCATCATGTCCATCATGGTTAACAAGTTCCACTCTGGGTCATGTGGAAGCTTTTGAGTCCTTTTCCTCATTAATGGAATGCATAAGATCATCAAAGCTGAACTCTCCTGAAACTGATACAAACACACCTTCATCACCTTTGGGTTCAAACTTTGTCAGCTGATCTCTTTGATTCAGAATGAAGCAGGGACATCCAAACACATGTAACTTATATTTGGCTTTCTCCATCTGAGTAACTAATAAGGAGTATTGTTGAACCTTTTCACCACTAAGGATCTATTATGAGTGAAGTAGGCAGTGTTAACAGCGTCAGCCCAAAATGATGAAGGCAAACCTGATGCACACAACATGGTTCTAGCAGCTTCAATGAGGGTTCTATTTCTCCTTTCAGCAACTTCATTTTGTTGTGGAGTCCTTACAGCTGAAAAGTTTTGAGAGATCCCTCTTTCCTCACAGAAGTTTTCAAGAGTACTGTTTTTGAATTTAGTACCATGATCACTTCTAAGCTGCTTGACTTGGGCAGAGTTCAGAACTTCCATCTTCTTGATAAATCCAATAATTTCTTTGGTAGCCTCTCCTTTGGTCTATAGAAAGATCACCCATGTAAACCTTAAGAACTCATCAACCATTACTAGAGTGTATCTTCTACCTCCTAGACTTGGAACACTTATAGGTCTAAACAAGTCCATATGGATTAAGAAGAGAGGACTATCAATAGACTAATTATGCTTAGATTTAAAAGATGTTTTTCTCTGCTTGCATTTCTCACAAGCTGTGCAGAGTTTATCCTTAACAAAAGTTATAGAAGGCAAACCTGTTACAAACTCTTTCTTACAGAGTTTGTTGATATTCTTGAAGTTCAGGTGTGAAAGCCTTTTATGCCATAACCAGTTGAGGTCTACATTGCTCCTTGAGATGAAACAGGTTCCAGTTGTTGGATCAGCAGATTTCATGTACTTAACATATACACCTTTCTTCCTTTGTGGACACAGCATAACTTTGCCTTGGGTATCCAGTATGTATCCCAGGGGCTCATCAAAATTTACCTTGTAACCAGCATCAAAGAGTTGGCTAATGCTACAAAGGTTATGTTTTAGCCTAGACACATAGGCTACTCTTTTGAATATAGCAGCACCAGCTTGAAGGGTTCATGTTTATCTTTGTTGGCTTTCTCAACAGGTTTCAACAAAGTTTCACTTGTTTTTAAGGAACCAACAGCTTGGGTGGAAGGAACAACAGCAACACTTTTGCCTGTGCCTTCTTTCCTCTTTTTGGGAGGGTAGAGATCAAACACAGGTAATTTGATTGTCTTTTGTCCTTCCACAGGTTTGGGAAACTTATTCCCAGCTTTCTCAGGTTGAGCAATTACTTTGCCTTTGCTGAGATGTGATGACTGTTGCCTATCAACATAGTCATTACTTTGGTTTTAGCAAAAGATTTTCGTTCATTTATAACCAGTTTTCCACTATGATTTAAAACCTTATTTGAAATTACAGCAGATCCGCTTCCAACATGAGACTTACCCTTGTTGAACGCAGGCTGCTTTCCTTTTGAAAACTTTTTCTCAAAATATTCAGCATTAAAAAGATTAACAGGTTTCTTTCCATCAGCTTTAGATTCAGAACCTGTCTGGTTGACAGGTTTGGTGCCCAAAGCTGCAATTTTAACTTGTTTTCCCTTCTTTTGTTTATGTGAACTAGCTAGACACTTAGCAGGCTGATTTGATGGAGAACATATTCCATCATCAGTCTTTACAGCTTTTTCACATAAACTGTCAGTGTTTTGAGGCCTGGCAAACCTATTTGTTGAGACCAGCTTTCCATTTACACTTTGGATAAAAGTACTTGGAAGCTCACCAAGAGTGGATAAGTCTTTTTCCAGATTATTAATCTCAACAATAGAAGTTGTTGTATCAAGATCTCCTCCAAGATAGGCTTGGATTTGAGCAGGTATCTGCTGACTGATACAGTGGCTGACTTTTTGTGCTGACTGGCACCAAGAGTCAACAATCTTTTGAAGCTTAGCATGCTTTGAGTCTGTTTCTCTTTTTTCTTCTAATAAAATGGTGTTGATGTGTTTTACTTCATCAAGCTCAATTTTCAACATATCAAAGTTGTTCAGTTCATTAGTTTTTGCTTCAAGATCAGTTTTTAACTTAGGGGCTGTTTGGTAGAGAGATTTGAGGGGGAAGAATTGAGTTTTCTCTTCTTTGGGAGAAATGCTCTCAATTTTTGGGCGGAGAATTGAATTCTCTGGGAATTGCTTGAAGGCTAAATATGGAGAAATGCAATTCTCTTTATTTGGTGGAGAAATGGTGATAATTAACCGTGTGAGGTCTACACACTACGGATCTATCTTGACGCGACACCTGCCAACGAGTGCGGAATCCTCGTTAGCGGCTTGAAGGATATATCACGCACACCGAAACACGGAGACTACCACGGTGATAGACGTACAACTTAGAACGCCCCAACACGATGATTCTCTCCTCACGAAACTCACTGATTGCAATCAAGTTCGAGATCACCTTCTGCTAATCGTCTGACCAATTCTGCAAAAGTCTAATAATTAATCAAATTAACCCTTAATTAACTGACAGATTCGAGTTTGTCTAGGACAAATTCGAATCTGGCCCAAGGCGTATTCGAATTTGTCCTCAATGACAGATTCGAATTTAGCCTAAATTCGAACTTCACCTTTCAAACTTATGTTTGAACTTATGTTTTATCTTAAGTTTGAATTCATTCTTGAACTTTATGTTTGAACTTAATGTAATACATTACACCATGTTTAAACATACAAACAATCAATATCAAACTCACATAATCAAACATATATCAAACACTTGTTAATATTCAATATCAAGTAAGTTGACTTACACAAAATGCTATCTAAACTTAGACTGCTATCGTCACAAAGGATGTACTAACATACTCCCCCTTGACGATAGCTTCTAACTTTTTTACATTTTGTCTAATTACTTGAACCATATAGACTACTTCCTGCATATAAACCTAAATCTATACATATTCTAACTATCTTCTGGAACTTCCTAGCTTCAGATTTCCATCCTTTGTGAAAGAAGATAGGCTGATCGTGTAGCTTCTTTCGGTCGTCCTTTGATAGATTTATTAAATGTAATGGATCTTACACTCGCAAAATAACTTTATCTTGAGTATCTTCCTTCACGGCTTCAGCAGTTTCATTATCTACATACCACCACTTCATGTTACTTAGAACATCTTGTGGCATCGTCTTCATAGGCACTTTCTTCAAACACTTTACAGGCTTGTACACCATTATTGCCCATGGCCTACCTGTATGTGGATCAATCCTTGTCTCATCTTCCATTCTCTTTCCCGTCCTAGGCTTGAGTCTTTCAAATTTTCCGGATCGGCCCTCCTTTATGATAATCTTGGCTATAACCTCAGCATAAGGATCCTCACCGATATGCATTAACTCTTTCCACGCCAACTCATTTAATTCTACCTTCGGCAATGTATTAAATACTCTGAGCGTCCGCCTAAGGTATTGAAGTCCATCTCTTCTTTTCAGTATGAATAGCTGCAGTTCTCTGTCGAAGAACCAACTTATAATTCCACATGATAGATTCTCGGAGCCCGGTACTCTCATTCTTCTTTTCATCTTAGGCTCTGCCCTCTTTTCTTCCTTTCGGAACCATAGATTCAACAGTTCAGCCCTAGATGGCTCTCTCTCAGCTTCCTCTAGCTCAGAGTCTTCTACTGAGGCCAGCTTGATCTCATCGATATCAATCACATTGTGATTGTCTTGCACATATAGCTCAGTGATAGGCTGTGAGTTTACGATCACCTCATCGACATTATCGTGTTCGTCTTCTATCACTTCATCATCTGATTTCCAATCAGCTATGTCCTCTGGCACGAACTCTCCTTCCTCCCACTCTTCAATATCATCTTCAAAATCAAATTCTATCTCTTCTTCTTCAATATCCATTAGAGCGTCAATCATCTTGCTCTCAATGGCATTTGAGGAACTAGCCTCACCGCCTTCAACTCCTGACTGACTAGGCTCCCCATGAACTTCTACATGCTGAGCAGAAGAAAAATCTACTGGCTCACTATCTTTTTGTGCATCGGGATCATTGCCATCGTCATCTTCTCTTCTCATCTCCTTAGCATCTCTTCAGCTGGTCTCCCCCTGAGCCTTAAGATTTTTCATTAGCTGCTCGAGGAGGGACCTCATGGTTTGGAGCTCAGCAGCCTGATCAGCGACAAATGTCTTCAATTTAGTATTTCCTCATCAATCTTTGCATTATGCTCTTGAAGCTCGCTGACTGCTTTTGTGAGTTGGAAGATTTGGACTGTCTGGAAGTCCACTTTGCTTCTCAGCTTTGAGAAACATTGGTTGTCTGTGAAGATGGATGAAGTGGATGGAATTGATGTGATTGGTGACGGGGTGATTGAAGGTTGAACAGATGGTTGAGCGGATGGTTGAGCGGATGGAATCTCAGGCTCAGAAGCAGAAGCAGACGAAGCTCCCTGCATAAACCTGTGCCTTTTGGCCCTTTGCCTAGGCACTAAAGGAGTAGTATCTTCAGCCTCAAAATCAGAGTCATCTTCATCTGAATCTCTAGCTTCTCTCTTTTCTGTTTCTCGTTCACTAACCAAGATTCTGGATCCATATCTGCCTATCTGAACAGACGGTTGAACAGATTCAATAGCTGCTCCTTCAACTTCGATCTCTTCAGCTTCTTCTGATGACGACTCTGAGGTGGTCACTGCTTAACCCTCTACCTCATGTTGATATTCATCTATGTCGCGCATAAGATCATCAAAACTAGCTGGAGGCACTAAGATTGTATCAACTAGCTCAGCAGTAATTTCTTCTTGTGCCTGAGTCCCTTGAGACCAGATTTCCTCCAGAGTTTCCACTTGAGGATCAATTACAGGTGCCACACCAGAAAGACCCGCAGCGTCCGATGACGGACCTGCTTTCATTGACTCTTGTACCCTGCTGGAGCTTGGCCTTGAAGCCTGAATAGATCTATCTTGAGCTGTTGGCTTCCTGCTTTGTTGTGCTGGAGGGCGTTGCTGTTGTTGTTGCTGCTGGGGCTGTACTTGCTGCGGCTGCGGCCCTTTTCCAGCCCAGTTTTCACCCTTCGGGGCCACATAATCCGGATCGACCGCTGCACCAAAGAGTGGTGCATCCAGTGGTCTAATTACCTCAACTCTACGGGCGTTATGTGATTGACAATCAGCAAAAATACGCTTGTCTATCACTGCCACACTCTGAATATCTGCTAGCTGTGGCAGAGTCGGCAAAAAATGGCGGATCAACATCATTACGAACCGCGGATACATTAGAAATCTCTCCCGAGCTGGAGCCGTGATCTGGTGCACGAACTCAGCGAAGAACATCTCCGAGAAACTAGAACTCTTATTATATACCAATGCAATCATCGCCGACTGCATTTTGGATACTATATAATCAAAATCGGCCTTTTTAGGTGCAAAGCACACCATAATGACGTGTGCTAAGTACCTCCATTGGCCTATCAGACCGCTCTTCATATATGAGGCTTTAGCTATATCCAGTCCATACCCCATTCTTAAAAAGGCTGCTTGCCTTACTTCCAAGGTGAAGTCAATAGGCCCAGCTTCCTGTTCTACCGATCCCAGCTGCAAAACTCTTCAAAGCATATCTGCAGAAAATACAAGGGGCTGCCCGGCTATTCTTGTCCTTAATACCGTCGGCGTCACTGTACAATCGACTTGCAGGTGATCCCAAAACTGTCTGACATATGGCAATACGATTTGCTAAGAAATCCACCATTTGTCGAAACGCCTGAGCTTCAGGAAGCTCACGATCCGGCGAAGCAACCATATTGTGCTTTTGAAAGAAAGCTCTTTCCCCCATATCTGCACATTAAACTATAAAATATATTAGAAGGGACAAAATAGAAATGAAACTTGTTTTAATTCAAATTTGTTTTATTTTGAACCTATGTAAGTTCAAAATCCAACACATATGAGTTTCTACAAGTTTGACGTTAAAATTATGGTAACATTTCGATTTTAATAGCAA
>JAANYP010005476.1:0-12449 GCA_020465985.1 Centrapalus pauciflorus | reverse complement strand
TTTTTCAAACTATTATTTTCATTCATATTTTGAAATAAAAACCTATATAGTTTTTCACTTTTTACCATTATTTTTAAATTTAAAACAATTTTTCCACCTTTTTTCAAACTCTTATCTTCATTCATATTTCTGAAATAAAAACCTATATAGTTTTTCTCTTTTTAAAATTATTTTTAAATTTTTTAAAACAATTTTTTCATTTTTTTTCTAACTCTTATTTTTATTCATATTTTTGAAATAAAATTTATATAGTTTTTCACTTTTTACCATTATTTTTAAACTTTTTAAAACAATTTTTCAACCTTTTTCAAACTATTATTTTCATTCATATTTTGAAATAAAAACCTATATAGTTTTTCACTTTTTACCATTATTTTTAAACTTTTTAAAACAATTTTTTCATTGTTTTTTCAAACTATTATTTTCATTCATATTTTTGAAATTAAACCTATATAGTTTTTCACTTTTTACCATTATTTTTAAACTTTTTAAAACAATTTTTCAACCTTTTTTCAAACTCTTATTTTCATTCATATTTTTGAAATAAAAACCTATATAGTTTTTCACTTTTTACCATTATTTTTAAACTTTTTTAAACAATTTTTCAACCTTTTTTCAAACTCTTATTTTCATTCAAATTTTTGAAATAAAAACCTATATAGTTTTTCACGTTTAACCATTATTTTTAAACTTTTTAAAATAATATTTCCACCTTTTTTCAAACTCTTATTTTCATTCATATTTTTGAAATAAAAACCTATATAGTTTTTCACTTTTTACCAATATTTTTAAAATTTCTAAAACAATTTTTCAACCTTTTTTCAAACTCTTATTTTCATTCATATTTTTGAAAAAAAAACCTATATAGTTTTTCACTTTATACCATTATTTTTAAACTTTTTAAAACAACGGAATTTTCATCCTTTTTTTCAAAAACATATTTATTTTCGATTCATATTTATGAAATATAAACACAATCCCTACTATAAGCTTTTTTTAAATTGTTTCCATTATTTTTAAACTTTTTAAAACAATTTTTCATCCCTTTTTAAACTTTATTTTCATCATATTTTAGAAATAAAAACCTATTATAGTGTTTTGTCACTTTTTACCAATTATTTTTCATCTTTAAAAAATTATTTTCATCCTTTTTATTCGAAACTGCTATTGTCATTCATATTTTCAAAAAAAAACCTATATAGTTTTTAACTTTTACCATTATTTTTTAAACTTTTTAAAACAAATTTTTCATCTGCTAATTCTTTAAACTTCTTATTTTCATTCATATTTGAAATAAAAAATCCGTTATATAGTTTTTTCACTTTTTTACCGAAATATTTTTTAAAATTTTTAAAATAATTTTTCACCTTTTTTCAAAACACGTATTTCAGGTTGCATATTTTTGAAATAAAAACGTATATAGTTTTTCACTACTTACCATTATTTTTAAATTTTTTAAAACAATTTTTCAAACTATTATTTTCATTCATATTTTGAAATAAAAACCTATATAGTTTTTCACTTTTTACCATTATTTTTAAATTTAAAACAATTTTTTCACCTATTTTCAAACTCTTATTTTCATTCATATTTTGAAATAAAAACCTATATAGTTTTTTAGTTTTTACCATCATTTTTAAACTTTTTAAAACAATTTTTCCACCTTTTTTCAAACTCTTATTTTCATTCATATTTTTGAAATAAAAACCTATATAGTTTTTCACTTTTTACCATTATTTTAGTACTTTTTAAAACATTTTTTCCACCTTTTTTCAAACTCTTATTTTCATTCATATTTTTGAAATAAAAACCTATATAGTTTTTCAATTTTTACCATTATTTTTAACCTTTTTAAAACAATTTTTCCACCCTTTTTAAAACTCTTATTTTCATTTATATATTTGAAATAAAAACCTATATAGTTTTTCACTTTTTACCAATATTTTTAATCTTTTTAAATTAATTTTTCAACCTTTTTTCAAAGTGTTATTTTCATTCATATTTTTGAAATAAAACCTATATATAGTTTTTAACTTTTTACCATTATTTTTAAAAATTTTAAAACAAATTTTCAACCTTTTTTCAAACTCTTATGTTCATTCATATTTTGAAATAAAAACCTATATAGTTTTTCACGTTTAACCATTATTTTTAAACTTTTTAAAATAATATTTCCACCTTTTTTCAAACTCTTATTTTCATTCATATTTTTGAAATAAAAACCTATATAGTTTTTCACTTTTTACCAATATTTTTAAACTTTTTAAAACAATTTTTCAACCTTTTTTCAAACTCTTATTTTCATTCATATTTTTGAAAAAAAAACCTATATAGTTTTTCACTTTATACCATTATTTTTAAACTTTTTAAAACAATTTTTCCACCTTTTTTCAAACTCTTATTTTCTTTCATATAGTTGAAATAAAACCGATATAGTTTTCCACGTTTTACCATTATTTTTAAACTTTTTAAAACAATTTTTCAACGTTTTTTAAAACTCTTATTTTCATTCATATTTTGAAATAAAAACCTATATAGTTTTTCAATTTATACGATTATTTTTAAACTTTTTAAAATAATTTTTCAACATTTTTTTAAACTCTTATTTTCATTCCTATTTTTGAAATAAAACCTATATAGTTTTTCACTTTTTACCATTATTTTTAAACTTTTTAAAACCTTTTTTTTCATTTTTTTTTCAAACTCTTATTTTCATTCATATTTTGAAATAAAAACCAATATAGTTTTTCACTTTTTACCATTATTTTTAAACTTTTTAATACAATTTTTCAACCCTTTTTCAAACTCTTATTTTCATTCATATTTTTGAAATAAAAACCTATATAGTTTTTCACTTTTTACAATTATTTTTAAACTTTTTAAAACAAATTTTCAACCTTTTTTCAAACTCTTATTTTCATTCATATTTTTGAAATAAAAACCTATATAGTTATTCACTTTTTACCATTATTTTTAAACTTTTTGAAACAATTTTTCAACCTTTTTTCAAACTCTTATTTTCATTCATATTTTTGAAATAAAAACCTATATAGTTTTTCACTTTTTACCATTATTTTTAAACTTTTTAAAACAATTTTTCAACCTTTTTTCAAACACGTATTTTCATTCATATTTTTGAAATAAAAACGTATATAGTTTTTCACTACTTACCATTATTTTTAAATTTTTTAAAACAATTTTTCAAACTATTATTTTCATTCATATTTTGAAATAAAAACCTATATAGTTTTTCACTTTTTACCATTATTTTTAAATTTAAAACAATTTTTTCTCCTATTTTCAAACTCTTATTTTCATTCATATTTTGAAATAAAAACCTATATAGTTTTTTAGTTTTTACCATCATTTTTAAACTTTTTAAAACAAATTTTCAACCTTTTTTCAAACTCTTATTTTCATTCATATTTTTGAAATAAAAACCTATATAGTTATTCACTTTTTACCATTATTTTTAAACTTTTTGAAACAATTTTTCAACCTTTTTTCAAACTCTTATTTTCATTCATATTTTTGAAATAAAAACCTATATAGTTTTTCACTTTTTACCATTATTTTTAAACTTTTTAAAACAATTTTTCAACCTTTTTTCAAACTCTTATTTTCATTCATATTTTTGAAATAAAACCTATATAGTTTTTAACTTTTTACCATTATTTTTAAAAATTTTAAAACAAATTTTCAACCTTTTTTCAAACTCTTATGTTCATTCATATTTTGAAATAAAAACCTATATAGTTTTTCACGTTTAACCATTATTTTTAAACTTTTTAAAATAATATTTCCACCTTTTTTCAAACTCTTATTTTCATTCATATTTTTGAAATAAAAACCTATATAGTTTTTCACTTTTTACCAATATTTTTAAACTTTCTAAAACAATTTTTCAACCTTTTTTCAAACTCTTATTTTCATTCATATTTTTGAAAAAAAAACCTATATAGTTTTTCACTTTATACCATTATTTTTAAATTTTTTAAAACAATTTTTCCACCTTTTTTCAAACTCTTATTTTCTTTCATATAGTTGAAATAAAACCTATATAGTTTTCCACGTTTTACCATTATTTTTAAACTTTTTAAAACAATTTTTCAACGTTTTTTAAAACTGTTATTTTCATTCATATTTTGAAATAAAAACCTATATAGTTTTTCAATTTATATGATTATTTTTAAACTTTTTAAAATAATTTTTCAACATTTTTTTAAACTCTTATTTTCATTCATATTTTTGAAATAAAACCTATATAGTTTTTCACTTTTTACCATTATTTTTAAACTTTTTAAAACAAATATTCAATCTTTTTTCAAACTCTTATTTTCATTCATATTTTGAAATAAAAACCTATATAGTTTTTCACTTTTTACCATTATTTTTAAACATTTTAAAGCAAATTTTCATCCTTTTTTCGAACTCTTATTTTCATTCATATTTTTGAAATAAAAACCTATATAGTTTTTCACTTTTTACCATTATTTTTAAACTTTTTTAAACAATTTTTCAACCTTTTTTCAAACTCTTATTTTCATTCAAATTTTTGAAATAAAAACCTATATAGTTTTTCACGTTTAACCATTATTTTTAAACTTTTTAAAATAATATTTCCACCTTTTTTCAAACTCTTATTTTCATTCATATTTTTGAAATAAAAACCTATATAGTTTTTCACTTTTTACCAATATTTTTAAACTTTTTAAAACAATTTTTCAACCTTTTTTCAAACTATTATTTTCATTCATATTTTGAAATAAAAACCTATATAGTTTTTCACTTTTTACCATTATTTTTAAACTTTTTAAAACAAATTTTCATCCTTTTTTCAAAACTATTATTTTCATTCATATTTTGAAATAAAAACCTATATAGTTTTTTACTTTTTTCCATTATTTTTAAACTTTTTAAAACAATTTTTCATCCTTTTTTAAACTCTTATTTTCATTCATATTTTGAAATAAAAACCTATATAGTTTTTCACTTTTTACCATTATTTTTAATCTTTTAAAAACAAATTTTCATCCTTTTTATCAAACTCTTATTTTCATTCATATTTTCAAAATAAAAACCTATATAGTTTTTAACTTTTTACCATTATTTTTAAACTTTTTAAAACAATTTTTCATTCTTTTTTAAACTCTTATTTTCATTCATATTTTGAAATAAAAACCTATATAGTTTTTTCACTTTTTACCAATATTTTTAAACTTTTTAAAATAATTTTTCAACCTTTTTTCAAACACGTATTTTCATTCATATTTTTGAAATAAAAACGTATATAGTTTTTCACTACTTACCATTATTTTTAAATTTTTTAAAACAATTTTTCAAACTATTATTTTCATTCATATTTTGAAATAAAAACCTATATAGTTTTTCACTTTTTACCATTATTTTTAAATTTAAAACAATTTTTTCACCTATTTTCAAACTCTTATTTTCATTCATATTTTGAAATAAAAACCTATATAGTTTTTTAGTTTTTACCATCATTTTTAAACTTTTTAAAACAATTTTTCCACCTTTTTTCAAACTCTTATTTTCATTCATATTTTTGAAATAAAAACCTATATAGTTTTTCACTTTTTACCAATATTTTTAAACTTTCTAAAACAATTTTTCAACCTTTTTTCAAACTCTTATTTTCATTCATATTTTTGAAAAAAAAAACCTATATAGTTTTTCACTTTATACCATTATTTTTAAACTTTTTAAAACAATTTTTCCACCTTTTTTCAAACTCTTATTTTCTTTCATATAGTTGAAATAAAACCTATATAGTTTTCCACGTTTTACCATTATTTTTAAACTTTTTAAAACAATTTTTCAACTTTTTTAAAACTCTTATTTTCATTCATATTTTGAAAAAAAACCTATATAGTTTTTCAATTTATATGATTATTTTTAAACTTTTTAAAATAATTTTTCACCATTTTTTTAAACTCTTATTTTCATTCATATTTTTGAAATAAAACCTATATAGTTTTTCACTTTTTACCATTATTTTTAAACTTTTTAAAACAAATTTCAACTTTTTTCAAACTCTTATTTTCATTCATATTTTGAAATAAAAACCTATATAGTTTTTCAATTTATATGATTATTTTTAAACTTTTTAAAATAATTTTTCAACATTTTTTTAAACTCTTATTTTCATTCATATTTTTGAAATAAAACCTATATAGTTTTTCACTTTTTACCATTATTTTTAAACTTTTTAAAACAAATATTCAATCTTTTTTCAAACTCTTATTTTCATTCATATTTTGAAATAAAAACCTATATAGTTTTTCACTTTTTACCATTATTTTTAAACATTTTAAAGCAAATTTTCATCCTTTTTTCGAACTCTTATTTTCATTCATATTTTTGAAATAAAAACCTATATAGTTTTTCACTTTTTACCATTATTTTTAAACTTTTTTAAACAATTTTTCAACCTTTTTTCAAACTCTTATTTTCATTCAAATTTTTGAAATAAAAACCTATATAGTTTTTCACGTTTAACCATTATTTTTAAACTTTTTAAAATAATATTTCCACCTTTTTTCAAACTCTTATTTTCATTCATATTTTTGAAATAAAAACCTATATAGTTTTTCACTTTTTACCAATATTTTTAAACTTTTTAAAACAATTTTTCAACCTTTTTTCAAACTATTATTTTCATTCATATTTTGAAATAAAAACCTATATAGTTTTTCACTTTTTACCATTATTTTTAAACTTTTTAAAACAAATTTTCATCCTTTTTTCAAAACTATTATTTTCATTCATATTTTGAAATAAAAACCTATATAGTTTTTTACTTTTTTCCATTATTTTTAAACTTTTTAAAACAATTTTTCATCCTTTTTTAAACTCTTATTTTCATTCATATTTTGAAATAAAAACCTATATAGTTTTTCACTTTTTACCATTATTTTTAATCTTTTAAAAACAAATTTTCATCCTTTTTATCAAACTCTTATTTTCATTCATATTTTCAAAATAAAAACCTATATAGTTTTTAACTTTTTACCATTATTTTTAAACTTTTTAAAACAATTTTTCATCCTTTTTTAAACTCTTATTTTCATTCATATTTTGAAATAAAAACCTATATAGTTTTTTCACTTTTTACCAATATTTTTAAAATTTTTAAAATAATTTTTCAACCTTTTTTCAAACACGTATTTTCATTCATATTTTTGAAATAAAAACGTATATAGTTTTTCACTACTTACCATTATTTTTAAATTTTTTAAAACAATTTTTCAAACTATTATTTTCATTCATATTTTGAAATAAAAACCTATATAGTTTTTCACTTTTTACCATTATTTTTAAATTTAAAACAATTTTTTCACCTATTTTCAAACTCTTATTTTCATTCATATTTTGAAATAAAAACCTATATAGTTTTTTAGTTTTTACCATCATTTTTAAACTTTTTAAAACAATTTTTCCACCTTTTTTCAAACTCTTATTTTCATTCATATTTTTGAAATAAAAACCTATATAGTTTTTCACTTTTTACCATTATTTTAGTACTTTTTAAAACATTTTTTCCACCTTTTTTCAAACTCTTATTTTCATTCATATTTTTGAAATAAAAACCTATATAGTTTTTCAATTTTTACCATTATTTTTAACCATTTTAAAACAATTTTTCCACCCTTTTTAAAACTCTTATTTTCATTTATATATTTGAAATAAAAACCTATATAGTTTTTCACTTTTTACCAATATTTTTAATCTTTTTAAATTAATTTTTCAACCTTTTTTCAAAGTGTTATTTTCATTCATATTTTTGAAATAAAACCTATATAGTTTTTAACTTTTTACCATTATTTTTAAAAATTTTAAAACAAATTTTCAACCTTTTTTCAAACTCTTATGTTCATTCATATTTTAAAATATAGTTTTTCACGTTTAACCATTATTTTTAAACTTTTTAAAATAATATTTCCACCTTTTTTCAAACTCTTATTTTCATTCATATTTTTGAAATAAAAACCTATATAGTTTTTCACTTTTTACCAATATTTTTAAACTTTTTAAAACAATTTTTCAACCTTTTTTCAAACTCTTATTTTCATTCATATTTTTGAAAAAAAAACCTATATAGTTTTTCACTTTATACCATTATTTTTAAACTTTTTAAAACAATTTTTCCACCTTTTTTCAAACTCTTATTTTCTTTCATATAGTTGAAATAAAACCGATTTTTTTCAACGTTTTTTAAAACTCTTATTTTCATTCATATTTTGAAATAAAAACCTATATAGTTTTTCAATTTATACGATTATTTTTAAACTTTTTAAAATAATTTTTCAACATTTTTTTAAACTCTTATTTTCATTCATATTTTTGAAATAAAACCTATATAGTTTTTCACTTTTTACCATTATTTTTAAACTTTTTAAAACCTTTTTTTTCATTTTTTTTTCAAACTCTTATTTTCATTCATATTTTGAAATAAAAACCAATATAGTTTTTCACTTTTTACCATTATTTTTAAACTTTTTAAAACAATTTTTCAACCCTTTTACAAACTCTTATTTTCATTCATATTTTTGAAATAAAAACCTATATAGTTTTTCACTTTTTACCTTTATTTTTAAACTTTTTTAAACAATTTTTCAACCTTTTTTCAAACTCTTATTTTCATTCAAATTTTTGAAATAAAAACCTATATAGTTTTTCACGTTTAACCATTATTTTTAAACTTTTTAAAATAATATTTCCACCTTTTTTCAAACTCTTATTTTCATTCATATTTTTGAAATAAAAACCTATATAGTTTTTCACTTTTTACCAATATTTTTAAACTTTTTAAAACAATTTTTCAACCTTTTTTCAAACTATTATTTTCATTCATATTTTGAAATAAAAACCTATATAGTTTTTCACTTTTTACCATTATTTTTAAACTTTTTAAAACAAATTTTCATCCTTTTTTCAAAACTATTATTTTCATTCATATTTTGAAATAAAAACCTATATAGTTTTTTACTTTTTTCCATTATTTTTAAACTTTTTAAAACAATTTTTCATCCTTTTTTAAACTCTTATTTTCATTCATATTTTGAAATAAAAACCTATATAGTTTTTCACTTTTTACCATTATTTTTAATCTTTTAAAAACAAATTTTCATCCTTTTTATCAAACTCTTATTTTCATTCATATTTTCAAAATAAAAACCTATATAGTTTTTAACTTTTTACCATTATTTTTAAACTTTTTAAAACAATTTTTCATCCTTTTTTAAACTCTTATTTTCATTCATATTTTGAAATAAAAACCTATATAGTTTTTTCACTTTTTACCAATATTTTTAAACTTTTTAAAATAATTTTTCAACCTTTTTTCAAACACGTATTTTCATTCATATTTTTGAAATAAAAACGTATATAGTTTTTCACTACTTACCATTATTTTTAAATTTTTTAAAACAATTTTTCAAACTATTATTTTCATTCATATTTTGAAATAAAAACCTATATAGTTTTTCACTTTTTACCATTATTTTTAAATTTAAAACAATTTTTTCACCTATTTTCAAACTCTTATTTTCATTCATATTTTGAAATAAAAACCTATATAGTTTTTTAGTTTTTACCATCATTTTTAAACTTTTTAAAACAATTTTTCCACCTTTTTTCAAACTCTTATTTTCATTCATATTTTTGAAATAAAAACCTATATAGTTTTTCACTTTTTACCAATATTTTTAAACTTTCTAAAACAATTTTTCAACCTTTTTTCAAACTCTTATTTTCATTCATATTTTTGAAATAAAAACCTATATAGTTTTTAACTTTTTACCATTATTTTTAAACTTTTTAAAACAATTTTTCATCCTTTTTTAAACTCTTATTTTCATTCATATTTTGAAATAAAAACCTATATAGTTTTTTCACTTTTTACCAATATTTTTAATCTTTTTAAAATAATTTTTCAACCTTTTTTCAAACACTTATTTTCATTCATATTTTTGAAATAAAAACGTATATATTTTTTCACTACTTACCATTATTTTTAAATTTTTTAAAACAATTTTTCAAACTATTATTTTCATTCATATTTTGAAATAAAAACCTATATAGTTTTTCACTTTTTACCATTATTTTTAAATTTAAAACAATTTTTCCACCTTTTTTCAAACTCTTATCTTCATTCATATTTCTGAAATAAAAACCTATATAGTTTTTCTCTTTTTAAAATTATTTTTAAATTTTTTAAAACAATTTTTTCATTTTTTTTCTAACTCTTATTTTTATTCATATTTTTGAAATAAAATTTATATAGTTTTTCACTTTTTACCATTATTTTTAAACTTTTTAAAACAATTTTTCAACCTTTTTCAAACTATTATTTTCATTCATATTTTGAAATAAAAACCTATATAGTTTTTCACTTTTTACCATTATTTTTAAACTTTTTAAAACAATTTTTTCATTGTTTTTTCAAACTATTATTTTCATTCATATTTTTGAAATTAAACCTATATAGTTTTTCACTTTTTACCATTATTTTTAAACTTTTTAAAACAATTTTTCAACCTTTTTTCAAACTCTTATTTTCATTCATATTTTTGAAATAAAAACCTATATAGTTTTTCACTTTTTACCATTATTTTTAAACTTTTTTAAACAATTTTTCAACCTTTTTTCAAACTCTTATTTTCATTCAAATTTTTGAAATAAAAACCTATATAGTTTTTCACGTTTAACCATTATTTTTAAACTTTTTAAAATAATATTTCCACCTTTTTTCAAACTCTTATTTTCATTCATATTTTTGAAATAAAAACCTATATAGTTTTTCACTTTTTACCAATATTTTTAAAATTTCTAAAACAATTTTTCAACCTTTTTTCAAACTCTTATTTTCATTCATATTTTTGAAAAAAAAACCTATATAGTTTTTCACTTTATACCATTATTTTTAAACTTTTTAAAACAATTTTTCCACCTTTTTTCAAACTCTTATTTTCTTTCATATAGTTGAAATAAAACCTATATAGTTTTCCACGTTTTACCATTATTTTTAAACTTTTTAAAACAATTTTTCAACGTTTTTTAAAACTCTTATTTTCATTCATATTTTGAAATAAAAACCTATATAGTTTTTCAATTTATATGATTATTTTTAAACTTTTTAAAATAATTTTTCAACATTTTTTTAAACTCTTATTTTCATTCATATTTTTGAAATAAAACCTATATAGTTTTTCACTTTTTACCATTATTTTTAAACTTTTTAAAACAAATATTCAATCTTTTTTCAAACTCTTATTTTCATTCCTATTTTGAAATAAAAACCTATATAGTTTTTCACTTTTTACCATTATTTTTAAACATTTTAAAACAAATTTTCATCCTTTTTTCGAACTCTTATTTTCATTCATATTTTTGAAATAAAAACCTATATAGTTTTTCACTTTTTACCATTATTTTTAAACTTTTTTAAACAATTTTTCAACCTTTTTTCAAACTCTTATTTTCATTCAAATTTTTGAAATAAAAACCTATATAGTTTTTCACGTTTAACCATTATTTTTAAACTTTTTAAAATAATATTTCCACCTTTTTTCAAACTCTTATTTTCATTCATATTTTTGAAATAAAAACCTATATAGTTTTTCACTTTTTACCAATATTTTTAAACTTTTTAAAACAATTTTTCAACCTTTTTTCAAACTATTATTTTCATTCATATTTTGAAATAAAAACCTATATAGTTTTTCACTTTTTACCATTATTTTTAAACTTTTTAAAACAAATTTTCATCCTTTTTTCAAAACTATTATTTTCATTCATATTTTGAAATAAAAACCTATATAGTTTTTTACTTTTTTCCATTATTTTTAAACTTTTTAAAACAATTTTTCATCCTTTTTTAAATTCTTATTTTCATTCATATTTTGAAATAAAAACCTATATAGTTTTTCACTTTTTACCATTATTTTTAATCTTTTAAAAACAAATTTTCATCCTTTTTATCAAACTCTTATTTTCATTCATATTTTCAAAATAAAAACCTATATAGTTTTTAACTTTTTACCATTATTTTTAAACTTTTTAAAACAATTTTTCATCCTTTTTTAAACTCTTATTTTCATTCATATTTTGAAATAAAAACCTATATAGTTTTTTCACTTTTTACCAATATTTTTAATCTTTTTAAAATAATTTTTCAACCTTTTTTCAAACACTTATTTTCATTCATATTTTTGAAATAAAAACGTATATATTTTTTCACTACTTACCATTATTTTTAAATTTTTTAAAACAATTTTTCAAACTATTATTTTCATTCATATTTTGAAATAAAAACCTATATAGTTTTTCACTTTTTACCATTATTTTTAAATTTAAAACAATTTTTCCACCTTTTTTCAAACTCTTATCTTCATTCATATTTCTGAAATAAAAACCTATATAGTTTT
>JAANYP010005475.1:66528-107728 GCA_020465985.1 Centrapalus pauciflorus | reverse complement strand
AATAACAAAAAAAAAAATGAATAGTGCTTGGGCTAATATATAGAAGCCAGATTAGGAGAAAGGAGATACATTTTCCAGCAAGAAGTAGACGTGGGTGAGTGGGCAGTTAAAAGTTGATGTAAATGTACCTTTGTAACCATTGGGTAACTGGAAGAATGAATAGTCTTTGTCTGTTACACAGGGGCATTTATGTATATTCACTGTATGGAGCAGTTTTTTTTGCTTCCACTAACATTCTGTAATTTTGCAACTGGCAGACGATGCAGTTTTGAAGCTAAGATGGACAGTTAATGTAAATAAAGGCTATAAGTTGTTGTACATTTTGCATAAAAAGAAATAACCTCTTATCAACGGCCATGGTTAATAACTGCATGATCCATTGGCTAAGATCTGCTCCTTTCAATTTGCAGCGCCAGCAATATATATATTATAATTCCTATAACTGAAAAAATATTAATAATGAAGTAATTACTATTCTTTACAATTGATTTACCTGAACAATTATTTTCTATTATAAAGAGAAATGACTATTTATAGTCAAGGGTTAAAGCCGTAGAATAGTTGTGTACTTTTTAAAATGTATCGATATGGTACGTGTACTATTTTAATTATTCATATTACACGTGTACTTTCTGAATCGTTCAAATTTGATACGTGTACTACATTTTTTCATACCAATATGATACCTTTAGTAACCGATTACTGGCTATACCTATTAAGAGTGGAATTACTCTTTTACTTAATGTTCAAATTTCCATAATTGAAGTATCAAATACACTCTCTCGTCATTGTGATAACCTGGTAGGAGAAATCACATAGCACAGTCAACTTCAAACACCTATAGACCTCTGTAGAAATCTCTAAAGACGATCTCCACCGTCCAGATCGAAGAACTATGTGTTGTGAAGCTTCTCCTCAAATTTCACGCAGATCCAACGGTGAACAAGTTTGTACCGACGATTCTCCCACAACTGCACAAAGCTAGACGAAATAACCGGTCATAAAAAGTAAAGGTATCATATCAACAATATAAAAAGTACACGTACTATATCGATACACCTTAAAAAGTACACTGCTATTGTACGACTTTAGCCCTATAGTCAAATACAAAACATAAGGAAATTACAAAAGAACCCCATAACTTTGTAAAATTACATATCCTATCCCAACACACTCTCAGTAAACAAAACCATGGGAGAATGTAATCAATGTTGGTGCAACAGGATCGAGCAACTGTATGCACAATTTGGTTTTCCAAAATTCTGAACTTCTATGAAACTCAATAGATAACGTGCACCATAGATCCAGATTGAACATCTACAAGAAGATGAGCCTAAAAGAAGCCACTACAACTGGGCTTGTCATAAGTTCATGAGCTAACCTCTTCAATATATTAAACTAATCATCTGTCATAAATCAACAACATAAAATCCTCGATATAATATAATGAAAGTCATACATAATAACCGCAAACTCATCACTCTACTCGCATATCATATAGAAGAATCATACGAATCACACTAAATATTACATAATAATCAAGTAAAAGAATTCACTCCAATATAGTAAATCAAAGCACACAAACATAATGAAATAATCAAGAGCATCGTAATCGTAAACTCTAAACACAGACGGACACATAAATCGCTTCTTAAAATACCATAAAGATGTCAAGAAACAAGCTATAGTACACTCAGTCCGGGAGGATCCTCTGACTCCCAATCGGGTTGCATTCCAAGGTCTCGTTAAAAGAGTACATTTGAATTTTGATAAACCTATATTGGTAAGAGTATCCATTTCTCGATCTAAAATTGAGGACAACAAGTACGTTTTTTGGATTTGCTTTATTTTCCAGAAGCAGCACAACAAGAGAAAAAGAGTGATATGGATACATGATGAGAGACTGAGAGTTATTTTTAACCAGGAAGACAATTTCTATTTCCAAAGCCTTGGGAGAAGAAGAGATAGCGAAGTTACGGTTTATATTTCCAAGAAAGCATCGGGAGAAGAAGAGAGCTCACCGGCTCAAAGCTAATTTTGATGATGAAACAAATTTCGAATTCTTAAACCATGGAGCTCAAATAACTTGTACATCATGCTTCATTTACTTGTACATCTTCAATGAGCGATGATCTATAAACTTCAATCCATGTTTTTGAGAACAGTGCACAAGCTGTTAGCATGAACACCAAGTAAAAAAGGGCATGGAATGGATTGGTTGCCAAATCTGCCAAACTGATGTACAAGAAAGGAAAGCATTAATTACATGACAAAATATTATTTTGTTAAGTCTGAAAATCAGTGTATGAATGAACACAATGAGACATATAATTATATAAATAGCTAATTAATCAATCAAAGGAGATGGTGTGTCTTTTACCTTGAAGGTGCAATCACATAGTAAGCAATGCCACCGACTGGTACAAATTGGCCTGAGTATTCAGACTCCTTCCACTTTCCTAATAGATCAACCAAGAAATTCCCACTATATATTCTGTGGAGCAACTGAACAAAGTAAAGTATATATAAGCAATATGACTCTTGTATGAGTAATGCAAGTGCTTGAATTCTACCCATTCAGATAAATATGGATGCCTGAGAGATGAAATAAAGGTTGGACACAAGTGCAGATTGAAGACTGTTTGGCATGATGGAAGTGTAGAAAAACTTGATTGGACATGATCCTTGTTGTCCACGAGCATTCTTTAATCTCACAGGCAAAACAACACGGAACTAAATGCATTATTAAGTAGTATTGATTATGCATATTTATTTTTAAAATTAACACATGTAATACATGAGTATTAACCTAGTCATAATATAATTGAATGTCAAATCGATGAGCACGACTAAGCAAAGTCAATTAGATGAACGAATAAATAATGTTGGACATTATTTATGATATAAAGTTGCATTAGATATCATTATTAAGATTAAATTAATCATTGAATAATTAATCGTCTAAATCTCAAAACACATGGATTAAAGTGCAACATGTGATGTTGTAGGAATTTAATTATTATTGGAATATAATTAATTAAGCATCTAGGTTTTTAATTATTTAAAAGCGTGCATTTATTTGAATTGGGATCACCTTGAATTATTTGATGATTAAAGGGACAATTTTATGTTACAAATAATTAGATAATTGCATTAATTTTTAGATAATTATTAAGAGTTTAATTAACTTTTAATGTATTGGTTATTAAAGTTAAATCCGGCCCCCTCCCCTTTGTGAATCTCGACCGAACCTAAACACACACACACACATTCACGTAGGTGTGTTCTTCGTTTGTTCAGCGCCGCTCGATCGTGTCTTTATCAGTGCATTACCGAGAGCTTCACATTCATGCATTTTATAATCAATATGAAAGGTACAATTCTTTTCATGTACTTTACATTAGTTTATCATATGTTTTACTTGATACGATCTTGTTGGGGGTTGTGTTTATTGGTTTCCTATGCGTGAAGTTAAGTTTTAAAAAAAAAAAACTATATGTATCATTTCACAAACCTTAAGTTAAACAATCTCAAGGACCATCTGAGTGTAAAAAGTTCTTTTAAGGGATCGTCAATGTAAAAAAAAAAAAAAAACTTTGAGCGACTTTAACCATAACTTGTCATAGAGCCAGCCCTAAGAATGTCCAAAAGAGACGATTGCCCAAGACCTCAAATTTTATAAGGTCCCAAATTTCATAAGATCTCAATAGAACTATAAAAACCATTGAATTTTCTTTTGCTTATGGCTGAAGACAATAATAACAAAAATTATCACAATAATAAATGTAAATGGGGTCTGACATATATCACAATAACAACTAAAATCATCTGTGTCGATTCTAGGATTAAAAGTAAAATGGGTCAACCATATATAATATATTACTTAATTTGTTAACAATATTCTTGTACTCAAAGTACTTCAATTCTCAACTTTTGAAAACTCATAAAGATAACAATGAGTAATTTTTATTAAGAAATCTTCATCAAATTATTTAAAAGAATTATTTGGGCACAAAGTAGCCACAGAAAGAAGCAACATGGTAGACCATCATGGATTGCTTATATATTTTATATTGGGCTTTCATATATGTACAAAATGGGTCCTTTAATTTTTTTAATAAATAAAACTCTATGATAAAATTAAGAATTTAAAGGGCATCCAATGACACCCTTTCACAAAGCATAGTACCACCAATGAAAATCACATCCAATTATTTTGAAATTGACATTTATATGACAAACAGTAATGTTAAGACGAAATCAGCATTTTGGGCCGAGACAGAGATAAGTCCAAATAACCTATTTGTTGGACCAAAGCCACATGAGTTGTTGGACTTGCTAACTTGGACCGGATACGATTTGGATCTTTAGTTTTGATCCATCGTATATGTTGCCACATACATGTATTAATTTACGTATTACGTGATATATATACTATTGTATTAATTTACGTATCACGTGAATAATTTGACTTACATATGTGTTGCTATTTACATGGGTCAAAAATAAAATACTTATTAATTTAAACGTATTTTAATTTTGACCCATGTATGCGTCATGGGCCGAGACAAAGATAACTCCAAATACCTATTTGTTGGACCATGGCCACATGAGTTGTTGGACTTGCTAACTTGGACTGGATACGATTTGGATCTTTATTTTTGGTTCATCGTATGTGTTGCCACATACATGTATTAGTTTACGTATTAAGTGACATACACACTAGTTTATTAATTTACGTATTACGTGAATATTTTTACTTACGTATGTGTTGCGATGTGCATGGGTCAAAAGTAAAATACATATTAATTTAAACGTATTCTATATTGACTCATGAATGTGTTTTGGGCCGAGACAGAGATAAGTCCAAATACCTATTTGTTGGACCAAGGCCATATTACCGTAAATTATATACACTAGTGTATTAATTTGAGAATTACGTTAACATTTTGAATAAAACATATTTATATAAAATGTATGTCTGTCTAAAAATTAAAACATATAAATCTTAATATTTTTAAAAAAAATTAAGAATAATACTTTAATATATCATAAATATCATTTTTCTAACTATATGAATTTGTATAAATAGTAGTAACATTTTTATCATTCTTTTAAAGAGTTATATGTCAAAAATAGTAACCACTTTTTGTAATTTTACCGTTTATAGTCACATTATTTATTTTTTATCACTAAAAGCAACAATTTTTGTATATTTACTGATTACAGTAATTTTTGACCTCGAAACCTGTTATAACAGGTTACCATCCATTAATACAAATAACTTTCATCTTTTTACCAACAATAGCAACAACGTTTTATTTTTTTTACCGATAATAGCATCAACTTTTAACTTTTTATCAATAACAGCGAATTATCAAATTAAAACGCTATTTATCTTTAACTTATTGTTATTAGAAAAATTAAATTTATGAAAATCAAAACATGTTAAAATAAGTTTATAATTTATATTTATGTCCAAATTTTGTTAGAGATAGAATAAATGCAATGTGCGACAATGAGAGAGATAACGAATAAGTTTTTTTATAAACGTTAAAAAAGGAAGAATATTTTAAAATGTTATATTGTCATGCAATGATCCAAAGTATATTGTCATTGTTAGGTTAATTTACACATATTAACAATTTTCAAGTTAAACTTCAACGCAACGGAATTAAAAATAAACCACAAAAACAAGAAAAAAAAATCTAGAAGTTTAGGAACAAGATATAATCATTAATTAAATAAACTTGTATCTTTTATTTCAACAATATGAGCAAAAACAATTCAAATAAGATGTTTTCGGTGTTACCGGTGATGACACAAATTTGTATCTAGAAATCTAGGAACAACACATAATGTAATATTCTAATTATAATATTAATGTACTAGAATTTTATATTTGAACTTTAAAGTATGTCTATTTGAAGTTTTAACAATTATGATTGTGTTATAAAACATATTTTTGGTTGTTACAATTAATTATATTCATGTTTGAATATTTATAAATATGTTGTATGTATAATTCTAAAATTTACATATAAAAAAATTTCAATCTGACTAACTTGCGCCTAAACGACTACCGCCTAGTGATTTCTACAAAAATACATTTAAACAAAAATTATATCCCTTAATTGGATAATTAAATCATATATAGTTATCCATAAATTAAATGGATACCCTTTTATATATTAAATAAATAGAAAACTAATTATCCATAATTAGATCATAATATTTATAATTTATACATTTATTTATCAAATAAATAAATAATGCAAGTATTGTTGTAATTAAGTATACAAAAAATAATACGAATGTAGTATAATGTGTTCATTATATTTAGATGACATCCTAAAATAGATTTGGTTCGCATTGTCATGTTACACTTAAATGGTCGCTCCTATTATACCCTTAAAACCCGATTATACATGAAAATATGACATATCAAAATAGTTTTATTTTTTGATGTTTATATAAAAAACATATCCGTTATCTCTTTTATAGGCATACATTGTATTTGAGTTCTCTCTAACAAAATTTGAAAAAAAAAATGGATTATAAATTTAAGGGCGTCACGATTTTCAAAAATTTAGTTTCTTTAAAATAAAAATAAGTTAAAGATAAATAACATTTTAATTTGCTATGTCACTGTTATTGATAAAAAGTTAAAAGTTGTTGCTATTATCGGTAAAAAGATAAAATGTTGTTGCTATTATTGGTAAAAAAAAATAAAAGTTGTTGCTATTAATGAATGATAACATTCTATAGTAGATTTCTAGGTCAAAAATAGTTCTAATCGGTAAAAAATATATACAAAAGATGTTACTATTAATAATAAAAAATAAATAATGTGGCTATAAACGGTAAAATTACAAAAAGTTACATATAATCCTTCTTTTAAATTTTATTTATATATATATATATATATATATATATATATATATATATATATATATATATATATATATATATATATATATATATATATATATATATATATATATATATAGTCAGGTTCAAAAAAGTACCTCTCGAAATCAAGTGCATCCGAAGGTACCAACCTTAAAAAACGTTTTTTTAATTTTTTTTTCCTCATAACCATGTTTAAATTAATGTTATACACATGATATATGAATTTCACATACATTCACACTTTCTATGCCCTTAAAAATTATGTGAATGCTCAATGCATATTTATGTGAATGGTCATCCATGTGAATGGTCATTTCACACAATGTGAATGGTGTGAATGACCATTCACATGATCTTTTTTTACCATTCACAAGATTTATGATGTTGCTTCTTTTGAAAAAAAGTCTTATAATGTTGTCTTATACATGTCTATTCAAAAATAATATATGTGAATGATCATTCACATTAAGGTACGCTGGGTACGCTGGAATCTTACAGGTACGCTGATGAACCTGATTCTATATATATATATATATATATATATATATATATATATATATATATATATATATATATATATATATATATATAATCAGGTTAATCAGCGTACCTATAAGATTCCAGCGTACCCAGCGTACCCTAATGTGAATGATCATTCACATATATTTTTTTTGAATAGACATATATAAGACAACATTATAAGACTTTTTTTCAAAATAAGTAACATCATAAATCTTGTGAATGGTAAAAAAAGATCATGTGAATGGTCATTCCCACCATTCACATGGTGCGAAATGACCATTCACATGGATGGCCATTCACATAAATATGCATTGAGCATTCACATAATTTTTAAGGACACAGAAAGTGTGAATGTATGTGAAATTCATATATCATGTGTATAACATTAAATTAAACATGGTTATGAGAAAAAAATTTTAAAAAAAGTTTTTTAAGGTTGGTACCTTCTGGTGCACTTGATTTCGAGAGGTACCTTTTTGAACCTGAATCTATATATATATATATATATATATGGTTCGAGAGAGTACCATTAAATATGCAGCGCATCAGAAGGTACCACATTTAAAAACTTTTTTTAAAATATTTTTTCATAAACATCTTTTAATTAATATTATGAAGATAATATGTAAATTTCACATACATTCACATCTCCTAGATCCTAAAAAATGATGTGAACGGAGATTTAAATAAATTTGAATACATGTGATCGTGCATTTATGTGATGCGTGATTTAATGCACTTATAATGTTTGAATTTGCGTGAAATTTATATATCATATGTATAATTTTAATCAAAACATGTTTATGAAAAAAAAATTCAAAAAAATAATTTTAAGAGTGGTACATTCGGGTGCGCTGTGTAATAGGTGGTACTCACTTGAACTAAATATATATGTATATTTTGATTTAACTTTTTAATTTTACGTAGAACATAATTATTAAATATTTTATTATAATAAACAAAATGTTACAAAATATAATTTTTGCTTTTAAATATTTTATATCTTTTTTATATAACATGTAATTATTTTTTAATTTAATTTTAAATTTATAATTTATACTTGATATAATTTGATATTTTAATTTTATAAATATATAAGTTATTAAGTTTTTTCACAATATTGTATTATTTTTACTTTTTAATTATTTAATAACTTTTATATAATTTGTATTTATTAATAATATATTTTGATAATTTTATACACAAGTAAAATATTTGTAATAGGCATATAAATACATATAAACATGATAAATTTAGATTTTGGTTAAAATTTTTATATATTATTAATAAAGTGTACGACCACATAAATATTTTTTAACTAGATTTATAGATACGTGTTGTAACATCCCATTTTCCGACCTGATACGTGAAATTAATTTATTGGATATTTAATATTATGTTGGTCCAATTATATCCCGATTAGTGGATTTATACGTGTCGGGATTGGGTTATACTGGCACGGGTTTATAATTTTAGCAGATTAATTATATCTATGAGACCGCGTGATTGAATGGGTTGATTTGATATTAGTTTTGAAAATACGACATCGGGGTTCGGATAATTGGGTATTAGGTGCTAAAAGTGGATATATATATATATATATATATATATATATATATATATATATATATATATGTATATATATATATATATATAGGGTCGAGATCCATGGAAAACTCTATTAGACTGGAGTACTGGAAAACTGTATCATAATGTACATGTTCATTATGATAAAATGTTAAATTTCATGGAAAGTTATAATATACATATGTTCAATTTGCATTATGATTAACTAATTCATATCATTTACATGTTCATTAGGATAAAATGTTTAATTTTATACAAAAATGCGTAATATACACATGTTCATGCATATTGCATATTTGAACATGTGCATATTGTTATTTTCCATGTAATAGAACATTTAATCCTAATGACCATGTAAATTATGTGAATTAGTCAATAATAATGCACATTTGAACATATGTATATTGTAGTTGTGCATTAAATTTAACATTTTATCGTAATGAACATGTTCATTTAATATGGTTTTCCAGTACTTCGGTCAAAGATGGTTTTCCATGGATCTTGAACCTATATATATATATATATATATATATATATATATATATATATATATATATATATATATATATATATATATATATATATATATATATATATATATATTATTTTTTTTATCATTTAATTATCAAATGTAAAATTTTATTTTTTTTATTTTAACTATTAATATTTATTTGTATGTTTATTGTTATTATTAATACTAACTTTTTTTGTATATTACCATATTTATTTATATAACATTATTATATGATATACCTGATTTATTTTTTTCAATTAATTATTAAAAATCCAAATCTTTCTCCATTCTTTTTTTCATTTAGCAAAGATAAAAATAAAAATTAGTTTTAGCTTATTTCAGAAAATCTAAAATTGAAATGATTTTTTTTTCACCATTCAAAAATTCAAAATAACGAACTGTTGAAGTTTTTTTCATTTCGAGTAAGTATATAAACAGAATGGTTTGTAGCTTTTTCCTTGAAAATATATGCAAAAATTTTTAACACTGAATGGTTTGAAAAAGTCAAAAATTGGAATGGTTTGAAAAAATCAAAAATTGGAATGGTTCATCAGTTTTTGATCAAAAAAAATAAATTCTGAAGGCTTCCTCGTTTTTATTGAAAACAATTCAAATTGTAATAGTTCGTCTTTTTTAATCTTCTTTTAATTAAAACCAGAATAATTTTTCTGTTCGAAAAAAATCAAAATATGTAATGGTTCACGGTTTTATGATGAAAAATGAAACACTCATACAACAATAATATATATATTTAAGTGTAATTAACAATAATTAATACATCAATACATGCGGAATTAGGGTAGAATTAAAACTTTTACAACTAATGCATCATAAGTGATGCATCCAAATAATAACTATTAAATCTACAAGGATACATGTCATGATCCTGCAAACGAATAGTCAAGGTCAAGAAGTCGACTAACCCAAACCCAACACTACCACCAAAGCATACCGTTAGTCTCGAGTCTACAATCTTCGACAACAACGAAGAATATGTACTTCCCACATGATAGCTCAACACCTGAAAAAGGTTAACAACTAAAAGGGGTAAACAACAAAAATTGTTTAGTGAATTCTAAGATTAATATAAATAACAATTACATGCTAACCATGTCTATCCAACACATATTTTCTATCAACCAAAGATATAAGGGCCAATGATGGCCAATGCCAAGTTAGAATGGGATCACCTCATCCTCGTTGAGGACTATCGGTGTCCCACATCAATTATTTACCTATTCAAAATCATAACAAGATGCCTTATCCCATGAGGACTATTAACATTTTCGACATTTATCAATGTCACATGTTCTACCGTCACCGCCCGGCCTAGCCGAGTCAAGGTGGGAACCAACTCAACTCTTGGAATCCACTACACCGCTAAACATAGTCGAGCCAAAGTGGGGATTCCAACGCGTGTCATAGTAGCACATTGTAACGTTTTTACAAAGTTACCTTCCCAAATCGGCACGTTACATTACCAAAGTACGTACTACTAATGACTCCAATTCAAAGGTGAGAACAAACATGCTTGCGGCCCAACGTGTCATAATCATCGCCACGAAGGCGGCCCGTTGTTGTCCTCACATGATGTCAACACCGCCACTAGGATATAACTCATGCTTGTGGCCCAACGTGTCAAATCATCATCGCCCGCAGGCGGCCCGTTGTCGTACTCACACGAAATAATCTCATCCAAATCCAAATACCACATATCCCATGGTCGTCTAGGGTTCCCTGTCAAATTCGGGAGTGGTATTGCCTCTATCAAGTACGAGATTGTCCCTATCAAAGTCGGAACTTCCGACTACGCAAGTACGTCGGCATCCGACATCCAAAGGGGTCCAAAACGCATTCCACAACAAATTAGGGTTCAAGATGACTCATGAGAGTCTATAATGGTCCATAGGACCAATTAAAGAAACCACCCATGTGGTTCTACTAACCGTTCTTCAATAATGGTTCTAACATATCATTAGGGTCGTTTGTCATTACTAATAAACCTACCGGTTAAATAGCCCCCTCATTGACATCCATAATCAATTAGATTGTCACGAAGGGTGACCCAATATATAACTTAAGGTGTCATGCATATATCCCAACTATTATTAATCAATCACAAAAGTAATTAGTCCAACCTACGAGGTCATCAACATGAATTGCCATCTTCCAATCATTATTATTCATGCAGATAAGCAGTTAAGCGTACTATATGAGATGCACGACAAACCAATCCACAACAATGTCAACTAGCATGGCAATTCACTTTTCAATTTATGATGCATGACAACATGTTCAATAAGGCTACAATGAATCCATCTATAGCATATATGTGAATATGCATGATCAAGTAGCATGTTATCAACAAAGGCATAAACAACAATTAACATGTAATCATTCATCTACATTAGTCCTAGAACTCACAGTGATTGGTTTGGAAGATTCCAAAGCCTTCCAAGAAAGCCACTATAGCCCGGAGAATGGCTAAAGCTTGTAATCAAGCTCTTTTCGACTCAATTCACCTAGAAGCATTCATAACGCGTACACGTAAGCCCCCGAACACAAGATAAGCCCCTAAGAGTAGGCTAAGGGTATTAGGTTATCAAACCGAAAGTACTAAGTTCATATGAGGCCCTAGGAGTTCCGGACTCAATCCAAGGCCCTCAAACCCCTTTAAACGTTTAATTTAGAGGTGCAACGAACGTATAAGGCCCAAGCATCGACCCCCGACCAAGAAAAATCCATTTTTGGGCCAGAAACATGATCATGGCGCGATCAAGGTGTTAGTCGTGCTGCTACCCCCTCCTGGACAGCTCCCAGCTCATTTTTGAGTAAAAAATGCACACCAAACTCCCAAAACCTCCATAAATGTTTTCGTAACTTTGGAAGGACTTTACCAACAATATTAATAGCATAATAAGGTCACTTAGACACCTCTAAACATATTAGAATGATTTCATAACATTCCATGATTCCATGGAGCTCATACGGACTCCGAACGAGTCCGAAAATGACCGAAAGCTCCAACCGACAACACTAAGCTTCATTTGAGCTCATATTCAATTCCAACCAATACCATAGCCATATTAAACATATTTGGGCTATGTTTAGACATTCATATCATAATCAAACATTAAATTCAACCCAATAATGATTACGAACTCATTGTGGCATTTCACCGAACACGTGGTGTGCGGTTTCGACTTAAAACACCAACTTGAGCCTTTGCTCGAGTTTAACCCCAACTGATACATAAAATCACTAAAATAACATATTTAGACTATTTTATACCCTTACCACACATTTAATCATAAAAGATTGCCAATTGGTTCATATGAACTCTTTTGAGTTCACAAATGGGTTAAAACCCAAATCACCTCTTCAAAGCTCCATATGAGCTTCTACTTAATTCCATTTTGATTTCATATCAACATATAACATATATGGTTCAAGATTGAGCATCATTCACTTACTAAAACATAAAACTCAAATCCATAACCCATTAGGTCTCATTTGAGCCCTAAATTGGATTCAAACCAAAACTAACTCAAACTACCAATGTAGTTGCATATTATGGTTTCATTTTGATCATATAACAACATACTAAAATATTGGAGCCTTTACAAAACATTTCAACATAAACCCATTTAGGGTTTCATCTCCAAAAATGGAGGAATAGAGAGAAAATGAAGAAGAAGAACAAAGGAGGTGATTATACCTTCCAAAATGATACAAAAATCTGATTATTTGAGCTTTAATCCTTCAATTTTTGATCAAAACCTACGATTCTTAACCGTTCGCGAAGAGAAGATAGTTGTTTTAGGTAAGGAAAAAAGCCAACCATAGCGGAACGCAATCAAAGCTTTCGTCCTTGGCCGCTCCTTCAACATCTGATCATAGCCGCCGTGAAGTGTTTGGATGCGTCTCAAAGAGAATGAGGTCTAGCGCCCAAGAGCAATAGAACAAGGTGGGAATAAGATCTAAGGTAGGTTAAAGTCTACCGGTCTGTTAGGATGCCTCAGCTGCATACATCACTGCACTTCCACCGAGAAGACTAGTAAAAGGAAGGATCAAGAATGTTATATATTTCAGGTTTTGTTTTCGTGTCATTTCTGTATGTATGCTGTAAATTATTTCCCCACCATTCGAAGGTGGGCGGCCCGCCCCGCCTAGAACAGTTATGTTTGACTGGGCTTACACACATTCGCAGCCCACGTTTCCGACCCGAAAGGAATTGCAAATGAAAGAAGAATCTGTGTGCACTATCCATGGAGTGGAGCCTTCTCTTCTTCCTTTCTTCACTTGAGAGAAACACACACACACACAAATGCAAGTGTGTGTGTGTGTGTGTGTTATACGACTTTAACAAAAAGAGGGGGGTGGGGGTTTGGCAACTTGTCACCTACACCCCTCCAACTTCTCTATCTCATTCAAGTTTCACCCCTAAAGAAACCTTTAATTTATATTAACTACATTGCCAATAATAGTATTAGTTTGAGGTAATTGCTATAGAATTTCCATAACACTAAAGTTCACAATTAAGATTGTTTAACAAAGTTGATTACCTCTTTAATTAATTTAATATTATCTCCAATTAATTTTCATTATTCCAATAATTATATTAACTCAACATTATTAGGGATATAATTACCTCTTAATTATTCGGGGTGTTACAAAAAAAGTCAAAATTCGTCATTGACAATTTTTTGATTGAAAAAATTAATATCGAAATGCATCTTTTGTTTATAAAAATTAAATATCATAATGATTTAATGTGTTCTCATCAAAAAAATTAAAATCGAAATGGTTCGTCGTCTATTTGATCGAAAAATTAAATCAGAATGGTTCGCCATTTTTTCCACCGTTTAATTAAAATCGGAATGGTTATTTTGTTCGTAAAATAAAAAATCAAAATGGTTCATTATTTTTTGGATCAGAAAAATAAATTCAGAATTGTTCATTGTTTTTTGATCAAAAAATACAGATCATAATGATTCATTAGTTTTTTGTTCAAAAAACCTCAAATCAAAATTGGTTGTCATTTAATCAAAATTAAAATGGTTAAAAAAACTAAACGATGTCAGATTTTTAATTTTTCCAAACAACAAACGACTCTTTTCGATTTTAATTTTTTTCATATAAAAAATGAAAATTTGTATATTTTGTTTCCCTTTTTTAAACGAAAAAAACAATGAAACACTCATACTTTTAATATTTACGAGGAAGAAACAATGAAATACTCGTACATTTAATATTTCCAAATGAAAAAAACTTCAACATGTTATTATTTTGAATGGAGAAAAAATATAAATCATTTCGGTTTTAGATTTTCAAGAATGAAAATAAACTAAAACTAATTTCTATTTTTATCTTTTCTAAATGAGAAAGATAATTGAGAAAGATTTGGATTTTCAATAACTAATTGAAAAAAAATGAATCAGCTATATGATATAACGATCTTAAATAAATAATTATGGTAATATATTAAAAAGTTAACATTAATAATAAAAATAAACATAAAAATAAAAATAAATAGTTAAAATAAAAAATAAAATGTTACATTTCAATAATTAAATGATAAAAAAAATACAAAATATACATATGAAAATAAATTATGATATAAAGAAAAAATAATAAGAAAATAGGAAAAAATAATAAGAAAGTTTGAAAATTACACAGATGGTCCTGAAAGACAAAAAGATGAAAATGCCCCTAAGACTAACGGTAGAGTTAACCGCCGTTAGTTTCAGGGACCAAAATGTTACAACTTTTCGATTTTAGGGACCTGTGGTGTAACAAAATTCTTTCAGGGACTAAAACCGTAATTTCACATAAACCACAGGGACCATTTACGTAATTTAGTCAAAAAAACCAAAGTGGGAAAAGTGAGTTTTAAAAACAAAAAAAAAAAGTAAAAAGTCGAAATAAAAATTGAACAGAAAAGCGGTTTTGAAAATTACGAACCGAGTCGGAATAAAACTAACTTCGAAAACGGCTCAGGAAAAAGTGCAAGCGAAAAAAATCGGATCCGAAACCAAACCGGGAAAAACCCGATCAAGAAAAACCAAAGGTCCGGCCGGGTTGGACCAAACTGGGACCCAGTTGAAATAGGCCGGACCGAGTCGGGGACTGCCTAAGACTGGTCCGGAAAAAGACTGGTGTGACAATGACTGGTCTGGAAAAAGACCGGTCCGGATTGAAAAATGTTCACCTCTAGATAGAATTATATACGGAGTACTATTCTAATTATTGCAAAGAATGTAGCTGTTTTTAGAAAGAACTTTAATAAACCTTATAACACATTGACATGCTTTATGAATATTGCAGTATATGTGTGTAGTAAGTTTATGAATAAATGTAAGGGAAAATGGCGTCAAATAGTTGTGTACATTTGAGTTTGTACTCATTTATGTAGTGTACTTTTTTTTTGTGCACATTTGGTAGTCAAACTTTCAAAAATGTTTCAATTAAGTAGTTGGGTGACTTGGAAACCGGCACCAACCGGTCACCATGCTTACGTGGATGGGTTTTTCAAGAAAAATGACATCAAATAGCTATGAACTTTTAAGTTTGTACACATTTATGTTGTGTACTTCTTTTTGTGCACATTTGGTAGTCAAACTTTTAAAAGTGTTTCAATTAAGTAGTTAATTGGGTTACCTAAAAATCGATATGAACCGGTTACTTTGCTTATGTGGACATACTTTTTTATAATTTGAAATTAAAAAAACCTAAGATGATTTATTTTTTCTATAAAAAGATTCATAAACAAATATGTATCAAATTGATAAAATACGCTTTCATTTTATAACAATATAATAGTGCATTAATTTTCGACTCCTAAACATGATATCTATCAAATGGAAATGATATGTTTTGAATTTGATAAGCATCGTGTTTAAGAGTCATTATTTCTAGGAAGAATTTCATATATATCCTTGTAAACTTCCAACATTACATATATATCCTTACAATCATTCTTATTACATATATATCCTTCTAAACCTTTAAATCTTATATATATATCCAAATGACTATTTTAAATTTAATTATATCATTTAAAAAAATATTAAATATCATTTTTTTAATTAATATTATTGAATTAAATTAGAAAACGATATTTCTTTATTTTTCTAATTTATTTTTGTTGGAATTTAAGATAGTAGTTTTGGTATTCAAAATTTTTTAAATGATAAAATAAAATTAAAATAGTCATATGAATATATACGTGAGATTTAAAGATTTAGAAAGATATATATGTAATAAGAAATTTTGCAAGGATATATGCGTAATATTAAAAGTTTACAATGATATATATATAATTCTCTCATTCTTCTATGTCATAAAAATATGTCCACATAAGTATCATAACCGGTTGGTATCGATTTTTAGGTAACCCAATTAACTACATAATTGAAACACTTTTAAAAGTTTGACTACTAAATGTGCACAAAAAAAGTACACAACATAAATGTGTACAAACTTAAAAGTTCATAGCTATTTGATGTCATTTTTCTTGAAAAAACCGTCCACGTAAGCATGGTGACTGGTTGTTGCCGGTTTCCAAGTCACCCAACTACCTAATTAAAACATTTTTGAAAGCTTGACTACCAAATGTGCATAAAAAAAAGTACACTACATAAATGAATACAAACTCAAAAGTACACAACTATTTGACGCCATTTTCCCAAAATGTAAATAAAACTTTACACTCCAATAGCATGTGTTGGTTGACTAAACGATATCTTTATATTATGATGGTAAACGATATTTTTTTTACTATATTTAATTATGTGTGTTGTTAAGAAGACTTGTCGGCATTCAAAGATGATCGGCATAACATTAACCATATGTTCATATGAAGGTGACATATTGTTGATAAATAACAACTTCTAAAATTATTTACCCACTCAATTTATCATATCATGATTTATATATTCTAATTATTAAGTATAGGGAAAATTGTGCAGAAAACCTCTAAGTTTGATAATTTTTGCGATTAAAACCCCTAATCATTTTTTATTGCACAAAAAAACTTCCAACCGGTTAAAACTTTTGAAATTTGAGTTTTTTTTTTCAAAAGATATGACTTGCAACCGGTTAAACCGGTTGTGCGTAAAAAACCCTCCAACTTGTTTAGTTTTTTCTATTAAAACCTCAAATCAATTTTTATTATAAAAAACCTCCAACTAACAAAAATAATTAAAATTGAGTTTTCTTCACCGATTGCATTTTGATGACATGAATATTTATTAAAATTTTTATTTATTAAACAAAGAATCAGTTTCCCAGTGAAACCTTCATCCTCTGATGAACTTCAATGCTCTAACTAATTATATTCAGAAGCTAAAATGGAATATAAATAAATGAATTTGAATATAAAATTGAACCTAAAAAATGCAACTCGTGGACACAAAACGAAATCAGTTCAATCGGCACAAATGAAGTTGAAATTCAAGATTAAGCGGTAAAAGTTAATCGAACATACCTACATAAAATAATCAGCATTGGAGACAAAGAGGAGATGAAGTAATCGAAGTTGCCGGAGGTAGAGGAGAAGAGACGAGGTAAATATGACCGTTGGTTAGAGGTGTATTAAAAATAGTTACGGGTATTAATTGAAAAAGTCACAAATTTCGGAGTTTTTTATGTAAAAATTCAGTTTAAGAATTATACATGTTGTGCCACGTAAGTCGGGTTTGCCATGTGGACGTCACGTGTGTGCCATGTAAGCATAACAACCTATTATATCGGGTGTCACCTTAATTTCATAAGATTTTACCGGTTGGAGGTTTTTGTGCAATAAAAAATCATTAGGGGTTTTAGTCACAAAAGTGATCCAACTTTAGGGTTTTTTTACGCAAATTTCCCTAAAGTATATTACTAGTTTCAATATTAATTGTCATTAGACATACATTATAATTACTACTTTTACCAATACGGTTTACTTGACACTTGACAAAATTTTCTCATTATTCCATAATTATTATAATCTAACGTTGGAGGTTATTATATATTAAATCATCGTAATATTAGGTGGCGTTTGGTTCGCAGAATGTTTATTCCTGGAATGAAATCTGTCAAAGAAATAGAATTCTTGAAGGAATTGAATCTGTCTGAATCCATATATTTTAGCGTGCTTGGTTGGCAGGAAAGGAATAGAATTCAGATTTAATTCATTTGTTGTTTTCTGGTTGGTTTATAAATTTGTCAAACGAATTGAAGTATGATTGTGACAAATGACCAAAATATATTATTAATAACTTTCCAAAAATTTATTAATAAAAATATTTTAAATGTATGTTATTTATTTATTTTTTTTCTTCATAAAATAAGTAGAGTGAGTGTGTATAATGTAGTGGTAGGAAGAGATGTAATATTGAAACACCCATTTCAACATAATATAATTATAAATGGGGTTACATTAAATTAATGGTAATTAACATGAGTTTTAAAGAAAATCGGGCATGACCCGTTCGCACGGAGTCAATATCCCTGTTTAATTGTAAACCATGATTTGGAATGTAAAGTAAGTTTACAAGATAATTCTAAATAGTTACAACCACTATCATCCATCAAAGACATTAACTGTCTATGTGTACACATCTAAGTGTGTTTGGTAGACAGACTATCCAAAAGTATCACAATATTAAGTTAACTTTTACCGAATGTCAAGGATTTAATTGCGGTCCGTTTAAACTTTAGGACCAAAGCCGACAAGCACCTTGCCTTTACTAACACCACCTGAAGTATATAAGAGTGAGGGGTTAGCAAATAAAATTTGCTAAGTGAGTTACTAGATCGATGTGGAATGCAAAACATACAACATGTATAAGTATTGAAAATGATTATAAAATGACAAGTGCAATATCTTTTAATCAAAATGGTGTGGGCATAGCCCGTTAATTTGCATAGGTTGCGGTACACGACCCGCTAACCCGCCGTTCGACCGGATCCCGGCCTAACAACTCCAACCGGCGCCCGAAGTCCGGCCACCTACCCGCGAGCTCATGCGGTGTAGGAATTTATACGCACAAACACAAAGTAAGGCGCTTGATAATAATAATGATAACTAGGATATCCGGTGAGGCCAATGATAAATGAGCATAGCTCACAATGGGTAATCAAGTGTAATCATGTGAAACATGAAATGAACAATATTCAAGCACTTGAAGGTTAATATATGTAATGAAAGGTATCAAGTGAGGTATGCTGGCCATAGGCCATGATTAAATAACAAACTGTCAACTAGGGCAGTATAATAAAACCAGTGCAATGCATCATATAAGAGGATGATGCCAAATAAATATGCACAATGTCATAAATAAAAGTAAACATGTAATTATGTATGCAACACACACATCAATGCTAGAACTCACAGTACAATGGGCTATAATAGCCTTTAAGGCTTAAAACGGCCAATAAGTCACTTAACGCCCCGAACCGATAACCGGCCTTCCTTCCAGCTCCAAACCTAAAAATAATGATATTCAAGGTATTCATTAGCTTATAATAGTATATCATAAGGTTTGGAAGTCATTTGAAGTGTTTAAGCGTTTTCGGTTTAAGTTTCCGAATTTATCGACCTCGACACGCCTCTTATTTAGTTTTATAAAATTTTAGGCGTTATTCGATGATAAATTATGTGTTATATAATTATAGAATGATCCCATGATGTTATAGTATCATTATGGGACTTAAAACATGTGTTTTGAGTGAACAAGGCTCGACTCCCACTAGTTTAGTATTTTGGCCATAACTTTTTCATACGAACTCGGATTTAGGTGATTCAGGAGTCCAGACGAAGAGGAGACATAGGTCTACAACTTTTATCTTTTGATAAATGGTCATATCTGAGAGTGACTCGACGAGTCAAGGGTATGACTCGACGAGTCAAAACATGCAGGAATGAAATTTGACGTCCTGCTTGCCTAATCTCCGTTCCAAACTCAACTTTTTCTATATCAAACTCTTAGAAACTTGGTTTTTTATGTGTTACTTGATTACTACAACATATATAAACATTATTTAACATCATTGAATCATTCAAATATATGTATGTATATATAAATTCCTTGAATTGCATAATTGCAAACCAATTCAAGTTTCTTTAGTTTTTTCTTTGGTTTCTATGGTTGAAATTCCCAGAAACCATTCTATTAGCTTACCAATTACTATTAAACTCAGAATATGATAATTCCTTTCCATTCCTAATCAACTCAAGGGTTATGGAGGATGGAAGAAAAGCTAAAACATATACACTTTGGAGATATTAGATGCTTACCTTGGTTCATTTGTGTTTGATTTTGGCAAAACTCTTATGATTTTCTCAGCAATTCTTGGACCAATATTCTAACCCTACTTTTGGTTCTCAAGAGCATGTAATATGTGTAGAAATTAGAAGGTGAAGAAGAGAGAAGATGACTAAGGGGCATCCACGATTGGGGGATTTAACCACCCCTAATTGGTGAAAATTTTACACATGACCCCCTTAAACTCTTGCCCTTGTTTAATTTCAGCATTTATCCTCCTTATTTTATGCCATTTAAGTCCCTCAAATGCATAATCCACTTGTACATAGGCTTTAGTATCTTGTACATAATTATATGGATTGTCAAATTACAAGGCTTTGAGTGTATAATACAAGTAGTTAAAGCTTGTGGTTAGTTTCTACAATAATCAAAATTTAAAATATTCAAATTATAATTCCTTAGGAAATTTAATAGATTTAATCGGTACCTTTATTATGAGGATATTATAGCAAGGTATGAGTTAACCGGACTCAATATATGTATAAATCCAGTTTACCTATTTATAGGTTTGTAATTTAATATTAACATGTATTCTCTGAGATAATAAAAATTTCAATCTTTACATGTTGATTAACATACACAAATCACTCAACTCATTAGTTGAGTGTATAATTAGTAGTCTAATTATTATATCAAATTTGAGGATGTTACAACTCCTCCTCTCTTGAAAAGGATTCCGCCCACGGAATCAATCCAAAATTTTCAAGGGCTTTTAATAAATACTTAGTATGTGTGTTATGTGCAATCATAAGTATGCTATGTCCAGCCAGCATCTTCGGATCACTCGACCCAGGCATATAGATAGCAACATTGCTATATAAGTATCGGGTTTAATAACCCATTAATAGCATATTAGTGACATAGTCACTATCGCTATTTTGATAACAGTCTGTTATATCAAATTTGTTGAAGATTTACTTCTTATTTACTTACTTTTATGCATGAAATTTTAAATCCATAGCAATGTTCAGTTCATTGCCGGATTGCTATTCATATTTATGATATATTTTCGCGTTCATTATAATATTCTTTTATTTGGGAAACAATGAGGTGTAGTATTATTATTTATAAATTGCATTGCAGTGACTTTCATAACGAGTCACACTTTATAAGTTCCCTTCTCATTGGACCTTTTATCATCATAGGTTCATCATATAATCAAGTATATAATACTTGTGGGTATTTAATGTAATTAACTATTCGTTTAAATTATATGAATAGGTTCAACTTATTATTAACGGCAATATTTTCATTATTTAATTGTCAGCTTTATTTCAGAAGTATCATGTTTCATCCCTAACCACCAATACGTGGCTTATTATCACAATATCTTTTAATATTTTTCAAATGATAAGTATACTTAATATTGCAAGTTTCCTTAGTAGCATATTACAGAAACCGCCAGGCTTAAAGGCCTATACGCGATCCTTAAATAACTTTAATTATTGGGAATTACCCAAAGGAAGATAAGCTCAACTAAAGGGGACACTCATATTTAACTGCAAATTAGATCCTCAGGTTAATCTCCAAAATGTCTCATTTCAATTGCATTTACAGCAACTATCATAAACAATTAACCTCCATTATAAAGGAATATGAAGGTATTCCCTCCTCGTAGATGATATGACCAAGATTTGGGCCTATTTAAGTTTAGGTTTAATACTTAACATATTGATTGTATTTGAAGTACGTGACGCTAATTATAGCGATTATACAGGATTATGTATGGGTGTATGTATGTATGTATGAATGTATGTATGTATGCTTCTAGGTTTATAAAGTTTGGTTTGAAATTTATGTCTAGAAATCGCATTTAGGAAGTTTTACATAAACTTCTCTTGCGAAGTATTTTCAAAATTATTCAAGAATGTATATTATATACAAATTCTATTTCTGAATAAATTATGATATTATCGATAAACAATAACTGATCTATCCAACATATGTCGGCATATTAGGATTATTAGATCCATAGGTGCAACTAGTGAATTTGTGAGTTCAAACGGCATCACCAAAATGTATAATGACCACATCAAGTATGAAATGAGGTCTTTGGTACACCTCCTTACGAATCTTTCAGTTAATAATATTCAATTCGCAGATCAATGTCTGAGAAATACGTGAAACATTTTGCCCTTGATCAACTGATCATTACTATAAGGCAGTGAATTTTTACTTTGGACTGTTACCATGTTCAGCTCACGGTAATTTATGCACCTTACAGGTGAAGTCCTTCTTTTTATCAATTAGAACCAGAGCACCCAAAACGGAGAACTCTATATAATGAATCCCGTATGCTACAGTCTTTAACCAACCGTACTACTAAGTCGCAGATCCTTATATAAGCTTTTTAAATACTTCAATTATATATAAAAAAAATGTTATCAAGATTAGTAGAACTCTACTTGAGTCCTCGCTGGGACTATTAATAGAGTCATTATAATTTGATTTGAGGGTGTAATACCTCTCATATTTCTCATATACATATGTAACTTCAGTCTCAATATAATTATCCTATTTATGGATCATTTAGATCTTGGGATATTTCATTACTTGTATAATTAACATAAAATAGTAATTTCACAACTTTTTTCCCACAAGGGACTTCTCCTTTATTATCATAGTTATGGGTATGCATTCTACCCTTCTTTATAATTCCTTTTCACAATTTCATTATACATTGACCTTTAGGTCTTACAACCTATTTTGGTCTTTATTAAAGAAGCATGTGTATGTATATACATATTTTGGAATCCATCATTTACTTCAATATATTATCCTTCTAACTGTTAGGCACTTAGTGGCATTTGATACAAGAAGGAATTGCTTGTGTTTAATATTATTATTTCATTTATTGAATTCATAATAGTTATTACTAACTATTTTCTTATAGATTTAAGAGGAGCTACGGGGAGAACAACTCACCCATCGCCTATTTCCCACAAAGTGTTATGATTGTAGCGCATTACAGCGATAGTTGCTACATAGTAGCATCCATTAGCATTTCAACCCAATTATAAACTTAGGCTATTATGGCTATAGCATTCTTGGAAAAAAAATTCCAAATTACTTTAAGGTATATATTATAATTTATTTGTTTCCCAATTATTCATAGATGGATTTATTCACCATCATATAATTCCATCAAGGATTTATAGAACTTTATTGCTAATTAATAGCATACCATGTGGTTTTGAAACCCAAAATTATTATTGGTGCTTATAACCTTTAATATACAAGGTATTCAAATTTCTCACTTGAGAATTTATATCATGAGGCATTAGTAATACCTCTATTAGTCACTTTCAATATATGCCTTTTTCTCATGATTTGAGTCAATCTCCATATTGGGATTTAGTTTAGTAGTCCAGCCATCAAGCTGTATGACATTAAGCGTATATACACGCATTAAGTATATGGTTGATATTATTATCATCCTAACCCGTACCCGTCCTAGGCCAAATCATAACTTAGCTTATGTTATCATAGTGTTGCCTAGGCGGCCAATACAAGCATCTGAAACCGAGCTCATAGTAGAGTATCGTCGACTATACTCATGCAATGAACATTGGCTATGATACCAAATTGAAACACCCATTTCAACATAATATAATTATAAATAAGGTTACATTAAATTAATGGTAATTAACATGAGTTTAAAGAAAATCGGGCATGACCCGTTCGCACAGAGTCAATATCCCTGTTTAATTGTAAACCATGATTTGGAATGTAAAGTAAGTTTACAAGATAATTCTAAATAGTTACAACCACTATCATCCATCAAAGACATTAACTGTCTATGTGTACACATCTAAGTGTGTTTGGTAGACAGACTATCCAAAAGTATCACAATATTAAGTTAACTTTTACCGAATGTCAAGGATTTAATTGCGGTCCGTTTAAACTTTAGGACCAAAGCCGACAAGCACCTTGCCTTTACTAACACCACCTGAAGTATATAAGAGTGAGGGGTTAGCAAATAAAATTTGCTAAGTGAGTTACTAGATCGATGTGGAATGCAAAACATACAACATGTATAAGTATTGAAAATGATTATCAAATGACAAGTGCAATATCTTTTAATAAAAATGGTGTGGGCATAGCCCGTTAATTTGCATAGGTTGCGGTACACGACCCGCTAACCCGCCGTTCGACCGGTTCCCGGCCTAACAACTCCAACCGGCGCCCGAAGTCCGGCCACCTACATGCGAGCTCATGCGGTGTAGGAATTTATACGCACAAACACAAAGTAAGGCGCTTGATAATAATAATGATAACCAGGATATCCGGTGAGGCCAATGATAAATGAGCATAGCTCACAATGGGTAATCAAGTGTAATCATGTGAAACATGAAATGAACAATATTCAAGCACTTGAAGGTTAATATATGTAATGAAAGGTATCAAGTGAGGTATGCTGGCCATAGGCCATGATTAAATAACAAACTGTCAACTAGGGCAGTATAATAAAACTAGCGCATTGCATCATATAAGAGGATGATGCCAAATAAATATGCACAATGTCATAAATAAAAGTAAACATGTAATTATGTATGCAACACACACATCAATGCTAGAACTCACAGTACAATGGGCTATAATAGCCTTTAAGGCTTAAAACGGCCAATAAGTCACTTAACGCCCCGAACCGATAACCGGCCTTCCTTCCAGCTCCAAACCTAAAAATAATGATATTCAAGGTATTCATTAGCTTATAATAGTATATCATAAGGTTTGGAAGTCATTTGAAGTGTTTAAGCGTTTTCGGTTTAAGTTTCCGAATTTATCGACCTCGACACGCCTCTTATTTAGTTTTATAAAATTTTAGGCGTTATTCGATGATAAATTATGTGTTATATAATTATAGAATGATCCCATGATGTTATAGTATCATTATGGGACTTAAAACATGTGTTTTGAGTGAACAAGGCTCGACTCCCACTAGTTTAGTATTTTGGCCATAACTTTTTCATACGAACTCGGATTTAGGTGATTCAGGAGTCCAGACGACGAGGAGACATAGGTCTACAACTTTTATCTTTTGATAAATGGTCATATCTGAGAGTGACTCGACGAGTCAAGGGTATGACTCGACGAGTCAAAACATGCTGGAATGAAATTTGACGTCCTGCTTGCCTAATCTCCGTTCCAAACTCAACTTTTTCTATATCAAACTCTTAGAAACTTGGTTTTTTATGTGTTACTTGATTACTACAACATATATAAACATTATTTAACATCATTGAATCATTCAAATATATGTATGTATATATAAATTCCTTGAATTGCATAATTGCAAACCAATTCAAGTTTCTTTAGTTTTTTCTTTGGTTTCTATGGTTGAAATTCCCAAAAACCATTCTATTAGCTTACCAATTACTATTAAACTCAGAATATGATAATTCCTTTCCATTCCTAATCAACTCAAGGGTTATGGAGGATGGAAGAAAAGCTAAAACATATACACTTTGGAGATATTAGATGCTTACCTTGGTTCATTTGTGTTTGATTTTGGCAAAACTCTTATGATTTTCTCAGCAATTCTTGGACCAATATTCTAACCCTACTTTTGGTTCTCAAGAGCATGTAATATGTGTAGAAATTAGAAGGTGAAGAAGAGAGAAGATGACTAAGGGGCATCCACGATTGGGGGATTTAACCACCCCTAATTGGTGAAAATTTTACACATGACCCCCTTAAACTCTTGCCCTTGTTTAATTTCAGCATTTATCCTCCTTATTTTATGCCATTTAAGTCCCTCAAATGCATAATCCACTTGTACATAGGCTTTAGTATCTTGTACATAATTATATGGATTGTCAAATTACAAGGCTTTGAGTGTATAATACAAGTAGTTAAAGCTTGTGGTTAGTTTCTACAATAATCAAAATTTAAAATATTCAAATTATAATTCCTTAGGAAATTTAATAGATTTAATCGGTACCTTTATTATGAGGATATTATAGCAAGGTATGAGTTAACCGGACTCAATATATGTATAAATCCAGTTTACCTATTTATAGGTTTGTAATTTAATATTAACATGTATTCTCTGAGATAATAAAAATTTCAATCTTTACATGTTGATTAACATACACAAATCACTCAACTCATTAGTTGAGTGTATAATTAGTAGTCTAATTATTATATCAAATTTGAGGATGTTACAACTCCTCCTCTCTTGAAAAGGATTCCGCCCACGGAATCAATCCAAAAATTTCAAGGGCTTTTAATAAATACTTAGTATGTGTGTTATGTGCAATCATAAGTATGCTATGTCCAGCCAGCATCTTCGGATCACTCGACCCAGGCATATAGATAGCAACATTGCTATATAAGTATCGGGTTTAATAACCCATTAATAGCATACTAGTGACATAGTCACTATCGCTATTTTGATAACAGTCTGTTATATCAAATTTGTTGAAGATTTACTTCTTATTTACTTACTTTTATGCATGAAATTTTAAATCCATAGCAATGTTCAGTTCATTGCCGGATTGCTATTCATATTTATGATATATTTTCGCGTTCATTATAATATTCTTTTATTTGGGAAACAATGAGGTGTAGTATTATTATTTATAAATTGCATTGCAGTGACTTTCATAACGAGTCACACTTTATAAGTTCCCTTCTCATTGGACCTTTTATCATCATAGGTTCATCATATAATCAAGTATATAATACTTGTGGGTATTTAATGTAATTAACTATTCGTTTAAATTATATGAATAGGTTCAACTTATTATTAACGGCAATATTTTCATTATTTAATTGTCAGCTTTATTTCAGAAGTATCATGTTTCATCCCTAACCACCAATACGTGGCTTATTATCACAATATCTTTTAATATTTTTCAAATGATAAGTATACTTAATATTGCAAGTTTCCTTAGTAGCATATTACAGAAACCGCCAGGCTTAAAGGCCTATACGCGATCCATAAATAACTTTAATTATTGGGAATTACCCAAAGGAAGATAAGCTCAACTAAAGGGGACACTCATATTTAACTGCAAATTAGATCCTCAGGTTAATCTCCAAAATGTCTCATTTCAATTGCATTTACAGCAACTATCATAAACAATTAACCTCCATTATAAAGGAATATGAAGGTACTCCCTCCTCGTAGATGATATGACCAAGATTTGGGCCTATTTAAGTTTAGGTTTAATACTTAACATATTGATTGTATTTGAAGTACGTGACGCTAATTATAGCGATTATACAGGATTATGTATGGGTGTATGTATGTATGTATGTATGTATGTATGTATGTATGTATGTATGTATGTATGCTTTTAGGTTTATAAAGTTTGGTTTGAAATTTATGTCTAGAAATCGCATTTAGGAAGTTTTACATAAACTTCTCTTGCGAAGTATTTTCAAAATTATTCAAGAATGTATATTATATACAAATTCTATTTCTGAATAAATTATGATATTATCGATAAACAATAACTGATTTATCCAACATATGTCGGCATATTAGGATTATTAGATCCATAGGTGCAACTAGTGAATTTGTGAGTTCAAACGGCATCACCAAAATGTATAATGACCACATCAAGTATGAAATGAGGTCTTTGGTACACCTCCTTACGAATCTTTCAGTTAATAATATTCAATTCGCAGATCAATGTCTGAGAAATACGTGAAACATTTTGCCCTTGATCAACTGATCATTACTATAAGGCAGTGAATTTTTACTTTGGACTGTTACCATGTTCAGCTCACGGTAATTTATGCACCTTACAGGTGAAGTCCTTCTTTTTATCAATTAGAACCAGAGCACCCAAAACGGAGAACTCTATATAATGAATCCCGTATGCTACAGTCTTTAACCAACCGTACGATACATAACTTGGGACTTGTTGAATTATTACTAAGTCGCAGATCCTTATATAAGCTTTTTAAATACTTCAATTATATATAAAAAAAATGTTATCAAGATTAGTAGAACTCTACTTGAGTCCTCGCTGGGACTATTAATAGAGTCATTATAATTTGATTTGAGGGTGTAATACCTCTCATATTTCTCATATACATATGTAACTTCAGTCTCAATATAATTATCCTATTTATGGATCATTTAGATCTTGGGATATTTCATTACTTGTATAATTAACATAAAATAGTAATTTCACAACTTTTTTCCCACAAGGGACTTCTCCTTTATTATCATAGTTATGGGTATGCATTCTACCCTTCTTTATAATTCCTTTTCACAATTTCATTATACATTGACCTTTAGGTCTTACAACCTATTTTGGTCTTTATTAAAGAAGCATGTGTATGTATATACATATTTTGGAATCCATCATTTACTTCAATATATTATCCTTCTAACTGTTAGGCACTTAGTGGCATTTGATACAAGAAGGAATTGCTTGTGTTTAATATTATTATTTTATTTATTAAATTCATAATAGTTATTAATAACTATTTTCTTATAGGTTTAAGAGGAGCTACGGGGAGAACAACTCACCCATCGCCTATTTCCCACAAAGTGTTATGATTGTAGCGCATTACAGCGATAGTTGCTACATAGTAGCATCCATTAGCATTTCAACCCAATTATAAACTTAGGCTATTATGGCTATAGCATTCTTGGAAAAAAAAATTCCAAATTACTTTAAGGTATATATTATAATTTATTTGTTTCCTAATTATTCATAGATGGATTTATTCACCATCATATAATTCCATCAAGGATTTATAGAACTTTATTGCTAATTAATAGCAAACCATGTGGTTTTGAAACCCAAAATTATTATTGGTGCTTATAACCTTTAATATACAAGGTATTCAAATTTCTCACTTTAGAATTTATATCATGAGGCATTAGTAATACCTCTATTAGTCAGTTTCAATATATGCCTTTTTCTCATGATTAGAGTCAATCTCCATATTGGGATTTAGTTTAGTATGTCCAGCCATCAAGCTGTATGACATTAAGCGTATATACACGCATTAAGTATATGGTTGATATTATTATCATCCTAACCCATACCCGTCCTAGGCCAAATCATAACTTAGCTTATGTTATGATAGTGTTGCCTAGGCGGCCAATACAAGCATCTGAAACCGAGCTCATAGTAGAGTATCGTCGACTATACTCATGCAATGAACATCGGCTCTGATACCAAATTGAAACACCCTTTTCAACATAATATAATTATAAATAAGGTTACATTAAATTAATGGTAATTAACATGAGTTTTAAAGAAAATCGGGCATGACCCGTTCGCACGGAGTCAATATCCCTGTTTAATTGTAAACCATGATTTGGAATGTAAAGTAAGTTTACAAGATAATTCTAAATAGTTACAACCACTATCATCCATCAAAGACATTAACTGTCTATGTGTACACATCTAAGTGTGTTTGGTAGACAGACTATCCAAAAGTATCACAATATTAAGTTAACTTTTACCGAATGTCAAGGATTTAATTGCGGTCCGTTTAAACTTTAGGACCAAAGCCGACAAGCACCTTGCCTTTACTAACACCACCTGAAGTATATAAGAGTGAGGGGTTAGCAAATAAAATTTGCTAAGTGAGTTACTAGATCGATGTGGAATGCAAAACATACAACATGTATAAGTATTGAAAATGATTATAAAATGACAAGTGCAATATCTTTTAATCAAAATGGTGTGGGCATAGCCCGTTAATTTGCATAGGTTGCGGTACACGACCCGCTAACCCGCCGTTCGACCGGATCCCGGCCTAACAACTCCAACCGGCGCCCGAAGTCCGGCCACCTACCCGCGAGCTCATGCGGTGTAGGAATTTATACGCACAAACACAAAGTAAGGCGCTTGATAATAATAATGATAACTAGGATATCCGGTGAGGCCAATGATAAATGAGCATAGCTCACAATGGGTAATCAAGTGTAATCATGTGAAACATGAAATGAACAATATTCAAGCACTTGAAGGTTAATATATGTAATGAAAGGTATCAAGTGAGGTATGCTGGCCATAGGCCATGATTAAATAACAAACTGTCAACTAGGGCAGTATAATAAAACTAGTGCAATGCATCATATAAGAGGATGATGCCAAATAAATATGCACAATGTCATAAATAAAAGTAAACATGTAATTATGTATGCAACACACACATCAATGCTAGAACTCACAGTACAATGGGCTATAATAGCCTTTAAGGCTTAAAACGGCCAATAAGTCACTTAACGCCCCGAACCGATAACCGGCCTTCCTTCCAGCTCCAAACCTAAAAATAATGATATTCAAGGTATTCATTAGCTTATAATATTATATCATAAGGTTTGGAAGTCATTTGAAGTGTTTAAGCGTTTTCGGTTTAAGTTTCCGAATTTATCGACCTCGACACGCCTCTTATTTAGTTTTATAAAATTTTGGGCGTTATTCGATGACAAATTATGTGTTATATAATTATAGAATGATCCCATGATGTTATAGTATCGTTATGGGACTTAAAACATGTGTTTTGAGTGAACAAGGCTCGACTCGCACTAGTTTAGTATTTTGGTCATAACTTTTTCATACGAACTCGGATTTAGGTGATTCAGGAGTCCAGACGAAGAGGAGACATAGGTCTACAACTTTTATCTTTTGATAAATGGTCATATCTGAGAGTGACTCGACGAGTCAAGGGTATGACTCGACGAGTCAAAACATGCTGGAATGAAATTTGACGTCCTGCTTGCCTAATCTCCGTTCCAAACTCAACTTTTTCTATATCAAACTCTTAGAAACTTGGTTTTTTATGTGTTACTTGATTACTACAACATATATAAACATTATTTAACATCATTGAATCATTCAAATATATGTATGTATATATAAATTCCTTGAATTGCATAATTGCAAACCAATTCAAGTTTCTTTAGTTTTTTCTTTGGTTTCTATGGTTGAAATTCCCAGAAACCATTCTATTAGCTTACCAATTACTATTAAACTCAGAATATGATAATTCCTTTCCATTCCTCATCAACTCAAGGGTTATGGAGGATGGAAGAAAAGCTAAAACATATACACTTTGGAGATATTAGATGCTTACCTTGGTTCATTTGTGTTTGATTTTGGCAAAACTCTTATGATTTTCTCAGCAATTCTTGGACCAATATTCTAACCCTACTTTTGGTTCTCAAGAGCATGTAATATGTGTAGAAATTAGAAGGTGAAGAAGAGAGAAGATGACTAAGGGGCATCCACGATTGGGGGATTTAACCACCCCTAATTGGTGAAAATTTTACACATGACCCCCTTAAACTCTTGCCCTTGTTTAATTTCTGCATTTATCCTCCTTATTTTATGCCATTTAAGTCCCTCAAATGCATAATCCACTTGTACATAGGCTTTAGTATCTTGTACATAATTATATGGATTGTCAAATTACAAGGCTTTGAGTGTATAATACAAGTAGTTAAAGCTTGTGGTTAGTTTCTACAATAATCAAAATTTAAAATATTCAAATTATAATTCCTTAGGAAATTTAATAGATTTAATCGGTACCTTTATTATGAGGATATTATAGCAAGGTATGAGTTAACCGGACTCAATGTATGTATAAGTCCAGTTTACCTATTTATAGGTTTGTAATTTAATATTAACATGTATTCTCTGAGATAATAAAAATTTCAATCTTTACATGTTGATTAACATACACAAATCACTCAACTCATTAGTTGAGTGTATAATTAGTAGTCTAATTATTATATCAAATTTGAGGATGTTACAAATATGTTTGATGGGGTAGAGATAATGTATGGTACGGTGGGTATATAATGGTGGAAAATGATGTAATATGTTTGATGGATGAGTAGATTGATCGTAGGTTAAGTTGGCCAGGGTGGGTGCGTTGAGGTGGGATAGGGTACGGTAGGATAAGGTGGTGTAAGTCTATAAGGGTGAGAAAAAAAAATGTAAATTTGATGTTTGGGTAGATTGGTGGTAAGGTAATGAGTTAGGTATGGGCGGGGTGGGGTGTGGTGTTGTAGTTTATGAGGGTGGAAAGAGATGTGGTAAGTTTGATTAGATGGGTAGGGTAGGGTGGGGTGGATGTGTGGGTGGGATGTGTGAGGTAGAGTGGGGTGGATAAGATATATGTAGGGTAGGTGGGATTGAGTTGGGTGGGATGGGATGGGTGTGGTGTGGGTGTGGGTGGGGTATGGTGGGGTGGATAAGATATCTGTAATGTAGGTGGGGTTAAGTCGAGTTGATATGGTAGACATGAGGAAATGTTTATTAATAAAAAAGAAATTTCATCAATATTATCAAGGAATCAACCTTTCTTGAAAAAAATAATTATTTTAAAATATAAAATCAGCATTTGAGTTCTTTTAACTACCAAACAACACATTAGAAAGTAAAATCCATTCTTTTTCCATCAGATTACGTTAGATTTCTTTTCGATAATACGGTTTATTTGACACTTCACAAAAGTTTTCTAATTATTTCATAATTATAATAATCAATGAGGTTATTATTATATATTAAACTAGGTTATTACCCATGTATTACATTGGTTAATTTTAGAAATTGATATATATATATATATATATATATATATATATATATATATATATATATATATATATATGTATAATAAAATTTGCTTAATTTTAGTTAGTTAGTTATTAAATTAGTCCATATTAGATTTACATAGATTTGATTTGCTTTAAAATTTAAAAATAAAATCAGTAAATGACGTGGCAAAATGAGAGAGCGACATGTGACAAATTTAACGAGAGCATGCAATGTGGAATTTAGTTACTCTTTTAATAGTATAGATAGAAGATAGATTATCGTAATAGTAGTAATGGAGTGTTGAGATTTTCCACATATGTGGATTAATTTTTCTAGCAGAACAAAACGATATCACGTTTGTTGAAAAAAAGAACTACAATATATATAAAATAATGGTCGATCTCATAGACAATATACAAACACCACATTATAAAAGGATTAAAAATCGTTGGTCTTACCATGCATTCAACACCACCAAACGTACATGAAACGATGTTTCCTTTAATGCTTTCCCTACTATTATCGACACTAATCGCAGTCTTGCTTTTCGTTAAACACTTCAATTCACCCATGTTCGTCGCAAAAACCTACCCCCAGGCCCCGTACCATTACCGATCATCGGAAGCATGCATTTACTAGGAAACCTCCCTCATCGTGCCCTCCACACACTATCCAAAAAGTATGGCTCCATCATGTCGATCTGCCTAGGAGGCGTCCAAGCAGTTGTAGTCTCGTCACCTGATGCTGCCAAGCTCTTTCTAAGGACACACGATGCCGTCTTCGCTTCACGCCCACAAGTCTAAGCGTCGGAGTACTTGTCTTATGGTACCAAGGGAATGGCATTTGCAGGCACGTCCATGAACTTGATTCTATTTAATTTTGATGATCGTGTCCTATAATTAAAAAGTAGTCTATTTGTGTATAATCAATTTTAAATATATATAACTGATTAATTTTTTTAACTACAAAAATCATTAGAAATATGAATAGTTTAAACGATGGTAACAAAATCAGTTCATTACTTTAAACTGTTTGTTTGCATTTAGAGTTAGGAGTCCGGTTGATACATCTGAAATTCTCACATAATTTTAAGAGGGAGATGTTAGATTTAAATCAAATTAAGACCACTTTAATTTCAGATCTCGAGATCATCTCTTAATTTCAAACGTTATTTTTAAATTTCAGATATGTAACCTATTAATAAACAAACAACAGTAGCTTAGACTAATTAATCATCAGTTACATAGATATATAATTTGAGACCCTAAAATATTTGCAGGATACGATCCACACTGGCGGAGTGTTAGGCAGTTTTGTAACACAGAGCTTCTAAGTTCTGCAAAGATTAATTATTCGATTGGGATGATAAACGAGGAGATTGGTTTGATGTTCGACGAGGTTAAAGGTCGTGCAATGGCTCATGAACTTGTTAACTTGAGCGATACAGTTAGTAAGTTGGTCGAAAACATGACATGTAGAATGCTTTTTGGAGGAAAAGATGATGAGAGATTTGCTTTTAGGAGTTTAGTAGAAGAAACGGCACAAGTGATCGGCGGTTTCAATTTGGTGGACTACTTTCCGATGCTAGCTCCCCTTGATTTACAGGTATTTAATTATTATATGAAGAGTGGCTAATTTTCTTTCTTTTCCAATGGTGATTTTATTAGTAAATCAATAAATAAAAATCATTTAGGTCAAGTTTTTTTAATAAATAATAATAACACGTAAATAATTCTTCACATATGTAATATTAACAACGAAAAAAATAATAAAAACTTGATTTCTTTCCATATTTTTTATTTCTCCATTTCGAAAAGCAGGGAGAAAAACAAAATTTATATTCTATTATACTAACAATTTGCAGGAAAATTTTTTATTGTTCATGCATGTTTATTAATTTATGTTATATATACACTACTAGAAAATTGACTTTTACCGACAGAATTTCCGACGGAAAAAATCCCTCGGTATCACCGACGGCTTACCGACAAATTTCTGACGGATTGTGGATATGCTAATTACCGACGGAATACCGAGGGTATACCAAGGGCTTTCCGACGGTGGGACTTCCCTCGCTATTTCGTCGCTAATACCGAGAGTTTACCGAGGGATTACTAAGGGATAAATCTGTTGTCGGTAATCCGTCGGTAAACACGTCTCTCGGTAATCCGTCGGTAACATTCCCTCGGTAAGCACTCGGAAATCCCTCAGTAAAATATTCGTCGGTAATCCCTCGAAAACATCCCGTCGGCATTCTCTCGGTATGGCTTTTGTCGGTAATCCCTCGGTAATTCCGTCGGTAATCCCTCGGTAATCCCTCAGAAACATTGTTTTTCCATTTTCCAAAAAAATAGATCATTAAATATGAATACAATTTATATACACACGTCTATATACATGTTAGCAACGAAAAATATAAATTAGTTTTATTCGATTGATATTAATAGGTAATACGTAACTTTTTAATATATATATATATATATATATATATATATATATATATATATATATATATATATATATATATATATATATATTCAGGTTCAAAAAGGTACCTCTCGAAATCAAGTGCACCCGAAGGTACCAACCTTAAAAAACTTTTTTTAAAATTTTTTTCTCATAATAATGTTTACTTTAATGTTATACACATGATATATGAATTTCACATACATTCACACTTTCTGTATCCTTAAAAATTATGTGAATGCTCAATGCATATTTATGTGAATGGTCATTTCACACCATGTGAATGGTGCATGGTGTGAATGACCATTCACATGATCTTTTTTTTACCACTCACAAGATTTATGATGTTACTTCTTTTGAAAAAAAGTCTTATAATGTTGTCTTATATATGTCTATTCAAAAAAAATATATGTGAATGATCATTCACATTAGGGTACGCTAGGTACGCTGGAATCTTATAGGTACGCTGATGAACCTGATTCTATATATATATATATATATATATATATATATATATATATATATCATCCATATATATGATCGGCTATAACATTATATGAATAATAACTACTTGTTACGATTCAACATAAGTCATTATAACATGTTATGACATTAAACAAAAGTACTTGTGAATGTCAAATGTGGCCTGTTATAACTTATTATAGACGGATAAGAATCACTAATGTTAAATAACGTAAAATGTAACCTATTATAACTTGTTATAACCTAGATGATTAATAAGCATTTGTTAATGTCCTATATGGTCCATTATAACAGGTTATATGACATAATAGGAACAACTACCATTTGTTAAGGGCCAACAAGACTTGTTACAACCTGATATTAACACTAATGAATGTTAAGGTCCAACATGTTTTATTTAAATGAACAATACCTATTATAACTTGTTACGAATTTAAATGAACAATTAGTTGTTGTCAAGGCCCAACATGACCCGTTATAATATGTTATGACGTAAATTAGTTTATTATAAACTGATAAGAACCACTAATGTTGGTTAACATCTGATGACCCTTTTATAACATGTTCAAATTACCTACATGAAAAATAATTACTTGTTAAGGCTCAATATGACTCATTTTAAACTGATAGTAAAAACTAATGTTTGTTAAGGTCTAACATGATCCGTTATAACTTGTTATGATACTGAGTGCACACTGAAGGCAATTGCAATCAGCTAATAATGCTATCAAACGTGAAATCGATCAACTAATCAACTGTTTCACTGTTGGTACACCCTGTGTGTCGATAGCAGTCTAATCGATTTGCATTATGGTTTAAGTAATATTCTGAGTATTAACAAGTATTTTGATATATATGTTTAATCTGTGTTTGTCTGTTATTGATTGTGTGTTTGAACTTGATGTAACGTATTACAAGAAGTTCAAACATAAAGATCAAAGATTAACTCAAGCATAAGTTAAAACATAAGTTTCATCACAAGTGTTTAAGTGTATTGGCTAGATTCGAATCTAAAAGGATACATTCGAATCTGTGATAGATTCGAATGAGTCCTTAGATTCGAATGGGCTAGATTCGAGTCTGTCAACATGGACAGATTCGAATGGGCCTTAGGCCAGATTCGAGGTTGGCCCACAACAAACTCGAATCAGGGTCTATAATTAGGGATAGACTCGAATGATTAGAGGACCTTTGGCAGAATTCGTGAGGAATTTAGCAATAGGCGATCTCGAGTTTATCAGCTAGGTGAGTCCCGTTTCGGAGAGAATTAGTACGTAGGATCGTTCGTGTGTCGTTCGTTCAGCGTCTAATAGTCTCCGTGTTTCCGTTGGTTGAGAGTTGTCCGTCTAACCGTCAACGAGGATTCCGCACTCGTTCACGGATCCGCGTCTAGATAGATCTTGCAGTAGTAGACCTTACAAGTGGTATCAGAGCCTACGGAGTGTTCTTGGTGTTCTTCGTGTTCATCAGATACATTCTAGGTTTCTTGACGCTAGTTGGATGGTTTTGCTCTCAAAAACGGGTTTTTGAGCTTAGCAAATTCGTATTCGGGAAACACTTTGTTGTTTTTCACGTTTTTGATCGAAATCATTATTTTTCATTTGAAAACTAGTGGTTTAATCTGTAAAACGTCAAAAAATCAACGTGTTAGCCGTTTTTCGAGTTTGCGGCGCTCGAATCTATAGGGGTCATTAGGGTTTTACTTTATTTTCGAGTCTAACCTAAATACGCTCCTTTCGAGTCAATTTCAGTGTGCTTCGAGTCTGTGTTGTTTCGAATCTGTTACTTCATTCGAATTGGATCTCGAGTCTGTGTTGTTTCGAGTTTATTTCGAGTTTGTTACTGTTTCGATTCTATGCTTCGAATCTGCTGTCATTCGACTCTGCTGTGCCTTCGATTCTAAGGGTCTTCGATTCTAAGGAGTCCTTCGAATCTGACATTACTTCGAATCTAAGGAATTGTTCGAATCTGACATTATTTCGAATCTAATTGACGTTTAAGACTTAATCGAATTTATTTTCAAAAGATTTAATATTAATTAGTTTCGAATCTATCTAGATTCGAATAAGTTAGTCTAAATCAGTTTCGACTTAAATTAATTAAGTTCAAATTCAATTTCTTTCAGAAAAGATGTCAAACCTTCAGAAATTCCTTGAGATGGATCACGAAGTTGGGAAGGCAAATGCACCGCCAAAGCTGATGAAAGTTGAGGACTATTACAGGTGGAAGGACAGATTTACGGATTTTGTACGATTCAACGATATGCGCATGTGGGTGTGCATAGATGAAGGGTACATTCCACCAGTATCTGAGGTTGAAGGCCGTCAAAAGGTCTTGTCATATCAAATGATGAAAGAGGATGACAAGAAACTATTTGAAGCTGAAAACAAGGCTTTCTCCATTATCCGTATGGCGTTACCTCAAGATATCTTGCACACATTTCGGACTCAAAGGACGTCGAAGGAACTTTGGGAATCTCTCCAGAAAAGGTGTGAAGGTAATCCACGGGTACGTAGAAAGCGTACAGAGCTGTTGACCCAACAGTTTGCGATTTTCAAGGCTCTTAAGGATGAACAGTTAGATGATATTATCACAAGGTTCTATCATCTGATAACAGAGCTTGAAAGTCATGGCATTGAGTATTCGGACAGTGACAAGAACAACAAGCTTCTTGATGCCCTACCAGCCAAATGGGCTATGTACGTGGCAATGATTAAGCTTAATGAAGACAAATATTATGCTCAATCACTTGATGACATCGTGGGAACGTTGAGGGCATATCACTTCGAGATGATAAAGGCTGAGACTGATTACGAGCAAGTCCAGAATCCGGCTATGTATTTTGGAAAGACATCTAAATCATCAGTGACAGCTGAACCGAAGAGTGCTACAGCGTTTTTCACTGGAGAAACGTCATCACCACCAGAGTCCGAAGACTCCCTGAATCGCGCGTTCTTAGGGTTAGGAAGATCGGAAGAACCGCAACCTCAAGTCCAACAGGCATCGACCAGTCAGAGCTATTCGAAGATGCCGATGAGCGCAAAGTCCGCGGAAGAACATTTGAATCTACTTGCTTCGTTTGTGGCAGCTTATGGAAATTGTGTTCAAGGGAAGATCAATGATCCGGCTCTTTGGGATGAAGATTACGATCAGGTCGACCCTGATGACTTAGAGGAAATGGATCTTAAATGGCAACTGGCCATGGTGACCCAGAGGGTTAAAAGATTCATTAAGAGAACTGGGAGGAATCTACAAATGAACAACAAAGGGATAGGATTTGATAAGTCTAAGGTCAAATGCTACAACTGTCAGGGATTGGGACACTTCGCCAGGGAGTGTCAAAGGCCGAAGGTAGAATCATACCAAGGACAGAGTCAGCATCAAGGACAGTACCAAAATCAGTCCCAACAGAGATACCTTCCGAGTTCTTCATCTGGTCAAGCCAATCTAGCGGGTCTAATATCCAATGTCACTTCTGACAGACAGCTAGATGGTACCTATGACTGGAGTTCACATCCTGAGTCCAATGCTAGAGCTTTCATGGCTGAAGTTATGGAGAATGGTTGTGAAGAAGACGAGCAGACCACAAGGGACAGCAGTCCGATGTGGGTAGAGAAGGCGAATGATCAGACCGTGCTGGAGTTTGCTGCTCAGATGGCCAACGTGGAATCTGATAACTCTAAGGTTAGTCTTTCTTATTCTCTATTTCGTGAATTATGTGCTTTATGTGTTAGTTCTAACGATAGGTTAAATCTAGTTTTAGACTCACATAAGACCATAGCTGCTCAAAATGAAAATTTAAAAATTGAAAACGATAGCCTAAATGATATAAAACAAGATTTAAAGGAAAAGCTTAAGGCTGATGCTCAAGACGTAATAGTTCTAAAAGACAAACTGAGTGAGCAGTGTGTTAGGATAGAGCTTATGTATGAGCACGTAGAGGCCTTGACCAAAAGTCTGAAAGACAAGGACATAGAGCTAGCCGAGACCAAAGTTAAGGTAGCAGAGGCAAATAGCAAGCTGGAAAAGTTTAGGAATTCGAGCCTAAATCTAGGGAAAGTCTTAGATGCCCAAAGACAGTCTAAGAAGCCTGTAGGTCTAGGATTTCACGAAATTCCTCCACCGTTCAATGCGAACTATGTGCCTCAGCCTCAGGAGAAAACTGACAAGTCCGTAGTTTTAGAGGACCTACCTGAACCGACACCTGAGCCTACAGTTGAAAATACACCTAAGGTGGATGACTCTACTGTCAAGGTCAAGAAAGTGAAATTTGTGTCTTCCTCCAGTGAAACTCCTGCAGGAAAACAAAAAATTTCATGGGCTGACCAGGTCGAAGAGACAGACACTGTAGATGTACCAAAGGATGTCGACACTAGTGAGACACCTAGATCTAAGGGACCAACCAAAAAGTCCATGGATAAGATGTCTTGTTTTAGATGTCACGAGAAAGGGCATGTTGCTTCTCACTGTCCAAATAGGAAAGCAGATGTTACCCCTAAGACAGTGCACCCAACACCTGTTAAGCCCTCAACAAGTGTGGCGAGCACGAGTAGTTCTCAGAGTACCGAGAAAACTGTGCAGGCCGCACCAAAACCTGTTGTGAAACAAACACCGGTTAAGGTTGGACCAAAAGAAGTGGTTAGGACAAATTCACCGAATCGTGTCATTAATCAATCTAGGTCAGCACCTCAACAAGTCTAGAGGAGCACCACACCTAGCAGGTCACACACTCCAGTTAGGTCACATACTCCCGTTAGACATTATGTTCCGGTAAGAGCTCAGGGATCACAGTCTGAAATGCAGTATAATAAGAGTTATTCTAGAGCACCACAACAAATGCCTACTCAAAGGCAAAGAGTGAATCTAAATCACTCGGC
>JAANYP010005475.1:37500-55039 GCA_020465985.1 Centrapalus pauciflorus | reverse complement strand
TAAAGAAAGTTTGCAAATACCAACAAGTTAGAATTTTTGTCTGTGTGCCTTGATCATAAAAGTATGTCTATGTCTGCGTCACGTAAGATAATTTCCTGATAAATAAAAAGGCCAAGGGATATTCCGAAATGTAGAATGTTTAACAGGGTAAAATACCAATAATCGGCTAAATGGGTATGTCACGACAAACAATCAAAGGAATTCAAAAAAATTCCTAAGTGTGAAAGTTTAAGTACTGAAAGTTAGTATTGGACATCGCTATCTGATTGAACCTTTCTTAGACTATCCTCATCAAAAATATGTTGTTAAGTATTTAGCTTAGATTGTAAATTATTTTTCTTAAGTCTAGATTAAATTTTTGGTCAAAAGTTTATTTTACTTTAGTTTATTTTATTTTATTTTTACCTTAGTTTATTTTATTTTAGTTTAGTTTAATTTTTACTTAGGTAAAAGGTCAAAAATTACTGAGGGTGCATTCAAGGTTGGATAAAATAAACATTGCATGAAATATCTGTTGCTTAGGATAAAAGAGTTGGCATAGTTTATCTGGTTACACAATACCGTAGAAAAAAGTTGGAAAAGTTGAAGTTATTTTCAAAATTTTCGAAATTTTTCTAAGTGTTTGGCAGTTTCGAATCTAGGACAGACTCGAAGTGGTAAGACTTCGAATCTGTCAGTAGATTCGAATAGGGACTTAGACTCGAAGGTTGGTAGTATATATAGGTCAATAGTGAAGTCATTTATTACTTTACTGTTGTCGAATCTATACTCTCGAATCTATTCAGGCGATTTCGAATCTATTTTCTCGAGTCTACCGTATTTCACATAAACGACATTTCATCGAGTCTAAAGCTATTGTGTTCGATTCTACACTCATATCTAGGTATAATCAACCGGATTGTACAAGATTTTGGTAGTTTTATACACAATTTTGGGATTAAACATCACATTTTGAAGCTTTATGGGTCAAAATAGAGTTTTTGCTAAATAACTAAGTTAGGACCTATAAAATATCAAATTGAAAGCATAAATCTACAATTAGAATCTAGTTGAACTAATGTATGTGATTTGCTGAGTTCAAAATGGTTAAAATTTTGGGTTTTTGTTGAAACAATGGCCGACGGGGTTTCGAGTCTGTTCATGGACTTTCGAATCTGTTCATTGGTTTCTCGAATCTATCATTAGATTCGAGATGACCATGATATTTGAATCTGTCCATTAGACTCGAATAGGGACTCTTCGAATCTGTCCATTACATTCGAATATGGACACTTCGAATCTGTTACCTTCGAATCTGTACTTTATTTACTTTGTTGAATTTAAATTTTATTAAACTTGTGGAAATTTAATTGTGTTGGATTTGGTACTTAATCGAGTACAAAATAAAACAAATTTTGAATTTAAACAAGTTTATTGATTTTTAATAATTCTAACAGTTTTATATATTGTGCAGATATGGCGCTTCGTGCTTTCGTTCCTAAGCATAATATGGTACTTAATCCAGCTCATAACATCCCTGAAGCGCAGGGTTATCGAGAAGTTTTAGATTTTCTAGCTGAATCTAGGATCAGCTATGCATTATATCACAATATTCCGATTGTGATTTCATATGTGCGTCAATTTTACGATCATTTACAGGTGGACTGTACTGTCACCCCGACAGTCTTAAGAACCAGAATTGCCGGTCAACCTCTGGTTTTCTCAGCAGATATTTTGCGTCAAGTACTGCAGTTGGGTTCACAAGAACAAGAAGACGGGCCTATAGACTTTCCTTTAAGTATTAGGCAAGCAGCGTTTTTGCGAATGGGCTATAGTTGGACGTTACAAAATCATCTTATATGAAAAGCGGGTTGATAGGGCAGTGGCGATTTTTGGTCCACGTGTTCATGGTTTGTTTTGCGCCTAAGAAGGCTGGATTCGATTACATCGTCTCAAAGATCCAATCTGGGGTGATTGCCATGGTGTACAATAAGAAGTTCAGCTTCTCACAGCTGTTTTTCTCGGAATTCATCCATCAAATTACTGCTCCTGAGAGAGAAAGATTCCTACTGTATCCTAGGTTTGTAATGATGTTGATAAGGCACTTCTTGCCTGATTTGCCACAAACAGATGATGCATTGAGCGTGAATATTATGGATAAGCGCATCTATTCTGACTGTTCCTCACATCGAGGAAGGTTAGCGGTTCCGGTGGCGCGTCCACTATTTGGTGCAATTCTGGATAGGGAATTTCAAGCCCCGAGTAATGCCAACTGGGCAGGGGTAGTTGATGTCCAACCACAGCAACAACAGCAACGTCCACTACAACAACAGCCTCGTGCTCGTCCCCGTGATCCAAGGCGAAGACAAAGAGCTACTGCAAGTCAAACTCAGGCGTCTAGGCCTTCTACGAGTCAGCAACCAGAAGTGCAGGAAGCCGGGCCGTCAAATGTCCCAAATGAAGCTGATCAATTGTGCCAAACGCTAAATGAAATTTGGGAGGCAGGTCCACATGCAAATGAAGATATAGCTGCAGAGTTAGTGGGTGAATTACTTGAGCCTCCAGAGGGAGAAGAAGATGTCTTCAGAGATGTTGACGAATATGTGCCAGAGCAGACTGGCAATGATGAGTCATCATCTGCTACAGAATCAGAAGAAATGGAGGAGATCGAAGTTGAAGCTCCAGAATCAGTGTCTACAGATCCTCATATTCAAATTGGAACCTATGGTTCACGATTGATTATCAATGAAGGTGGTTCGAGGAGGCGTGAGGCCAGGGAATTGGAGGAGTCAGATTTTGAAGAAGATGAGACTCCTCAGTTGGTGACAAGGCAACGGGCCAAACGTCACAGGTTTATGCAGGGGACTTCATCACAGTCCGATGCACAACCTCCGCCTCAATCCCAGACCCAACCCCAAGATACAGCTCCACCATCACCGCCACCTCAGCAACATGAACCCTACATTCCCCATCCATTCAATCCTGCTCCCATTCAGTCCATCCCTTCTACATCAGAAGCCTATACCGACAACCAACGAATCATGCAACTTAAGAGTCGTGTCGACTTTCAGAACGTTCAAATCATAACTCTCACAAAAGCAGTCGGTGAACTCCAAGAGCATAACTCTAATCTTGATAAGGAGAATGCAGAATTGAGAAAGATTGTTGAAAGTGTTAGAGACGACAACACGGAGATTAAATCATTTGTTGCTGATCAATCGTCTGAAATCCGAGCAATGCGGTCCCTCCTAGAGCAACTTATGAAAAATCTACAAACTCAGGGGGAGACGAGTTGTAAAGATCAGGAAGTACAGCGAGAAGATGATGATAATGAAGGCGATGATCCAGGTGCAAACAAAGAGATTGAGTCTGTAGATTTTTCTGCAGCTCAAGTTACACAAGTTCAGGGGGAGCCTAGTACAGAAGGAGGAGAGGGAGGAGCAGGAGGAGAAGCAGGTTCTTCAAAGACTTTAGATAGCGACATGATCGATGCGCTGAAAGATATTGAAGAAGAGCTAATGGAGTTTGATTTTGAAGATGATATTGAAGAATTAGAAGAAGGTGAATTCATTCCAGATGATGTCGCTGACTGGAAATCGGATGATGAAGTGCTAGATGATGAAGACGATCACGTTAATGAAGTAATAATCAATTCACAACCAATCACTGAACTGTATGAGAGCCAAAATCATAATGTGATTGATATTGATTACATCAAGGTAGCCTCAGCTGAAGATAAAGACCTTGAAGAGGCTGAGAACGAGCCATCTAGAGCTGATCTGATAAATCTTTGGTTCAAGAAGGAAGAAAAGAAAGATCAGCTGAAGATGAAGAAGAAGATGAGAAATCCAAGTGCTGGAAATTTTGCTGGAGGGATTATTAGCTGGTTCTTTGACAGAGAACTGCAGCTGTTTATTTTGAAAAGAAGAGATGGCCTTCAATACTTGAGGCGGACATTGAAAGCGTTTAATTCATTGCCCAAGATTGAAGTTAAAGAGTTAGCCTGGAAGGAGCTGATCAATATTGGAGATGATCCCTACGCGAACGTAATTGAAAGAATTATAAGGAAAGAAGGGCGATCAGGGAAATTTGAGCGACTCAAGCCAAGGACCGGAAAGAGGGTCGAGGATGGGTCGAGAATAGATCCTCATACAGGTAGGCCATGGGCCAGGATGGAATACAAACCTGTGAGGTGTCTAAAGAAAGTCCCAATGAAGCCAATGCCACAGAACGTTTTGAGCAACATGAAGTGGTGGTACCTAGAGATTGACACTGCTGAAGCTATCATGGAAGATCAAGACGAGCAGGTAATTTTGAAGGTATATGATCCATTGCACTTGATAAACCTATCAAAGGACGACCTGAAGAAGCTTCATGATCAGCCTATCTTCTTTACTGAACCATGGAGATCTGAAGCCAGGAAGTTCCAAAAGGTAGTCAAAGTTTGTATAGATGCTGGATTATATGCGGGTAGTAATATATATAGCTCTAGTACTTAAATTTGATGTACTGTAAATAATTAGAAGCTATCGTCAAGGGGGAGTCTGTTGGTACACCCTGTGTGACGATAGCAGTCTAATCGATCTGCATTATGGGTTAAGTAATATTCTGAGTATTAACCAAGTATTTTGATATATATGTTTAATATGTGTTTGTCTGTTATTGATTGTGTGTTTGAACTTGATGTAACATATTACAAGAAGTTCAAACATAAAGGTCAAAGATTAACTCAAGCATAAGTTAAAACATAAGTTTCAAACACTTAGTTATAAATGTCAAAGGCTAGATTCGAATTGCATAAAAGGATACATTCTAATCTGTGATAGATTCGAATGAGTCCTTAGATTCGAATAGGCTAGATTCGAATCTGTCAGATGGACAGATTCGAGGTTGGCCCACAACAGACTCGAATCAGGGCCTATAATTAGGGATAGACTCGAATGATTAAGTGACCTTTGGCAGAATTCGTGAGGAATTGAGCAAGAGGCGATCTCGAGTTTATCAGCTAGGTGAGTCCCGTTTAGGAGAGAATTAGTACGTAGGATCGTTCGTGTGTCGTTCGTTCAGCGTCTAATAGTCTCCGTGTTTCCGTTGGTTGAGAGTTGTCCGTCTGACCGTCAACGAGGATTCCGCACTCGTTAACGGATCCGCGTCTAGATAGATCTTGCAGTCGTAGACCTTACACGATTAAAGCGGAAATATCAACAACTATAGTATACATACAAATACACACACACACACACTATTATATAAAGCATTTAGCTTGTTGGTCTTAAAGCATTTCTTTACCCCTCTTTCATTTTCACTCTCTCTAACAGGAATATTCAGTTGGTTCTACTTCACTTCTTTATCATGAGTTCACTGTTAAAAGAATCTCGTGCTGATGTTGCTTAGAAATCGGTCTGCATCTCTCCAACTCAAATTTTGAAGAAACCACACCTTAGCCTCAAGTAAGTAATGTTTGATTTTCGGTTTACTCTATAGTTTTTGGTATGGTGAAACTTATTTTAATGTTTCATACTATCATCGAAACACGGAAAGTAAAGAAAGTTTTTCAAATGGATATGTTTTAGTTACTATATGCCAAGTCAACTTTGTTTTTTTCTAGAGATGAAGGGAGTAAATAGAAAGTGCCCCTACTACTAATATCTTTTTGGCAATGGATTGATGTCGCAATGTTTTTTATTTGGGTTCTTATAAGAGTACACATGAAAACGGATTTTGTGAAAATAGAATAATGCAAATGTTATATGCGGTTTGTACTCTTGGCAATGAACGAAGATGATTTGGACTTGTATGATGATCCATGCTCAATTTTAGAATTATAGATGACATATTAAAATTTTCAGCCATTACATGCTTGCATCTAAGGATCATTTCTTTGTTTTTTAGTCTTGAGTCAATTCTGAATATAGTATGATACGGACCTCAATTCAGCTTTTTTGACCTATTATTGCTAATATTATCTTGATGAGTGAATATGGAGGCAGAATTGATGAATAAACTCCATTTTTTTTCAGTGCAGTATGCAAAACTATGGTAATAGATTGAATCAAGAAGTGTGTAATGTTTTTGTTATTGGATCAAGAAGTGTGTTTTGCATAACTATGCCATTAGATTTCTTCATGTAGGTATGAATCTGTTGAATTATTAGATGGTTTTTTTCTTGGGAATTATTTAGGGTTTTATGGGAAAATGGCTGAACAAACCAAGCAGCAACCAGCTTTCACTAAGATTCACCAACTTCGTCCTAATGCTTTTGGTCTTAACTTCAAAGTTTAAGTGGTTAGTTTAAAGATGATAACGACACAAGGTCGGAATGGGACTCAAGGACGCAACATGCTTCTTGCTGAATGTTTGGTTGGTGACGAGACTGGAACTATAGTCTTTACTGCCAGAAATGATCAAGGTATTTATATGGTTTACGTATTCAACATTTAACAAATCTAAAATTTTCAGTACAGTTTGGAAGAATTGTTAGTTCTTAATACATTTTTTATCGTGTGCACGACGTTGTGCGGAGGGATTTATTGCTTTATAATTCAGTGGGCACTAAAATGACGTTTTTAGTTACCTTCTGATTCTTCCTACATTAAAATAACAAAGCTTCTTTTGCCACTGCATTTATAATGATATTAATTTTCTTGCATTCACTTTGGTTATTAATATTGTTTTGATACAAATAAAGTTTTAAGGTAGTCTCGAAATAAAGTTTTAAGGTATTATCACAAAGAAGTTCAGGCAGTTTATAATCCGTAACAACTTGAACATGAAAAATAGTCTCATTTGGTTGCTTAGAGTCAAAGTGTAGCTCTGTATTTTTTGGTGTTGGTTGCTTTTTAGGTTGACTATTTGGTTTCATGCCCTTAATCACTTGCAGAGATATGAAATGGTGAACGGTCTGACTAAAGTTGAAAGTGCTTCGGATGAAAATATTGTGAATAAGGAAAACAATGAATCAACAGGAGGTAACTTTTTTCTAACACAAGTTTTTCCTCGTACTTCTGTTTCTATAATCATCTAAGCATTATGATACTGTTGATACACAGATAAAGGTTTGCCAAATTTGAGGCTCACTGGCTCACTGCAATGAAGTCCAATGAAGTGCTTAGCTGATGAGGTGATTAAATAAGAAATTAACTTTTCGACACATATTTGTTGAAGTCTTACATATATTTACTGCTTATTGTCTTTCTTTCTTGAGGTAGAAATTTGAGGCTGATAAAGGAGCTCTACAGTATCTTAAAGATGTTAAGTGGTGAAGAATTGCTGGTGCTAAGGGTTTTAAGCTTGAACTCTTCTTTGATCCTAATCCTTACTTTAAGAACTCCATGCTGACGAAAACAAACGAGATGATTAGTGAGGAGGAACATAATTTAGAGCAAGAAATAGGGTATTATGTGCTTTTTTAATGCTAATTCTTTGGGACGTTTATCTCTGCATTGTTGGTTATGTCGTTTATAAGTTTTTGCTCTGTTGGTTTTGTCTCACTTCTAATTTATCATGGAATATTGTAGAACAGAGATTGAATGGTTTCCACGGAAAAGTTTGACCCAGAAGGTTCTCAAAAGAAAGTTAAGAAGGGCTTCAGAAGCCCCAAACCACATGTTACGAAAATAGAGGATTGTGAAAGCTTCTTCAACTTTTTTAATCTACCACAAATTCCCAATGATGAAGATATTGATGAGGATACCATAAATTCAGACTACTTAATGCATGGAATATCATAAATCATCATCAAAACATGGTTTTATTCCTCCATCCCATCCAACAAGTTTCAAAGCAAAAAAGAAGTTTGACTTTCAGCCTTTGTTCTCTGCTTTTGATGTTGTCCTCTGGTTATTGATTTTGAGACGTAGGATGTGTGCAATATCTATTTGTTATCATGTACATTATCTAAACCCATTTGAGAGTTTCTTATTCTTTCATTGTGGACATTCTGTTTGGAGTGGACCGTCAACTTCTGTGTGGATGGATATTTATGTTTCATTTCTATCAAATTAGCAATCAAGCGATGGTCTTGGAAAGCATGTGATTATTGTTTTAAAACATTGTAGCTAATGGCGTTATGTTTTTTTAACTCTAATTGCAAAACATATTAAGTTTTTTTTATACTAAAAACGAAATTGTACGTTGAAAATTAAACATAATATCAATTATATGTCCATTTGAAGATGATATTGCCAAAAACCATATTTTATCTTCTTTATATATCTTTCAAACAATGATATGTTATTGAATGAACACATAATCGTAGGGGTGAGCTCGGTACCGGACCGTACCGAACCGGTACCGATCCCGAAAATACCAAAACCGAATTATTAGTTTTGAAAGAATCGAATACCAAACCATATAATTTTATATGGTGTCGGTTCGGTTCCGAATACCGAATTTTAGCTAATTTAAAGACCGAATACCGAATTGAATATATTAATTCGGTACCGGTTCGGGTTCGGGAAATGGTACCCGTTGCTCACCCCTACATAATCGCATAGAAATTATTATTGTCGCCCGCCGCTTTGCGCGGGTATACTACTAGTATTTATATATATATATATATATATATATATATATATATATATATATATATATATATATATATATATTTATTTATTTATATATTTATATATATTTGCTGCTCTTGGTTGCACACACATACCATTCATATGCTTAGCAATAAAAGAAAAGTGTTGCTGTGAACTGTGGTACCAATTGAACCCACTAATGCATCCTTATTAATATATTTACCTATATTACATATTGTTGTTGTCATGTTGCTGTGAACTATTTTTGCAGACACTGCACTCACTGCACACATCTGAGTTTATGAAAGAACAGAAAATGTTGCTGCTCCTGTTTTCTATTTATACTTCACAGCCTACACACACATTTACTTACATATATTACAAGGAAAAGAACTTAGCTGCTTGACTAATTCTGTCACCTACTACAGCGCACACACACATACTAATGTTGTTTTTGTTTCTATACTCACAGCCCACAAATGCATGCATATAACCGAGAAACCAACAGAAAAGGAAATGAATTGTTGGTACTTTTTGCTGCACACATTACATACACTTAACTTAGTTCAATATATGGAGAATGAAAGGAACTGGAAGCAAAAAGCTGCTGGAATTATTTCTGTTTTGGGTTTACACACACATCCGAGATTCATCGGTTCTTGCTTCAATAATATAATCACACAACTTATATGCTTAAAAGGGATATGAATGCTCGTTCGGTTCTTTTTCACTACCACAACAAGCACATGTTATAATTATGTAAAAAAAGGGAAAAGGGTTTTTGTCTCTATTTTATTCCCACAGCACCCACACAACCGAGATTGGCAAAATGTTGGACTGTTTCTGTTTGGACAACCACCTATATATATATATATATATATATATATATATATATATATATATATATATATATATATATATATATATATAGATTTGGGTTCAAATGAGTACCACTAGTTTTGCGGAGTACCGGAGGTACCTCGCTTAAAATTATTTTTTTTGAAATTTTTTTTCATAATCATGTTTAAATTAATAATATAAGACTACTTGCAAAAAATCATACATAAACACACACTATAACTATGTGAAACGTGCAAGTTCACATGAACTGCACTGTATGTTCACAGCTAAGCATGTTCACATAAATTATTCCACGTTCACATGACTTTTAAGAGGCTACGAAGTGTGAATGCGTGTAATTCTTTTACAAATATGCTTATATTATTTGTATCTAAATGAATATGAAAAAAATTTTAAAAAAAAAACTTTTTTTCGGAGCATGTTCACATCTTAAACCCGTGTGTTCACAGGTACTCACGGTACTCTGCATTTTTTAGATACTCACACGAACCATATATATATATATATATATATATATATATATATATATATATATATATAGATTGGGGTTCGATTGAGAACTTTTGTGCGTCGAGGCACCATTGAGAACTTTTGTGCATCGAACTATGTACCAATGGTGCACAAAGGGCATTTAGGGGATATTAAATGTATGGAAATTATTTTTGAATTTAAATGTTTTTAAGATAGTTAATAGCTAAATTTGGTATGAAAATCACCATTAACTTCTTTCCTAAAACCACTCCCTCTTTCTCTCTATCTCTCTCTCCTCTCTCTTAGCCCCCTCTTGATTTTGGAAGAGATGAACGATATGCATGATTTATGTTTGTATGAACAATTCATGTTTGCATTAGGATGTATTTTGATTTTGGAAGAGATGATCGATATGCATGATTTATTTTTGGAAGAGATGAATGATATGCATGATTTATTTTTGGAAGAGATGAACGATATGCATGAAAAGATGAACGATATGCCTGTATTTTGATGTATTTTGAATTTGTATTATTTTTGTTAAGTTTGGAAGGGTAATAATTAAATAAGGATTGCATAATTCCTGTTTTACCCCTCCACGAATTTTATTATGTGCACTTGATGCATAAACTTTCTATTTAATTACCCTTTTGCCATTTGATCTAACACACACATTCTTTTCATCCAATGGCCAGTGGAGGTTCTTTTGTGCCTCGATGCACAAAAGTTCTCAATGGAACCTCCCTCTATATATATATATATATATATATATATATATATATATATATATATATATATATATATATATATATATCGAGGGTAATAAGGGTTGCTGCAGGTTCTATATTTAATCCCGAAAAACATCCGAGATTCACAGCCCCTTGTGAATCACGGTCCTTCTTTCCATAACACACCCACTATTTTACTTAGTTTATAGTTATATGCGCACAAGGAAAGAATAATGGGCTGCTGGGATTGTTTAAAACATCTGAGATTCACACAAAACGTGAATCTCGGTTCTTTTATCTTCATGCAAACACACACAGCACATTTTTGTTTCTGTTTTGAATTTAATTCCACCAGCAAAGTCAAATAGGAGTAATGGCGATTCATGCTTCAAATATGATCAAAAATGCATATGTATACATCTAAGCCATGGCCGAACGCCAAATGGCCTTCTTAGCCATCAAAATCGTTTAAAACAGAAGCACAAATCTTGGGACAACAACAATTAATTAGTTTCTGAAATGTGAATTAAATCATCAATTAAACATACAAAAATTCAGAAACCTTTACTTACTTACTAGTTAGGAACATGTAGGGTCTTATATTAAACATTGAAGCATAAAATGAGTTCCAATTTAAGATTACAAGAACCAATTTTAGATGATAGATTACCTTGAAATCCTGGATATAGCTTGATGCTTGCTACTTGTTTGATGATTTCTTTAGCTTTATTTTTGGTTGATGGATTTATGACGATCTTGGAACCGTGGATTTTTCTTTGTAGAGAGACAGACTCTCCAAATTTTCTTTTATTATGTGATAAAAATGAGCAGAACCTCATTTGGGGAATATATATATATATATATATATATATAAAAGCTTTTATATATTTTCACACAAATTGACCCCAAAACTTTGTTTTACTTTTATTTTATAACTTTTTAACTTATAACCTTTTATTAACTTTAGAAAGAAAATACATAGATAATGAATGTAATTAAAATTACATTTAACATCTTAATTAACTCTAAACGTGTTAATTAACGCTAATCATGTTAATCGTTGCTAATTAAAGCTCAGGTTTTACATAATGGGCTCCACCACTCATAAATCCGTCCTCGAAGTTGTCTATGTTCATATCGACGTAATTTAGGAATTACAAAGTAGCTATGAATTCCTATAATCTGACATAAACTTTCTGGTGTTTATTGAATAAGCATCATCTGTATTTTTCAACTTCTTACCTCTTTGGCTTTATAACCAGTACATTTACTGGTTTCCCAATATTATCAGTTTAACTGTTTACTTATGCTTTGAGATTCAGTATGACTTTCAATTAACTCGGTATCAATTTAGTATATCAAGACAGATTATATCTCTTTTCTTTTGATCTTGAGCCAGTTGTGGCTTTTTGAATCTCACATCTGTATTATTGAACAATTTCATTCATTGATGATGTTATGATCATCAATCGCTTAGCAGAATTTTGGATTACGTTGACTGTTATCAAGACTTGAGATGAATTTTCATTTGTTATCCCTAAATTCACGTTTACATCACTAGCTTTAGCAAAGACTTTCATTGACAAGCCAATGGAATAAGAATTCCATATATACATGTGTATAGACTTATAATTGACTTTCATTTGTCATTCAAGACCCATCGCTTAATTCTTATAAGAATCTCTCTTTATTTCTTGTTTGACTTTAATTTTGTGCCTCTGTCTGCTTTGATTTTTTATTCAAATTGACATTGAGAGCTTGACAATCTGGTACAAAGACCATCTTCTCATTAAATTTTTATTGGATCAGCAACTTCTACCTCCGCCTCATTAAGAGACACGTTGTAATCTTTCAGATTACTAGGTTTTACGAAGAAGCTCGTATTTAGGATCCATTTTTTTGGTTTCCTTAGAGCTTTTAAATCATACATGATTCAAACACTGACACCTATATTGCTTATAGCTATAATTTTTTATTTGAAAGAGACACTTAAATCATAGCTTCATTTCATACAACCTATATGTCATCCGCATATTCACTATCGATGACATAGTTATACAGTCTTACTCAACACTTGTTTTGAAATCACAAGTCGATTTAAATCATGAATAGAAATTATTTCCCCTGATTTCCTTGGCAATCCCATTATTAAATTGTTTCCATGGATTTGGAATGAGGTTTAGATTGAAGACGGAGTTATTAATGAGCAAAGCATGGTTACTAGAGGTTGTTTCAATTATCAAGGATAGCAGAAGGCTGGGCAAGTGACTTGGTTAATTGACATGAAAGTGTTGTAGAGGTGAAAGAACAATTTGTAGTAGAATCAAATGATACACAACAGGTATTTAATTTAGCAAACATAATCATGACCGCATCTGTCATTTCCTCTGTTTCCTCGGCTGTGATATGATAAGCATGGGCTCTAGCTGACGGAGTTGCAGCAGTTTTCTTCATTGTTGAACCTCCGGCATATAACTGGGATTGACTGTTGCTTCTCATGGGACATTGATGATTAAAGTGTCCAGGTTTACCACACGTGGAACAACCAAGACCCTTCGTTGGGCATTCCTCGCTACTATAACCGATTTTGCTGCAGACATAACATATCACATCAGTTGGATTACATAGTCCAATATAAAATTTTCTACACCTTTTGCACACTCGTTGTTTAGATTGAATTGCGTAAGACTTTGCCTTCTGAGGAGAGCTATACTGATTAGCTTGTTGAGACTGGGTCTTTCTTGTCTTGAAGAATCTACTAAACTGTTGCTTCTATGGTGGAGAAGGACATGTAGGATTGATCTGAGTTACGCCTAATTGTTCAGCATACTCCAGGTATTCGCTTTCAATTTGTCTGCCTGCTTCCAGCATCTCCAAGTACGTCTTGGGTTTGTTACCACTCATCGGCTGACGATATTTTTGGGTTTAATCCTCTACAGAAAAGGTTCATTTTTCTTTCTATTGTGGCTACTTGGTAAGATGAATAGCCACACAATCGTGAGAACGCATGTTCGTATTCATCGACCATCTTGTCGCCTTGAGTCTATTGCATCAATTGAACTTCCATTCTGTCTTGCTGCTCCGCGGGACAGTACTTAGCGTTGAACATATTGAGGAATTGCTCCCATTCAAGTGTTTTTATGACGTACTCTCCGTAAATACTCTTCTGTGTCTTCCACCATGCGCGGGCCGCTCCGACAAATAAGGCAGTAGTGCACTTAACTCTTTTTGAATCTAAACACTCCGAGATACTAAAAATCTCTTTTGTGTTGCAAATCCATTCCAATGCTTGGATAGGGTCTACGGTACCCTCAAATGTCAAGGCACCACTAAACTTAAAGTCTTTGAATTTACAGCCTTTCGTCATTGTTAATTGAGTTATCAGTATCAGGATCATCATTATGGGTTTGCTTATCCTTTCTTTTGTTCTTTTTATCAGACTTACGTTTTGCTTCAGCCTCATCACGAGCCTGAAACTATTCTTGGATTAGTTTGACACTTGTTGTTCATTTTGTTGTGCTAACAGTTGTTGTATCATCCCAAATAGTTGCTGAGGGGTGACATTATCAGAAATTCCTCCTTGTCCAGACATCCTTACTGGAAAACTAAAAATTCAAGTGGCTTTCAGCTTAATAGACTTAGTGACTATGTACCCTTTTTCCCATCCTAACAGTCTGTACGTCCTATCTTAGTTCAAGCCACCTAGCATGATTGACACTTTATGTATTGCTTAAGTTTGAGATCAAGTATGACTTTCATAATACTTGATTCACTCAAACTATTTGCCCTAATACCATCCTGTCAAGACCCGTCCTTATGGACGTGTCTTAACGATTTAGGTTCCAAGGAGCAATACAACATCATTCATAACTAAGATAGAATTAATAAAGTGCAGAAATAAATCATTACAGAATTTAGGATTATCTTACAATAAGTTTACTACAAAACTACAAAAGGGCACAAGGAGAGCATTCTATTACATAGCCACAATACACAATCCCGCATCTACCCCAAACCACCACCATAAAGACTTCATTCGATACCAATTGTAGATAAGTAGTGGTCTAGTGACTTCAAATTCGGGCGTGCAGTACTTAAGGACTTGGTTCAGATGGACCTTTTCTTTTGACTAAACCTGTAAAAAGATTCAACAACAACTGTAAGCGGTTGGCTTTGTGAGATGATAGATTTATAAATTAACATGCAAAGACAATTTAAGCGGAGACTTGACTTTTGACTTTTGACTTAATGCTCTGACTTTGACTTTAAGTGCGATTTTAGCAAGGCTGCCGCAATCAGCCTACATAGTGAGACATAGGCCTTAAGATCGGATGATGTTTATCGCACGCACACGCTTTTATTTGTGGGGATCAGTCACGTAGTGGGCTAGCTACCAGTAAATCAACGTCGGAAGACATCAGAGTAGACTTAATCATAGACTGGCATAGACTTACTCAGACTTGAATTCTGTGGAAGCATATGAAGAACATCAATAAGAAGGCAAATGACTTGAAAGCATTCAAAGTAATGAATCAAGATAGCAAGAACAATATATATCCAATACTAATTTCAATTTGTAAAGACATGTGTGCAGGGCGATATATTAGAAGCTATCATGATCCACAGGGCATCACCGTACCAAGGTGTGCGCAGGAAACATTCTAGCTGAGCATATAGACTTTCAAATAAAGCTAGAACAACAATATGTCTCACACGAAGACAAGCATGTATACAGTTATTTCTATAACTCACAGTTATTGGTTTTATGGCATGGCCATTGACTTTGACTTTTGCAAGCAGATAAAATCCACCACCGGAGTCATCTCAGGATTTGACTTTAGCTTTACAGACTTTAGCTTTGACTTGCTTCTCTGACTTTGTCTTTGCTTTAATGACTTGGCTTCACTTTACAAACTTTGGCTTTATAACATAGTTCATATTTAGCTGAACCTGTTAATTGTACGACAAATCAATTTACATAAGCTTATTGACTTTACACAACGAAATTGTGATGTATTCTTTGACTTTCTGAAGCTTATGATTAGACTTTTTCCTTTATTGACTTTTTATGTCATTTCGGACTTTATTGAATTACAATTAGACATTAAAGCATAGATTCGACATGATTTAATGACTTTATGATCTTATACGCATTTCATGGACATGTGTGACCCATTAGGTCATGCTTTGGTTTTACTTGCAAATTTAACTTATTCGTATGCATGTAACGTCATATTATGCATAATTAACCAACTAATCACTTTACATAAGTGATTTATGTGACTTACAACATGTTTATATGTGTCATTATTTCATAACCCATACAATTGACTAATTCATATAATCAATCTATACATATTCATTATGGTTGCTAAAATGTTCATTAGATGATCACACATATATGATGCTACTTACAAAACTAATGAAGGTCCTAATCATTGACAAAAATGCATACTTATAAACAATTACTACAATTTGTTTTATGCTTTAATTTAATACTTGTAAGTATATATAATTATAATCAAGGCTGTGATTTATGACTTTATACATAATAACACATCTATACTTTAACTTGATGCCACAATGTGAATATATGTAAGTAAAAAAGAAGGCACCCATGTGATTATAATTTATATATATAAAGATTGTTGGTGTACACACATCTGAGACTTGTATTTATATATGAGTATGTATATATATATATATATACATACGTATATATATGTTGCTTTAGGTTGCACACTCTGCACACACATACCATTCATATGCTTAGCAATAAAAGAAAAGTGTTGTTGTGAACTGTGGTAACTATTGCACCCACTAATGCATCCTTATAAATATATTTATGCATATTACATATTGTTGATGTCATGTTGCTATGAATTATTTCTGCACACACTGCACTGATTGCACACATCCGAGTTTATGAAAGAACAGAAAATGATATTGCTCATGTTTTCAGTTTATACTTCACAGCCTACACACATTTACTTATATATATTACAAGGAAAAGAACTTAGCTGCTGGACTAATTCTGTCACCTACGACATCGCACACACACATACTAATGTTGTTTCTGTTTCTATACTCACAGCCGACACATGCATGCATATAACCGAGAAACCGAAAGAAAAGGAAATGAATTGTTGGTACTTTTTGCTGCACACATTACATACACTTAACTTAGTTCTATATATGGAAAATGAAAGGAAATGGAAGCAAAAAGCTGCTGGAATTATTTCTGTTTTAGGCTTACACACATCCAAGATTCATCAATTGATGAATCTCGGTTCTTGCTTCCATAATATTATAACACAACTTATATGCTTAAAAGGGAAATGGCTGCTGGTTTCGATTCTTTTCACTACCACAACAAACACATATTATAATTGTGGAAGACAGGGAAAAGGGTTGTTGTCTCTGTTTTATTCCCACAACACCTACACAACCGAGATTGGTATAATGTTGGACTGTTATCGTTTGGACAGCCACTTATATATATCCGAGATTGGTAATAAGGGCTGCTGCAGGTTATGTTTTTAATCCTGAAAACATCCGAGATTCACAGACCCTTGTGAATCTCGGTCCTTCTTTCCATAACACACCCACTATTTTACTTAGTTTATATTTATATGCACACAAGGAAAGAATAATGGGCTACTGGGAGTTGTTTAAAACATCCGAGATTCACACAAAATGTGAATCTCGGTTCTTTTATCTTCATGCAAACACACATACACACACTGCACATTTTTGTTTCTGTTTTCAATTTAATTCCAGCAGCAATATCAAATAGGATTAATAGCGATTCATGCTTCAAATATGAACAAAATGCATATGTGTACATCTAAGCCATGGCCGAAGGCCAAATGGCCTTCTTGGCCATCAAAATCGTTTAAAATAGAAGCACAAATCTTGGGACAGCATCAATTAATAGTTTCTGAAATATGAATTAAATCATCAATTAAACTTCCA